>CM053793.1:393593074-393935574 GCA_028749045.1 Cupressus sempervirens
TATAATCTACCTAACCCTAAATTGGATGATGGAGGATAAATAGAAAAAGATCTTAATTCTCTACTTATAAGGATGGTTGGTTAGAAGTAAGGGTTGTCATATGCGAGCACCTAAGGAAGACAAGGAGTCAAGGGTATTTCTTCATTCAATGACCTAATTGAGAGTCTACATTGGCATGTTGAGAAAGAAGGCTTAAGGGTATGGAGGCTTGAAGGGTGAACAAGCTATCATACATAACATGTGTGAAAGCTAAGTAGAATGGAGGACTAAAATAGAGATCCGTAATTTGCAAATGGAGTTTATGTTGTTATCAGATCAAGCCATACTATTACTCTCTAACAATTGTTTTAGTCTAGGGTAAATCCTTTGTATTAAGGTTGACCTAATAGTCATTTTTAAATCTTTTAATTGAGTGACATTCCAAGTGAATGGTTTAAAGTCCTCTAACAAGGCTCACTCCTAATAGGGTGATTGAAATCCTTTAATAGGGTCACATTTAACAGTGTGTATTGTAACCTTAAATAGGGTTGGCCTTTCATAGGACATCACTTTAGAAGAGTGAAAAAGAGTAGCATGTTACTGGTGATTTTTCCCAAATTGGATTTCCACATAAATCATTGTGTCAGGTGTGTTGTTTAATTTTTTATGTTTCATGTTTACATTTTTGCAAATTGATTTGATAGTAACCTACAAGTTTTAAGTGATTACATAATCTTATGGATGCATGCATGATGATAAATGTTTTATGGGTTTAGTAAGTTGTGAAAATTTTTATTTATACATCTAGACCTTGGATAACTGATTCACACCCCCTCTTAGTTATTTTAAATAATTTCAACAATTGGTATCAGAGCCATCTACTTAAGTGGACTAGTTTGAAGGTATTAGAAGTATAAAGATCAAGATGTCAAAAAGAGATGTACCCAAGCTTAGTAGAGATAAATTTCATGCATGGAAAAGTTTGATGAAGCTGCACCTTGGAGGACTTGGAGATCATGCACAATATACCATTACTATTGAGCATGTTGATCCTATTGGAGACCTAACTACTGAGGATCTAAAAAAGAAGAAAGAAAACAACCAGGAAATGTTGGAGATTGCCATTGCCCTAAGTTATGTTGAATTTGATGATATCAAAAGTATTGATAGTGCAAAGAAAATGTAGGATGCTTTACAAACCATCTATGAAGGAGACAAGAATTTTCTAAGAGCCAAATCTGAGAGTCTCAGAGGTAAGTTTGATGATGTGAGAATACAAGAAGGTGAAAATATTGCTCAAAGATAAAAGATGTTGTTAATGCAATAAGAGGAGCTACTAGTACTATTGATGATGATAATGTACTAAGCAAAGTTTAAAGAACATTGCTACCTAGATATGTTATTAAAGTATCTACAATACAAGAACTGAGATGTATACCAGGGAATACTGGTAGACTCACTACTTTTGAGCTATTTAACTTTGATAATTATAAACCTAAAAATATTGAATCTTCTTTCAAAGCTAAGTTGTCATTGAGAGAACCTAATGTGAAGAAGAAAAGGACAAAGTATGTGTCTAGTGATAGTGATACAAATGAGAAGGATGTAGATCAACTTGAAGCACTACTAGCAAGGAGATTTCACAGAGGTAAAGGAAAGTTTAAAGGTAAATTTCCTATCATTTGTTTCAATTGCAATGAGGTTGATCATATTGTTGTTAGATGTCCAAAGGAGAAGAACTGCAGAGGTGGTGACAAGTATAAAAGTAGAAGAGATGAAGATAACAAAGATTACAAAGATAAAGGCAAGGAGTCTTGCTGCATTGATGAAGAGGAAACAAAAAATAAATATGATGAACATGATGATGAAGTGGTGTATGTTGCAATGAAGAATGAATCTGATGAAGATGAGATGACTGCACTTGTGTCTTGTGTAAACAAGAATGAAAAATGTAACATTGATAGTGGGTGTTCACATCACATGATTAGAGATAAAAGTAAGTTCATTACCTTGAATTTTTCTGATGGAAATAGTATAAGATTTGGTAATGATGCACCATGTTTGATAAAAGGAAAAGGTTCTGTCAAACTTAGAGAAAATATTTTATGTGACAATGCATACTATGTTGAATGACTTAACTATAATCTATTGACTATGTCACAATTGAATAATTTAGGATGTAAGGTTGAGTTTGAAAACAAGATCTCTAAGATATATGATACTAATGGAAAACTAATTGGAAAGGGTGATCAAACTAGGAGTAATCTATTCTACCTTAATATAGAGGATGCTACTTGTCTAATTGTAAAATTTGATGATGTGTGGCTATGGCACAAAAGATTATGTCATGTTAATTTTGATAACTTGGTTAATATCAGTAACATGAGAAAAGTTAGAGGTTTTCCTAAGTTGAAGAAGCTCGATAATATAATGTGCAAACAATGTAAGTTAGGAAAAATGAAAAAGTCAAGTTTTAAGAGTAAAAATCATACCTCTAAGGAATACTAAGGATTGTTCATACTAACTTGTGTGGACCAATTGAAGTGTAAAGCTACAAAGGAGATAAGTACATTATGCTACTTGTTGATGATTATTCTAAAATGATGACACTTATGTTTCTGAAACAAAAATTTAATACTTTCCAAATTTTTAAGTGGTACTTAGCAAGAGTTGAGAAGGAAGTAAATAAAGTCTAAAATGTTTGAGATTTGATAGAGGAGGAGAATTTATATCAAATGATTTTGAGATGTTTTGTAATGACAGAGGAATCAAAATTACATACATCTACTCCTAGAACCCCTCCACAAAATGGAATTTCTGAAAGGAGGAACACGATTGTAATGGTTTGTGCTAGGACACTCATGATGGAGAAAAATGTTACTTTAAGATACTAGAGAGAAGTTGTAAGTACAAATATCTATACCCTAAACCATGTACAAGTCAAGAAATGTACTCATTTAACACCTTTTGAACTATGGTATGGATACTTACTAAATGTAAAATATTTTAAAGTATTTGGAAGCAAATTATTTATTCTCAAATATTTTAGGAATGGAAAACTAGATGTAAAAAGTGAAGAAGGTATATTCCACAAGAAGTAAAGCTTATAAGTGTTTAAATACTAACACTAACAAATTTGTGGAAAGTGAAAATGTGAAATTTGATGAATATATAGAAGTATATGAGGTTGAACCTATGAAGGAATCTAAAGATTACAAATCATTTGTATACTTTTATAATGGTATGCCTATTGAATAAGATGTTACAAATCAAGCTACAAACCAACAACAAGTTTTAGTGATTATCGAGTCATATACTATGAATATTGAGTTGCATTCAAGAACCAAGTGACATTTAGATGTTGAGTTACAAAATGAATTTTAGGGACATTCAATTCTAAGATTGGTGTACATGAGAGAGATATTGAACTACCTAATAGAGAAGTACATAGTAACTCTAAAGTAGATAGACCAAATGAAGAAACTAGAGCTGAACCAAGATTGTATAAATATGTCAAGAGACATCATCCTACTACACAAATCACTAGAGATAAAGATGCTAGACTGTTACAAGGAAAAAATTAAGAAATGATACATGTTTTCTAAGCATGAAATAACCCAAAATAGTAAAATATGCCTTAGAAGATGTGGACTAGAGTAAATCCATGGATGAAGAGATTGAAAAAATTGAGAAAAATAAGACATGGACTCTAGTTTGTAGACTAGAAGACAAAGATGCGATTGACACCAAGTGGGTATACAAAAATAAGCTAGATGAAAATGGTGAAGTCACAAGGAACAAGGCAAGATTAGTCTAGAAAGGATATAAAAAAGGGATTGACTATGGAGGAATGTTTTCTCTTGTTACTAGATTGGAAGGAGTAAGAACTTTGCTTGCTTATTTCACATACAAAGGTTTCAAAGTTTATCAAATGGATGTTAAATCTACATTTATAAATGGCATATTAGAGGAAGAAGTTTACATAGACCAACAAAAAGGATTTATTGATGTTAACAATAAGAACATGGTATGTACATTACACAAAGCTTTATATAGTTTGAAACAAACACCAAGAGCATGGTATGAGAGATTTCATAATTATCTTATGAAGACTAGATTTGAAAATATTGATGATAACAATAATCTATACATGAAGATAGAGAAAAGAAAAGGTATTTTGTTATCTGAAATTTTTGTTGATGATATCATATTTGGAGGTTAAGGTGCTTTATGTAAGCCTTTTGCAAATAAAATTAAGCAAGAATTTGAGATGTCTATGTTTGGAAAGATCAAGTTCTTTATGGGTTTGCAAGTACATTAGATGAAATATGGTATATAAATCATTTAGTCAAAGTATGTCAAGGAGATACTAAAAACTTTTGGATTTGAGGATTCCAAACTAGTAAGTACACCTATGGTGACAAGACATAAATTGTCAAAGAATGATGATTCAGTTGAGGTGCATCAAACATTATATAGGTCTATGATTAGAAAATTACAATATGTAGTACACAACAGACTTGATATTGCATTATTTGTAGGGATAGTTGCAAGATTCTCTGCTAATTCTAGAGAGAATCATTTGATGTCTATCAAGATAATAATTAGATATTTGAAAGGAATGGAGGAATATGGTCTATACTACAAGAAAAATGAGAAATTTGAATTAAGATCCTATTTTGATGCTAATTGGCTTGGAAACATTGATGACAGAAAGAGCACTAGTGGAGGAGCATTTTTCTTAGGCAAAAGGTTGGTCACATGGACTAGCAAGAAACAAAACTATAGTTCATAATCTACTATTGAAGCTAAATATGTTTCTCTTGCTATGAATTATACAAACATTATATGGATCAAATAGCTACTCAAAGGTATGAAGGAAGAGATCACTAAACCAATGATACTCTATTGTGATAATACAAGTTCTATAAATATATCAAAGAATCTCATGATGCACACAAAGACTAAGCACATTACAATCAAGTATCATTACTTGAGGGAATTATCTCAAGATAAAGAGGTGAAGATGGAATATGTTAACACAAAAGAGCAAGTTGTTGATATCTTCACAAAAGCATTAACTAAGGATGATCATGAGTATCTAAGAGGTAAACTAGGGGTGATACCCCTATCAAAGTCTCTCTAAGAAACAAAGGAGTGCCCTGCATCACAAAAGTTGATTGACATGTGTTACACATTGATGTAGTGGATCTTACTTTAGGAACTACCTAAAGTAATCATAGTGTTGAAACTACAAATTAGTCACAAGCAAGGTGACTAAAGAGAAACTGAAGAAGTTCATATTTTCATATTAAGATGACAAGTCTTTGGCATTTTTGTCATAGAGGGAGAAAATAAGAGATTAAACTGATCCTGAAGGAAGAAATAATAGAAGAGATTGAACAAAGAGGGAGAAATCCTAACAAACAGTATGAGGGAGAAATGTTGACTACTGAGAAAGAAATTCTATCTACTGATAACATCTATCTACCTAGTAAGAGGGAGATACTATAGAAGGGAGAGTAAGAAGTAATTTAAACGGAGTCATAAGGATGAATTGATTGTTGATTGTTGATTGTCTGTTGATCATAACAGAACAAAATTTTGTAACCAATCTATAAGATGAAAGTTGTTGATAGAGGGAGAGATTTCAATACAAGGAATTATTTTCCTTTTTGGTGTTTTATTGGTCTTACTATTTTAATTGAGTTAGTTTGGTTGATCAATTTTTCTTGACATCAATGCCGAAGAGGGAGATTGTTGAAAACAAATTGATACAAGTATGATAAATGTATTTCAATTATTATTTTGTCATTGATGTCAAACCTACTTTTTGTTGGTAAGACAACTACTTATATAATTTAAGTACTTTCACCTAGTTGATTAATAAAGAGGATTTGATCAAAAGATGTAACAAAAGCACCTAGAGAAAAGGTTGAATTATGATATAAAGAAAAGGAGTACAAGAATCAACTAAGATAGTGATAACATAGTGCACTGATAATCTACTTAAGGTTGTAAAGGTTGGTTACACTAAGCAAGTTTAGAAGAACAAGTTAAATAAAGTTTATCTACCATGCTTGATTGAATGGATAGTGGGTGCTGAGAAAAGTTAGTACAATCTAAGTAGAAAATCAATTGGAGCCGAGTAAAAGTCTATTTTAGTGTATGTTAAACAAAACAATGGATTTTCAGTAAATTTTAGTTGATTTTGAGCACCAATAAACTTTAGTTCATGTTGAGTGATTTTATATAGGATGCCAAGAAATGCAATATGTGTTGAGCATCAGAATTGAGTTAATGCCAAGTGTCAACATTATTAGAAAGATCATGAATTCAATAGATTTGGGCCAACAAGTTTTTTTCCTTGGATTGTGTGACCTAGGTGGAAGATAAGATTGATGAGTTGGTGACACAAAATTCATGGTAAACCATTTTGAGGAAAATTCAAAGAGGATTGAAGGAGAAGTTTCTAGAAGTGATATGAAGTGAAGGGTAGATTCATTGAATCCTACCTAATCTATCCTAACCCTAAATTGGATGATGGATAATAAAAGAAAAAAAGATCTTAATTCTTTATTTATAGGAATGGTTGGTCAGAAGCAAGTGTTGTCATGTGTGAGGACCTAAGGAAGACAAGGAGTCAAGGGTATTACTTCATTCAGTGACCTAATTAAGAGTCTACATTGGCATGTTAAGCAAGAAGACTTAAGGGTATGTATGCTTGAAGGGTAAATAAGCTATCAACACTGATATGTGTGAAATCCTTGTAGAATGGAGGACTAAAATAGAGATTTTTAATCTAAAAATGGAGTTGTAAGTTTTTATTAGATCAAGCCTTACTGTTACTCTCTAACAAATGTATTAGTCTAGGGTAAATCCTTTGGATTAAGGTTGACCTAATAGTCATTTGTAAATCCTTTAATCGGGTGACATAAGTGAATGGTCTAAAGTCTTCTAAAAAGGCTCACTCCTAACAAGGTGATTGAAATCCTTTAACAGGGTCACATTTAACAGTGTGTATTGTAACTTTTAATAGGGTTGGCCTTTCATAGGACATCACTTTAGAAGAGTGAAAAATAGTAGCATATTACTGGTGGTTTTTCGCAAATTGGGTTTCGACATAAATCATTGTGTCAAGTGTGTTGCTAAATCTATTGTGTTTCATTTTTACATTTCTACAAATTGATTTGACAGTAACCTACAAGTTTTAAGTAATTGCATAATCTTATGGATGCATGCATGATGATAAAAAATTTATGGGTTGACTAAGCTGTAAAAGGTTTTATTTATACATTTGGACCTTGGATAATTGATTCACCCCTCCTCTAATTTATTTTAAAGAATTCCAATAGATACCCTTTTTAGAGTCCTTAGAGATTTTGGGGGATCTAGATTTTCCAAATTGTTCGTACTGTACGGGCACAAATTTAGCCTCAGTTCAAAGGTTTCAAGGGTTTTACTGGTTGTTTGCATAGAAGAAGCCATTAATCACTATAAAAATCTTCCCATAGACTCCCGTTTGGCTTGGGATTTCATTATTCACTCCTTCAACACTTTCCATGCTTAAGTTGAAGTATCCATATGTTCAACCACTCCTATTAGCTTTGCAATAGACTATGATCCCTAACCAAGTTGTTATGACTTTCCTAGGGCATCACTGCAATAATGGATCCTTAGAATTCTAGGGCCCCATCTCCACTTTAAGGAATGTACATGGATTAAATTCCAAATCCCAAGAGACTATACTATACCTATAGTGGGAAATGGCCCTATGACCCCATTTGTCCAAGTAGTCTATCTCAGGACATCAAATGTGTATTAAAAAAAAAAATTCTAAGCCCTCAAAAATTGATAAAACAACAAACTTGAACTATATAGAACCTTGAAATAATCCTCCCTAACTATTTCAACACAAAAATATGCAGACCTAATCTATTTACATGCCAATAAAACCAAAAACACAAAGTTGTTATTCAAATGTTGCTTTCTCAGTCCATACAATATTAAATCCACTTTCTCTAACCATGTGAAATGGTTAGAAATGACCTTATAAAGTCTCCTCAAGAGCACTTCAAATTGATCAAAAAGTTCTTCATTTTGCAAGAAAATTGTCAAAAAGTTGTCATTGACAACTTTTGCAAGATTTTAGCAATTTTTACAATTTGGAGCATCTTCTTCAGCTGCTTCTCAAACTTTCTCCAATTGATACCAAACTATGAAAAAGGCCTTAAATGGTTACCAGAAACTTAATAAAGTCATTAAAAAACTTAATTTACCTTTTTAGCCACCAAAACCCAAAAATGCTCTATAAAACCAAGTGAGCAATTTTTGAGCTCTTCCAACCCACCTACCCACACCTTAGGACCAAGTTAGTCCCCTTATTGGTCTAGTGATGTGGCTAGCATCACTACAAGCCAAAAAAATCTAAGGAGCCCTAGGTCTACCACTATCCTACCTAGGTGCTCCTACACTAGAGGCCTTCACACTATCACTTTTCCTCTTTATGCTCATCCTCCTCCATAGTCATCTCTATCCTCCTAGTCCTAGAGTGAGTGGTTGAATGAATAATGGAAGGAGAGCTACCCCTATTCCCACTTCCAGTGGTGGATCCTCCTCCATCCCCTCTATCTCCATCATCCCCACCTCCTCCACCTCCTTCCTATGGAAATCTCCCTATTATATCTATAAATATTGGATATGGATGATCTCTAATCCATCTTTAGTACTCTAGAGACATCCTTGCATCTAACACAACTAAGAGAAAGTCACATGTAACCTACTACATCTCTGAGACCTCCTAGAAGAACATATTGTACCTCAACATAGGTCCCCATCCCAAGGCCTCCTCTACAAGATACCTCATGTAGGTTGTAGTCTCTCAATACTCATGCCCTGCTAGCATCCAAATTGTCTCCATATGAAACTAATAAAAAACCACTCCACTAAGCCCTCGTGTTTCTCTAATAGTGGTCTACTACAAAACATATAGTATTTTCATCTCCAGACCCTCCCACTACTCAGCCTCCCTATATGGTCACCATACAATTGATTATATGTCAGCCAATATCATCCTCCAATAAGGGAAATCTCCCACATGTGTCTTCTACATATATCCAAAGTACCTATAGATATAGGGTCTCCCTAGTTGCCTTAGATGTACTCTAGGGTGGAACAAAACTTTGTGCTTCCATGCCCATACCTACACTATCACTACTCCTATTGACTAGCTCCTCCTCTTTCTATACATAATGTCATGGAACTCTCTCTCTCTCTCTCTCTCTCTCTCTCTCTCTCTCTCTCTCTCTCTCTCTCTCTCTCTCTCTCTCTCTCTCTCTCGATATATATATATATCACAAAAATGAATTTCATCAAGCCAAGCAACAAGGATGGGATAATAGATCTATCACTGAGAAGACTCACCCATACTAGAAGCCCTTCTAGCTCTAATTAGCACCAAGTATGCATCCAATCAAAGAAAACAAAATGTAGGACAAAGGAAAATCATCACTATAATCTCTCATCTCTAGTCCAAGAGGATGAATCATTCAAAAATAATATCATCAGCAAATACATGTTGCATTATCACTATCCTCATAGTATGATAAAACTATACCTACATCACAAGTTAGGGAATTTATCAGTAGCTTCCATGAGTATCTCATCAAAAAGAAAGAACTATAGTTTACAAAAAAATATAGATACTTGTAGGCTCTCCTTGATAGGGAATGTGCAAAATTTGATACACATCCTCTAATGTGATCACCATTTCTCTAGTCAATAAATAGAAGATATTATGCTCAGAGTAAAACATCTAAGAAAAGTAATCAGTAGGCCATGGTTTCATCTAATATGGAGATAATGCAGTAAAGATCCAAGGTCCATGGCCATCATTTCTCGAGTGTCCTCATCAGACAAGTGGCTTAGTTATTGCAAAATAATAGGTTATGAAAACCTCTCAAATAAATCTAGAAAATATTGTTGCATCAAGGGAACAAGGAAATCATATCAGAATGTGTCAATGAGATATCAAGAAGTATCTAGATATATCAATGAATCCCTCAAGACAACTAAATCATCCAAGTGATAAGTACATAAAGAAACTAAGTGATCTAATATGGTTGTACAAAATTCATAGGTTGTCCTTATATTGTACGATCTTTCATGTGAGTTCATACAATGTTTCTTGTTCAAGCAACATTTCATACTATGTCATACAATATGTACATCGTACAACACTCTAGAAAGCTATCATATGATACTCTACAATTTTGTAAAATATCATATGACATTCTACCTAACTACATATGACATTCTAAAGCATTGTATAAAACTTCAAACCTAAGCACTAAAAAATTATGAAAATCCACAAAATGGAAGCCAAAGTGAGTCAAGTTTTTTATCACTTTCCAATGCATGGTAGTCTCATGATTGGTTATGTTTCTAACTCAACACAAATCCCTTCTCATGCGGTGGAACCTATATCTTTCCTCTTTGAAGGCTCTAGAATCACTAAAAGACAAATGAAAAAAATGATTTGAAAATGACCCTTTTGGACCCCTTATATAGCATTTTGACAACATTTTAAAAAGTCTTAGATTGTTGCAAAAATTGCACCCTAACCTAATTTTTACATCTTTGATCCATTTTTAGGATTGAAATCAAAATTGAGATTCATCTTGACTGTCAAAACATGTTTTAAAATTTCTTCCTTCTCTATGCAATTGGCTAACCTTTTTTGAGGAAGAATCTTTACATTATTTCTACCTATTTATCATCCCTGCTTCATCATTTCCTTACATTTCTTTATTATTTGATGTAAACATCATATCAATCAAAGTAAGGCACACTTTCAATGCTTGGCGGTCAAACTTGGTTCTATGATCTCTACATCACTCATCTATCATCATGGACCTGATCTTAGCTTGATTCAATCAAATATATCTTATTTATGGATCTCCTCTACATCCTTTTGATTTCAATCCCGAAAGGGAAGGAATACCCTATCTTTCACTACTGCACATTGATTCTGCTATGCTATTTGCTTCGCTTGAGATAAAATCTCTAATCTTCTTTCTCTTGAACATATCAGTTCTTATGGCATCTCATTAGTTTTTATATTGTCTTATCTATCAATCTTTATTTCATTGTTTAGTTTTCCCTTCAAACTATGCATTTGAATTATCTTTCTAGCTTACTAACCATTGTTCACTGCTAATTTACGGTTATTTATCTCATTGCACTCCATTCACTTCTAGTTTCAAGTTATATTTCTTATCAGCTTAACATCATAATTATTTGACTCAATGTTTTCCTAGATCACTCACACATTTTGACTCAAAGAGGGGAAAATGTAATCACCCAAAAATCGTATAGTAAACTATAAGCCCCTTTTTTCAGCATTTTAAGTCTATAATCTAGAATGCATTATGTATTTGATCTATTTTGTATATTTATCAATAGTTTACCCTTGATAGAATCATCAATTAATCATTTATTTGATTTTATCCTATATTTTGACTACCTTATCCTAAGTTTTATTTAATTATAGAAACATGCCCCCTTTTAATTAAATAAAAATCCCCTTTATCCTAGTAGTGTGCGCATAAAAGGAATTTCCTAATTCAAAAATAAAAAATAAAAGAATTTTTTTCTACACACTGAATGCACACTTTCCAAGGTGAGAGATATCTCTTTTTCCTTTTAATCTCCTCCACTCAATCTTTTGCCTCTTAAATGCGACCTTTAATTTTGCCTCTTGAGAATGTTGATTTCAAAGTCAAAATGTGAATAAATATACACCCTTGGATTTTCCTCTTGATCTTTAACCATTCTAGTAGACCTTAAAATATCCATGTACAATATACCAATTTCATGTCTTTGTGCCATTATGGAACAACCAAGTTGAGCAATCAGTGAAATAGAAAAAGATCAGGAATGGCAAGACAAAAGGTTATTGAAATCACGATTTGGAAGTACCCAAACTCTTTAAGTCTGAAATAACAATTTTTCTAGTGACACAGAAGAATGTTTCAAAAAATCATGATTTTTCTAATTGAAGGAAGTGCTACCAAATTTGCAATTTTGATGATGGAAGATTTAGAAGTTTTTGAAAATGCAATTTTGACAAAGATGCAAAATCCAATCTTTGGCCATGGTTAAAATGACTTATAAAGATTCAAAAATTACAATTGTGGAAGTGATTTTATAACAAGGATGCAAAAGGGTGAAAATAAAAATTGTTAAATTAATGGTATGAAGTATGAATCAAGTACTTAATTGATGGGACACATGGACAATTTTTTGAAGTTGGTATATGCACAAAAATTCATGAGCCATAAATGTGGAATGAAAAGTGAATTAAATCATCTTTGTGAAGGAGGTATTTTGATAATTTTATACAAGTAGAGTTGGAATAGGAGATGGTAGAAAAAATTAAGGAGCACATTAAGAGTTTATAGAAACAATAAGTTTGAGCTCTTCTCTTTTCCTAGTTATTTCTCATTTGATGAAAATGCCTTTTATGAAAGATAATGAAGAGTCTAAAGAAGTTCCTATTGAGAAAAAAATTCAAAAAATGTTCTTATATATTTTTCCAGATTCATCATTCAATGGTCAAAAGTTAGTCTTCCTAGACAAGTTTTAGGATTGTAGAGATTCCAACATTTCATGGCATGGTCAGGACTTATTCTGGTATTTTTATGCAATAGAGATAAGAAGGAGCCTAGAAATCACTCATGGACACTTAATTTAGCAAAGATTGTGGTCCAAAATATTTTTGTGCATATTAAGCTGATAGATGTTGTAGAAAATCATTATGAGCTAGCCACTAGGACTATAAGGACAATGGATGGAATATTTTTGTTGGCTATCATAAATTCCTAGATTGAGGAATATTTCAAACTTAGCACCCAAGTCCTAATAAAAATTGATAGGGACATTTCAAATATGAGTATTAGAAGACTATGAAGTTTGGAAAGTTCAAAGAAATTACAAATTTCATGTATAGAGGGTATAATAATAAGATTTTGTATGCGGATCATATGGGTCCTCATTCAGTTGATTCCTTTATAGATTTTTTCAAGTACACATTTTATGCTTGGCTTCAGTTATTTGGAGAAGATGAACAACAAAAAATCCCTCTAGATGACATGTACATGTGCATGCAAATGTAGAACCCTCATACATATTTGGAATTTGATTTTTCTAGTGAAATTGAGAGGACTCTTCATAGTCAATTGATTAAGTGGAAGGCCATTGAGTCTTTCAAGAATTACTACCTATTGTGTTATTTAATTCTTCATGAAAATTTCATTAGGTTTAGAAATTCCATGAAGTTGGCTACAATTAATGAGAAAGGTAGTAGATAACGTGATTAACTATGGTATCCATTGTGGGATAAAAATGCTAAGGATGGGGATTTCATAACTTTCAAAGATATATTGATTTAGTGGATAGTGAGATCACACCCTCACTAGGATACCATAATCAATCAAGAGCATGTTGAGACCTAAGGAATTTTTGGGTTATGAATACAAGCTAGGTGACTGGATTCTTAAGCCAAAATATTCTTTGATAAGATTATATGGATGTAGACAACCACCTCACAGGCTCCCTACATTTCTCTTGAAAAGATTGGATTTCTTGGAATTCATATGGTAGTTGTTGTGGGTCGAGAAGGAATACATTCAACCAAAAAAGAAGGGAAACATGGTGCCTTCATTTTAAAGGTTTGATGGGCATGTGATTGGAGCTCATAAGATTCAAGAAGTAAAAGAACTCCTTATAAACAAATTCTAGCTAACTAGTGATAAAAGTAGACTTTATGACCTTGAAGGACATTTTAGGGCTATTAAAGCTAGATATTCTCATCAATTAAATTCGGATGATGATGTTATAAGGAATTGCAATGATAAATAGGAGATAACTCAAAGAATAAAGAAATGGAATATTTTGAGAAAAATAGAAAATCAAAGATTAAGGAGAGGCTTGTCTCGATTTCATAGTGAATAGGACATTAAAGTTTTGAGAATTGAAAAATGTATACATGATTTTGAATTTTTTTATAAATAATATGTTGATCAAGATGTAGTGAAGGAGTCAAAACATGTATCTCCTATACCTCCTCAAGAAAATAAAAGGAGCGTAAGTCAAGAAAGTTCAAGTGTTAATCAACTATAAATCCTCAAAAGAAGGATGAAGCAAGTACTCCCTTGGTATCTTATGAAGATTTAGAAGATGAGGGCTCAACAAGAGTTTTCAATGTTCTTAGGAAGATGAAAGAGACTGCTTAGACATCTAAGGATATTCCAAGGAACAATGTGGCTATTATGCTTTGACTATGCCAAGTGATATTCTGATAGATACTAATGATGAGAGGCAAGCCATGTCCCTTAGATTTATTGAACAAGATAATTTCACCCAAACAAAAGGGTTTAAATATTTTTGAATCAAATGCAAAATGAAGGATTTTCAAGAGAGAAAGAAGTAGAGGCTTGAGGGCATTGATGAATCTCAACACACCTTAGTTTTGCAACAAATTATAGATAAGTTAAATTTGGATAACATTTCATGTACCAAAGAAGAAGAAAAAGCGATGGTAACAAATAGTAATATCTTGATTCTCCTAGGTTTAACATTGAAGGAAATTTTTTTACTTGATCAAGTAAGGAAGCAAGAGGATTCCACATTTGTGTCAAATTTTGAATCTTTAGACAAAGTGAAAGGAATAGGGTACAACCCTAAGATAGAAACCCTCACCACTTGGGTAACATTCAAAGGAAATAAGAAAATAATGATTGATATATCAAAGGGGGATTAAGGGATGGCTCCAATACAAATAATGGACAATACTGACCTTACACTTGTTGCATCTAGGTTGGCACATGGGTCAATGTTTAATCAGGCCCAAATTAAACACATGAAAGAAATGATTTTGGAATTACAAATAAGAGAAATGTTAATGAATTTAGTTATAAACAAGATGCATGTGAAGACAATAAGGTTAGGGAGTGAATTACATGTCTCAAAACTTGACAAGTCTCAAGCTATTGTGGTTTGTAAGCCCACTGATGTAGATATTGAAAATAAGAAAATTGAGGAAGCTACAACTTCTGATCATAAGGAATGTACCTTCAAATTTTTGGAAGAAATTCTTGTTTATAGGATAAATACCATTTTAGCTAAGTGTGATGAAGTCTATGACGGATTCGATAACATTGGAAATATGTTGGAGTTCTTTGAGAAAGGAAAAGATAAGATTTCAGAGATAGAGAGAAAATGGGGACCCTCTAAGTATGAATTAAGAAAACTATTTGAAGTCATAAAGAGAGATCCTAATGCCCAAGTACAAATAAAGGCCACTATTGATCTTATTGATGTTGTCTCAAAGAATCTAAGCTACATAAGACTAGAACATCCAAAATTGGAAGAAAAGTTGAACCAACTCACCTCTGTTCATCATTCATTCTTACCTTGTATTAAGAATGAGGATGGGAAAGTTAAAAAAAATGGAGGAATGAAGATTAGAGTTGACAAGGTTGCCTCACGGAGAAATATCCAAATTCAAAGAGGAACATAATTTTTAGATTAATTTATTCCACATGTTATCAAATAAAATAATCACAATAGAGGCAAAGTTTGGAAAATTCATAATAGAAGTGAAGATTGCATGAGTAAAAAGGTGGGTGGACCTGCAAGAATTTTCTCCAACAATATCAAAGTTTCTATGGCCAATTCATGTTCAAATTGTGAAATGGAGTGATCATTATCTCAAAGTTCTTGAGGAAAACATTGAAGAAATTGTGGCCACTGATGAAGTAGGAGATTATTAATATTATTTTCTTGTTTATGCTTTAACTAATAGTTAGTTATATTTATAAAGGGCTTTGAAGCTTTGTACAACTTTTCATTTTATAAGAAAAGGTACCAGAACCAGTATTTAAGAAGTTTCATTTTCTAAAAATAGAGAAGTGATGATTTTTGAAGTACTCTTTTATGAAAGATACATTATGAAGTCATTATTGTTTTGTGAAATTACTTGTTAGATATGCGATGAAGCTACTCTATTGTATTTTATGTTGAATGAAGCTAATATGGTGATTCATTCTCTTTTTCAATGGCATGTGGTTTTAATCCCTCATACTCTTTATTTTCCCTTTGGATTATGTTACTATTTTGATGGATGAGAATAATACATGAACTTAATTTATTAGATATTCTCATAGTAAGTCATGGTATCTATCTAATTGAACTCTTCCAATTGGAGTTAAAAACATTTAGAGAATGGTTTGTATTTACATCTTATCTATCCAATGGTTGATGGGGTCCACACTATCTCTTGAGGTTCTTTGATGATAAGGATATGTGGAAGATTGACTCAATTTCTCAATGGATTAAGGGAATGATCTCTGTATGTTAATTTTAAATTGATATATATGGCTATAGACTAGTGATTCTATCCACAAGTATTGCATGAATTAATTCTATTTATTATCATTCATTCTCTTTTATTTATTTTTTGATTTCTCCTTGAGTAAAAACCCACCTACTCAAGAGTATAAGTTTTAAGTCTACATTGGTTATTATTCTCCTCCATATGAGTTGAGATATAAGGTACAATGATGTAGGTCTTGTAGAGCCTGTAGGGTGAAGGTTGAGTAAATGTTTTCTAGCCTTCTTTGTTGACCAAAATTGTGTTGATTTCCTAGCATCAAAAAAGCAAGGCTTGTAGGTTTTCAAAAAAAATTTGAGAACCAACACATCCAAATCTCTTTAAAAATGAGGCTTTCTCCTCACTCTCTTCATCTTGGAAGTTTGTGCTATTGTTATGTAGTTTCTTTGATTCTTGATTTCTTGATCATTTGAGCACTCACTTGCACTTTGTACTCTCATACTTGCATCTAGCCTTAGCATTTCCTTTATTGTATTTATATTGGCTCACATATCTTAATTAGGAGGATTTGAATCTTGGTCTAATTAGCTTCATTTTATTTTCTTGTTTTTACACTATCATATTAGGTTAATCTTGCATTCATTCTAGTTTATTAATTGCATTGGATTATCACTTGAATATCTAGGATACTAGCATTCTTTCTCTTACTCCTTGAATCTTTCATTTTATAGTGCACCTTGCAAGGGTCTCCATCATTGGATTCATTTGTGAGCCATGTCACATTACTTTGATTCTTTCACATCATGGATATGAAGCTATAAGTTACCATCCAAGACTCAATTTCTATTGGATATCTTTGATAGAAGGGTTTATAGAAATGTTCTTACTTTAGAGCATACAAAATATAGTATATCATACATTATTTTCCTTTTTTCTTTTATTTTTCAAAATATATGTCATGGTAATAGAGGTGATGGTTGAGAGCTAAAGGTTGGGTCTGAATAAAGAATATTGAAGGGTTTATTTATCTATAAGATGAAATTGCAAAAGGTATCTGAGAAAGTGTTTTTCTTTTAGAAGATCAATCATTGTTTGGAGAAAATGTGCCTCCCAAAAAAATAGTTTGAAGTCAGTAATGGTTTTTGTGAACCTATCATGTTCGTACCATATATAGATAGAAAGTGAACCAGTCATGTATAACCTACAAATATAAAAGTTACTATAGAAAAAATATCCCAATGCACAAAATCTCTCTTAGAATAAGAAAAAAAAAATCAGGGTAATAAAGTATCTTAGTATTTTTTGTAAAAAAATCTTGTTATTTGGTTCAAGGAGGGAAAATATATTTAAGAGAACATGGAATTCACAAGTAATCCAAGCACATAGGGATCAATATTGAATGAGAAAAAAATATTATATATGGGCCATTAAGATGAAGAGTTACTTAGAGAATTTAGATTGTTGGGAGCCTATAGAGACCAAGTATGAAGAAAATAGTGCACATGATCTAGCTTTAATGATAAATACATAGAATAATAAAAATGCAAAGAGAAAAAGGAAAGATTCTAGAGCATTATGGAATCTACATTTTTGAAGAAACTTTCTTTCATAAAATTGTAGTAGCAACTAGTGTCAATTAAGACTTGGATATATTTTAATAGAATATTATGGAATACATATGGTAAATAATGCTAAGGTATAAATTTTGAGAAAAAAATGAAACCTTGTAGTTTAAGGATGCATAAACTATAGACTAGTTCATGTCTCAAGCCATGGATGTAGTAAACAAACTATGAGCCTATGATAAAGACATCATAGATCAAAAAAGTAGTGGAGAAAATCATTCTATAGTTGTATGATATTTTTGTGACAATAATCAAAGAATGTAAGGATCTTTCTTTATTTCCCATTGAAGAGTTTACTTTCCAATGTTGAATCATGAGTCTAGAATTCAAGAAAGAAATGAATCCCTAGAGGTTTTCTTACAAAAAAATTTGTAATCACTAGAGGAAGAGGTGTTAGAAAATTTATTATAAGGGTAAATTAGTTACTTAAGGTCCTTAAGTACCACTTAAACAATCAAAAATTAAACATTTACCATTCTTATTATCCTGTTGTAGCTTAATCTCTATTGAATATTGATAAACAAAATTACTAGTAGTTCACTTTTCTAATATAGCAGACTTAGTTGAATGTAAACATGTAAATGTAAATCACCATAAAACATTCAGCACAAGTTTGACACTAGGATTTGTGTGGAAACCCAATTTGGGAAAAACCATTAGCAACATGTCATCACTTTTCACTTTTTTGAAGCGAGCTTTGTTAGGAGCCAACTTTATTAAAGGTTACAATACACACTATTAAATGTGAACTGGTTAAACAATTTAATCACCCTGTTAGGAATGGGCTTGTCATAGAACTTTTATTATCCCATTTATAATGTCACCTTCCTAAAGGATTTACATAGACTATCAAGTTCTTCAAATGAATGTTAAGTCAACCTTTGATTAAAATTATTTCAATAAAAACTATTCACAATGATTAGAAAGAAAACAATAGGTTTTGATCTATATGATTATAACTCACTTTGCAATTTTAGATCAATGTTTGGTTCATGTGTTGATTCCTTGATAAGACTTCCTTGCTAACTCTATCTTTTATTTGCTTGGAAAAACTTCTAGCAATCATCGTTCTCTTCATATTAAACTTAAGCCTTCTAATTAGATTCACTTATCAACTTCAGCAGCTTTGTTCCCTCTTACTAGAAACATGCACAAATTCCTTGCTCTGTTCTCATTGTCACATATCTCATTCATCCTCTTTTGATCCCTTTCTATGCATAATTTTAAAGTTCATCTTTGTACCTCCTTAAATAAGTAATTTTGGTCTTTTTCATTTTCATGATCACTGTAGATCTTAGGGTTTATGATTTAATTCATTAGGCTCATTGTCTCTATCCATGCTATTCTTTTATAGAAACTTCTCATCCATCAAATTCAATCTTAGATATAATACCTAATCCTCTCCTTGAACTAAACAATCATATCATCAATATTGTCCTCAACATAGTTTCGATATCCTAAGAAATTAATTGAGTTGACTATAAATCACGATTACTCAAACATATTCAAAATACCATCACTCAGTCATCACTAAGTTCTGGCACATGGTCATCACTAAATTTCTTGGTTGTTATAGAGCTTTGCATCAACACTATCATTCATTTGATACTGATGCTCAATCAACACTAAATTTTCTCAACTTGTAATGTGGTTCAGTTGACACTAACATCACTTGACATTCCTTAACCTTTTACTCTATTTGTCAATCAAGCTTTATATAAGTGATATATTTTGACTTGCATTGTAAAGACTTGATCATCAACATGATATAAACAATCACTTTGTCTTATCAAAGTCTAACTAATAAAGTGTCCATTGTAACTTCCTTTACATAACCCAATCTTTCCTCTTGGTACTTTTTTTTATGAGAAAACTCTCAAATCTTCTTCATCAATCAAATAGATATGATATTCAGATTAGATAAAATCATGCATCATAAGTAGATTTGACATCAATGACAAAACAACAATTGTTCCAGTTGTAGTTTCCAACAAGAGGAGGAGATAGAAGAGGAATAATTTCTTCTCACTTTGATAATATGGATATCCCTACAAATAAAGAAGAGTAAAACCAAATATTTAGAGACAAAATAAATAGAGGAAGAGGAATACTTGATATATCAAACATAAAAGGTTATGACTGCAAGAGATAGGAATATCATGGGAGTGAGTGTAGAAAGAAACAAGAAAGATAGGATAGAGGAAGAGATAACATGTCCAACATGGAAGAGGAAAATCAACCTATGCTTCTATCATGCTCAACAATAGAAGATAACAACAAAGAGTACACATGGATATTTAAGTATTCCTTAAATAATCATTGTAGACACTTAAAATTGTCCTAAATGCTATATTGACTCATTTAATATTTCCTTTGACAATATAATTATTTATTTATTAATTAATTATATTTTTCATATTCTTCTACTTATTTAATTAAATTTATTTAATTAAATAGGTTCATTTTTCCCTAATGTATTTAAATTTAATTTGAATACTTCCCCTCTAATGTATTAAATTCAATTAATGCATAGTGCTCCATAAATCCCCTTTTAAATAAATTATAATTTATTTAATTCTATCCACTTTATTAAATTCTTTAATCCTATTTAATTTAATCTTAATCCCATCCTAAAACCTAGTCTACACCCATCACTCTCATCCTTCTAAGCCTACCCACTACTTAATCCCACTTATTTATCTTAAACACCTTTTAACTCCTAAGTGTTTGCTCACACATTTGTGAGAAGCTCATGATCTAATAAAATATTCCACTTCATTTACACCTCTTACACCTTTTTCCCCCACTCCTTCCCCCAAGGTTGCTCACACGTGTGAGCAAACCTTGAGTCTCTCTATCATAAAGGCTAGTTTTGACTTTTGCATGGCTTTCTCCTTTAATCCAAGTGTCTCCCTTGTGGAACCTATGTGGATGGCACATAGATTCCATCTCCCCAAGGCCTCTCTCATTCCTATAAATAAAGCCCTTATCTCAAGAATTTTACATCTCCCTCATTTGCATTGTTATCATGCTAGTTTAGAGTTAGATCTTTCTAGTGATTATAGAGACTTGCATGTTACTAACACCTTTTGGTAGATGTTAAGTTTATTGCATTTATGCTTGCATCTCATATTAGCTTATCGTTTCTAGTTTGGTTCTTTACATTTCCATCTCACATCTTAGAATCCTTTGAGGATTGGCTCACTCATATACATTGCATGAAGGTATGCTTCATTCATTAAGTTTAGATTCATTCATTTCATTTTGCATATAATTTATCAATCAAGGGGTTCAATAGTTGTGTTTAGGGAGAGCACACTCACATCCCTCCAATCTAAAGCACACCAAAAAGGCCTCTTATGGGAACCCTTGTTGAGATGCTTTGAGGTTGCATGAGAAATTTTAATTTGTGGTTCCTTAAGTTGTAAAAATCAAGCTTATTTTGTTTGTATTTTAATTTGTTTCTAATATTTCATATGCACATGTTACAACTAAATTTTTTTTGTTTACACATACTCCCGACAGGTTAGGTTTTCTTGCATAAATTTTGACATGCCTAGTGGGACCGATGTCTCTTTTCCATTATCAAATTTGCTCAAAACTAGACTTTTTCTGTAAAGAACCATGCATTATTATCTCTGTTAGGATGTAGCATTGTCTGCGTAGATGTTTCATCGTCTCTATGTTTTAGCATTTCTACTAGACTCAGTCCACAAAAAAATTGCCAAAAAATTTGTTTTGTCATCTCCAACATTTGGACGTCTCTACATACTAAACTATTATCTCCACGATTTAATTTTTGTTTTGTCAACTATGTTGTGGGTAGCTAAAAATTATTAATTCACTTGAGTATCATCTTCACCTCTTAATTGGCATCTCTACTATAGACTATCATCTATGCTCTTTCGGTGACCTTCTATTTTGTCATCTGTACTTTTCTAACTACCTTCTATTTTGGAATCTATGATTTATTGGCAACCTTCTATTTTATTGTCGGTGTGGTTTGGCATCTCTACTTTGCTTCTGGTGTTTGTGATCTATGAATGTAAGTAACAAGTATATCATACTTTCCTTTTATTCTGTCATCTATGTGTTTTGTCATCTCTGCCTACATTCTATCATTTGCAATTTTTTATTAAAAAACAAAGAAAAGAGTATAAATCAAAATTTGAATTTTAGTGGTTCTATAGAGTTGGAGTCATTCTAAGCTTATTTATGTATAGAAAAAATAACAAAAAAAGTTAAAATAATTTTTCCCTTAGTTAGCTTTCATTTTTTGAGATTTTTTGGAGCTAATCAAGTTGTTTATTATAACATTGCAAATGGGAGCATTTTAGACACCTAACCATGTTTTCTTGAAAGTTTCCTTAATTTTTTTATTGCTCTTGGGAATGAGTTTGAATGCTTAAATACTTATCTTGGAATGTATGTTTCAATTAATTTGATAAATCCAACACACTCTTGAATGTCTTGAAGTTAAAACAATCCAAATTTAAATTTTGAATGCCTTAAGGAAATTCACAAACATTTTTTGGAATGAATGCTTAGAAATCAGATACACTCTTGAATGCATAAAGGTCAAAGAACAATTCTATGATACACATTTCAATTTTGGTTTAAAATGAATCTCATCAAATATTAAATGCTTAAGGATCAAAGAACATTGTAATGATCCTAAAGATTTGGTGCTTGAAATAAACACACACTCAATCTTGAATGACTTAAAGGAATTGACTCTTTACTTATCAAATTTTTTATGTCGACGACAATCAATTTACTTTTGTTGACAAATTTTCACTTTTATTATGTTGACAATGTTGTCAAGTTGGAAAGAACAATGCATGCTTAAACATGAGTGTCTTCAAAAGTAGGTAGAAAACCTAAGCTTCATCAGAAAAGAACATTTGTCTTTTAAACTCAAGACCACTTATGTATTCACTCCTCTCACGTCTTTGGGTGATCTTAAGTGCACAAGAAATAAATGGCCTTGTTTTACATTTTTTTAGGAGGCTTTCTTGGGGATTTCATCACCCCTTGGGATGACCTCAACTCTAGCATTCTAGTGGAGTATAAATATTGGGAGGTGAACTGATAGACACCTCTCTTGGAAGTAAAATATTGTCACTCTTGGCTAAGTCATAAAAAACTTTATATCTTTGGGAAGTGAAGGTGGAGATTTGGGTTACCATCTCCTCCCAATTGTGTGGCATTATTTTCTTTCATCTATAGATTTGGGCCTCATGTACCTTGTGTATATCGAGCACACCCCTACTTGAGCTTTTATATCCCAGTCAAAATCTTATAGGATTGTTGGTGTGATCAATGTGCTAAGTGTTCAAAAACCTCCCCATTTGAAGGGGACATAGAATTTTATATTTTCTTGTATATATTTGATTGTATGGTTTTGCATGTTATGTTGCAAAAAAAAACCAAAAACATCATAAAAATTCAAAATCCAAAAATATTTCAAAAACATATACAACAAAAATAAGTCTTATTTTAAGTCCTCTTAGTCAAGTTGTCCACATCAATTCAAAATCACTTCTTCTCTCCATCAAATTCCTCACCATCATGCATCTCTCATCTTAATCATTCAAATCATTCCTCAAAGTCTTAATCATCTCTATTCATCCTAATCATGTCCTCATCTTCTTAATCATTTAATCAAATTCTTAATCTTCATCCTACTCATGATTCATAATCCACATCAAGATCCAATTCCTTCATCCAATGGTTCATCCTCATGATTCTTAATCCAATCCCTTGTCAAATTCATTCCTAATTCAATCCACTTTCATCTTCATCCAAAATCGATCAATCTTTCTTCATCTATTAAAATATTCCTCTAATTCAATTTTTATAAAATCTTCTACTTTGGACTTAGGAGCACCATCATAATCCTTGGACTTTAATCCTAGTTATCTTGAATGACCCAAATCTTATCAAGGATATCTCAAACCTTCATCTAATATCAAATCAAATCAAGTCAAATCCAATCAATATCTAGTCAAATCCAATCCAAATCAAATTTTTAAAAAGTCCTAAATTGCTCCTAGTCTCAAGTTCATATTTCATTTCTCATCAAATCTCTCATTTCTCCTCATATAATCTTAATGGATAAGAATTGGCTTAACCAAATGGTTGGGGACCTTCAAAGGCAATATCGAGTCACACTTCTAGCACAAACCCCATATCAAATCAATCCTTAAAATTGTATTTCTAATCATAATCCATCTCACATTCTTTATTCCTCTACTTTTGACAAGGAAAATCCACTTCATTATCCTTCAACCACATACAATTTCATTCATAGTCCACACAATTCCTCAAACAGAAATGCCATTTCCAAAGAAATTGAGGAGCTCAAGAATTCTATCATGAGCCTAGCAAATCAAAAGTCAAAATTTACCTTCCAAGACATATGTCCTCTTCCCCCATGTTTTGAAGACCATAATCCTCATGTCCCAGCCAACCCAAATCTTCAATGTAGTTCCCCATACTTCCAACTTAATGTCCAAAACCATCATCTCAATCCCCTACCCATGCCTCAACCTCCACACAATAATAATCCTCCAAAATCAACATCATCCCCACCTTGTGATAGGTTTATCTCACTAGAAACCTTATCTAAGTACAAAACTAAATTGATCCAATCACCCATTGTCATACATTCAATGTCATCTCTAGACCTTCCTCCAAATCATTCCATTATGGATTCCTCCTCTCCTCTAGATCCAAGCATTTCACCCTCCCATCATTCCCTTATCTCTCAAAATCCATGTATCCCTCTTAATCCATCTCATGATCCCCTTCCTAATCAAGATCAAGACAGTCCATGTACTGTGCACATTACTGATTGTATTCCATCTCAAGAGTTAGCGTCCATAGATCCTCCACTTCATGAAGATTCTCCTTCCACTCCATCCACTAATACTCCTTTGTGTCAACATCAAAATGTTCCATCTCATAATTCTATTCCATCCACTCCATTATATGATTCTATTATGTTATATGATCCAATCATTCTTTCCATTCCACTACATGATGCTCTTTTAAGTCAAGATCAAAGTACCCCATCATTTTTCATGATCCCACTCCATCTCAAGATCCTATTATCCCTCATAATCCCCCTTGTGATCCTAATCCTCCACATGATCCTATCACACTTATCCAATCCACTCATGAACCCCATATACATGGACTCACATCTTGTATTAAAAATTATAAATACCCCATTGAAGAAATAATGTCTCAAGATGTTGGTACACCTTCCACTCCTTCCAAATCTAAAATTCCTCCATCCAAACCTAAATGTTCCTATCATCAATATTCCAAGTCCATTTTGGGACCTTATATCCATAATCCACTTCCTTCCTCATTTCCATCCATTTTGGGTCCTTACATACATCCATCCACCATATCCAATTCTTCCACTTCATCCCCTCATATACCTAATAAAGATCAACAAAGGCACACATCCTTGAATTCCTTCCAATGTTCATCCTCCATAGTTTCATCCACTGACTCTCCATACTATTTGTCCATATACACTCATACCATGGCTAGTGGTAGCAAATTGGATGCCAAAGATAAAGTGTATCAAGCCAAATATCCACAAAAATCCAAGGATCAACATTTCCCCTCTAAAAGACATGTTCAAGAAAAGAAAAATATGGTCCAAAGGAAAGAAAAAATTAGAAGGCCACAAAGGCTCAAAATTAAAAATGAAAAAATCATGTGGATTCCAAAGCTACTTAATGAAGCAATGAATCTCAAAGAAAACTTCAAAATGGCATCCAATTTCACTAATCCAAAGGCTTCCCTCATTCATAAATCATCCAAGCTTTGATTTTTCAGCTCCATTTTGGGTCCTTACATATCCAATCCACCATCCTAAATCTATTATCTCTTTCATCCATTTTGGGTCCCTATATCCCAAAATTCAAACTTTCTACTACATATCCTCCAAAATTTCCTCCTTTCCATCACCTTTCAAGGTGTGTATCAATGATGATCTTTCCACCTCCTTCATCCACTCATTCAAAAGTCTTCCAACCTAGCATCCATTAACCATGTCTTCCTCCCAACCACTCCACCTCCTTAATCCAAACCTTTTCATAAGTCCTTGACCTCCATTTTTTGAAAATAACAAAGAAATAGAAATAAGGGTGAGTGAGTAGCCGAGTTGGTGTGAAGGCGAGTCGTGAGGCGTAATGTTAGGCTAATGATCCTGGTGCTACGCATCAACTCCGGTTCGAGTCACACTAGGTTTACCACAAACCCTTTTTCAAGAGTGAGTGAGTAGCCGATTTGGTGTGAAGGCGAGTCGTGAGGCGTAGTGTTAGGCTAATGATCCCGGTGCTACACATCAACTCCGGTTCGAGTCACACTAGGTTTACCACAAACCCTTTCTACCAATAGTGGCATGTTGTGATGGTTAAGTTGTTGAGTTGTTATCCTTGCCATCAAGGTTCAAATCTAATGGGGATGAGGTTCCTTGTTTATGACCTCACTGGTTCATAGCTCCAGGTCAAAGCGTTTACCCCTTTAATAAAAAAACAAAAAAAAACAAAGAAATAGAAGAAAATATCAAGGGATACCATCTATCTAAATAGATGCTTGAGTCCTCCCTCCATTTCCCTATCATGTATTCACCATATTTTGAATTCATATATCCAATCATTCACTTGTCTGCTTCCACTTGTACTCTACATTGGGGGCAAGCTCTAGCCATACCACACTACCTTACATGTCTTCCATACTTCCATCTACTATTCTTCATCATTTTCCATCTTTGATCTTGACTCTCATTTACCTTCCATCCATCCATATGCTCACTTGACATGTCCCTTGTGCATTATTCATACATTATCCTATATACTCCCATAATCCTTTCATTTATTTGATCTTGACATTCTATCCATATCTTGCATCCCATAGTCCTTATCATGTTCATTTCATCCATTTTCCATCCATACTCCTACATACTTCCATCCTTCTTTCATATGTCCTTGATATTGGTTATCCCATCAATTTCATGTCCCACATTTCATCCATACTCTTCATATCATCATCCCTATTTCATGCCCTCCCTCCCATAGTAAAAAATAAAGAAAAATAAATATCAAGAAATACCATCCAAATTCTTGAGTCCTCCCTTTGAATCCAATGTCTTCCAATTCCACTTATCAACCCATTCATTGTTCCTCTTCCACTTTCACTCTACACTGGAGCAAGATCCATCTATCCCACACTACCTTATATATCTTCCATATTTCCATCTATCAGCCATTATCCTTTTCCATCTTTGATCTTGACTATCCTATTCATTTCATTCATTCATGCTCACTTTCCATATCCCTTTCTCATTATCCACACATTATCCTACATACTCCTACCATCCATTCACATATTTGATCTTGACATCATATCCATATCTTGTATCCCATAGCCCTTAGCATTTTCCTTTCCTCTATCCTCCATCCATACTCTGAGATACTTCCATGCTCCTTTCATATTTCCTTGGTCTTGGTTATCCCATCCATCCCATCCATTTTGTGTCCCACATTTCATCCATACTCTTCATATCAATATCCCTATTTCATACCCTCCCTCCCATATCCCTTATTCATTCCACTTTTTGGCCTATGATCATGATCAATCCTAGAGGCACAACAACACAATGTTCATACATGCTTTGGAAATACACATTCCTTCACTTCCTCCATTCACATTCCTTCACTTCCTCCATACAATAGCCTTAACACCATCTTTTCATTTCCATGCACCCTTTCCCACCATATTTCCTTCCATTTTGATATCCTTGGTATGGGGCATTTTAAATCCTTTGAAACATGGTACTTGGCTCCCCATTGTCCTATACCAAATCCTTTGGCCCCCCTTATTATTCTTCCATTCAAATATCCCCACCCTTTTCATCCATTTACCATTCCTTGGATCTCCCTTGTCAGTGGTCCCAATCTAGTCATTTTCATCAATTCAATCAATTTATTTCTCCTCTAATATAATAATATTCCCTTCTAATTATTTCATATCAATTTCCATTATTAACTGCTTCATTTTTCCATCTATTTACATATACCTTGATCAAATTTCTAGTCTTCCATTAAGAAAACTTTCCTCTATAGAATATTTATCACTTTGTCTCTTGCATTCCCCTTCCATTCCAATTCAATTCATCCATAATATCATATTATATTATCCAAATTCTTCTATTCATCATCTAATCTTATGAGACTGAGCTTCACCCCATCACATTGAGCTTCACCCCATCAAACTGAGCTTATCAAAATAGTGATTACAAAAAAACTTACACAAATTCACACTGAGACTAAATGATTTGAGAACCTTGTTCTTTTCACACCATTTCCAATGTACAATCACAAAAATTTCAATAAATTTTAATCAAATAATCATTTTTTTCCTTACAGGATAGATCCTTCCTATATAGGCTTAACAAATTCACCATCAAAATAAAGTTCATGGAAAGAACTATGGACTAAATGACTACATGGTCATAAGGTCTTTTGTTGATTTTATCTTTGTTTATTAGTGATAGTATCCACAAGTGTGCCTCGATCTTCAATATCTTTGTATCATTTGAATGATTTAACATGATTACACAGGTCATTTTGTGATATGATCTATTTTCATGATTCTTTAGTACATTTATGTCAATTTCAAGTTATGCTTATGCATTACTCACTAGGGGCACTATCTTAGCACACTTTCCACCAAGATACCTAACAAGAATTTGGGTGTGCCTAGACCTCTCTAGTGATTATATGTTATTTGTTCCATCATAACTATGAAACTACATCTATTGTCCTAAAGTCTCTATTTTTGAGAAACTAGTCCACGCAAAGGAATCTTGTCATCTATGCTACCATAGCATTTGATGCATAAATCCTCTTGCAATATCAAAATAGGGTGTGCTCTCCCATATGAACACAATTTAATCCCATGCATTTATGTAGTTAGCATGCATTTAGATTAATCATTACCCAATTCACCCTTCTTCATCTCGGTCTTACCAACAATTCATGCAAAGCCTTCTTTTTAAGCCTTTTTCCTTCCCATGTCTATTTTTGAGAAAATGGGGCAAAATATATTTCTTTTTTACCCCATTTCCTTGGGGGTGCATCCTCCTCCCTTGTCATCGCTACGACAAAACTCCTAGGACGCTTATCCTCTTTAGGGCAACTTATATTTTCTTTTCTTTGATATAATGTCATTCCAACATCACATCAAATAGGGGCAGAATTAGACACTTAAATTTTTCCTAAATGCTATATTAACTCAATTAATATTTCATTTGACATTATAATTAATTATTTTTTAATTAATTATATTTTTCATATTCTTCTACTTATTTAATTAAATTTATTTAGTTAAATAGGTTCATTTTTCCCTAATGTATTTAAATTTAATTTGAATACTTCCCCTCTAATGTATTAAATTCATTTTATGCATAGTGCTCCATAAATTCCCTTTTAAATAAATTCTAATTTATTTAATTCTCTCCACTTTATTAAATTCTTTAATCCTATGATTAAGTTAAATCCTATTTAATCTAATCCTAATCCAATCCTAAAACCTAGTCTACACCCATCACTCTCATCCTTCTAAGCCCACCCACTACTTAATCCTACTTATTTACCTTAAACACCTTTCTAAACAACTTTAAGCTCCTAAGTGTTTTCTCACACATATGTGGGAAGCTCATGATCCAATAAATCTTCCACTTCATTTACACCTCTTACACCTTTGTCCCCCACTCCTTCCCACAAGGTTGCTCACACATGTGTGAGAAAACCTTGAGCCTCTCAATCATAAAGGCTAGTTTTGACTTTTGCATGGTTTTGTCCTTTAATACATGTGTCTCCCTTGTGGCACCTATGTGGATGCCACATAGATTACACCTCCCTAAGGCCTCTTTCAAACCTATAAATAGAGCCCTTGTTTGAAAAATTTTACATCTCCTCATTTTGCATTATTATCATGCTAGTTTAGAGTTAGAGATCTCTAGTGATTTTAGATATTTGCATGTTACTAACCCCTCTTGGTAGATGTTAGATTTATTGCACTTATTCTTGAATCTCATATTAGATACCATTACTAGTTTGGTTCTTTGCATTTCCATCTCACATCCTAAAATCCTTTGAGGATTGGCTCACTCATAGCCATTGCTTGAAGGTATTCTCTTCATTTAGTCTATATTGACTCATTTCATTTTGCATATCATTTATCAATCAAGGGATTCAATAGTTGTGTTTGGGGAGAGCACACTCACATCCCTCCAATCTAAAGCACACCAATAAGGTCTCTTATGGGTGTCCTTGTTGAGTTTCATTGAAGTTGCATGAGGACTTTTAATTTGTTGTTTCATAGGTTGTTAAATGCAAGCTTATTTTAGTTGTATTTTAATTTGTTTCTAATATTTTGTATGCACATGTTACAACTAACATTTTCTTTTTTATGCGTCCTCCCAACAGGTTAGGTTTTCTTGCATACAATCATATGATAGGTAACAAAAATATTTTTACTAGGATTGATGATATAGTCAGATCCAAGATAAAGTTAGGAGATTATCATTTGGTCCATTCTCTAGGAAAAGAATCAATTACAATTGTTAAGAAAAATGAAAAGAAGGATATTCATAATGGTTACTATGTTGAGAATTTAAAACATATCATATTGATTGTAAGATGAATAAGTGGAAAATAGGCTTGAATTTAAATTTAGAGGATCTACATGTACTATCCTTGACAAAAACTGAAGTAATATGATCATATAAAGCATCCAAATGACTAGAAATATATTATATCCCTTAAATTTGAGAAGCATTAAACAACCTATACATTATGTTGTATGTTAAAAATTCTAATGAAACTTGGCTATGACATCTTAGATATGGCCATAGATATTTTAACTAGTTAAATATATTGCAAAAAAGGTCAATGACCTTTGGTATACCAACCATAGATTCTCACCATAATTGTTGTGAGAGTTCCATAATAGACAAGAACAAGAGGAATATCTTTGTAAATGCCACTACTATAAATCCAAAGATCTACTAGAGAGTTCATATTGATCTATGTGAACCTATGAAAATAAATTCTACATGAGGAAATTATTTTTGACTTTTATTGATGACTAGAATGACCTAAGTATATGTTCATCAAGAAAAAATAAAACACCTTTACAAGATTCAAAAAAATTAAGACAATAGAATAAAAATAATGGTAGGAAAATGAAAGTATTAAGGTATGATGGAGGAGGTGAATATGATAACAAAGGCTTTGTTACATTATAGGGAAAAAAGCATTTGTAGATAAATCATTGCTAAATGCACTGCATCAAATGGAGCGGAAAAGAGGAAGAATAAAAGATATGAACATGGATAGAAATATGTTAAAAGAAAAAATATATCAAATGAATATTGGGTACAAGAAATTACATGTCCAACCTACATCATGAATAGAAACCTACAAAATGTGTGAAGGATAAGACACCTCTAGAAGCCTAGAGTGGAGTGAATCTAGATGTAACAAATTTGAGAATTTTTTATGTCTATCTTATACAAATGTGCTAAGGAGTTAAGAAGAAAACTTTATGATATAAGGGAGAAGTGTATATTTGTGTAATACCCCACATGTTTTCTACCATTCCAATTGATGATTATGGTTATTTTCTTAGTAATGATCTATAGGATATGATATCATTTATATTTATGGATTGACTAGTTGTACTTAACCTATACTTGCATGTGTATGGTTAGCATGTATGCTTTTAATTTTGTATTTGATGTGCATGATGTGGTTGAGGGATGAAGTCAAATTCCTCTTCTTGAGGGATCTACATGGTGTACTAATACATACATACATACATATATATATATATATATATATATATATATATATATATATATATATATATATATATATATATATATATATATATATATATATATATATATATATATATATATATATATATATATATATATATATATATATATATATATATATATATATATAGAGAGAGAGAGAGAGAGAGAGAGAGAGAGAGAGATGGAAACTCATATTTTATGTAAGATTATAGGTATTGAGCATCGACTTCCCTAATTTTCCAAGATGAATATACCCTATCACAATATCTCAAAGAGAGGGGGGATAATTTTTTGTTCCAAATCCTAACCTAAGCTATAATTTTTCATTAAAATAGTTAATAAATATTTGATTGAATACTCGTATGAATTTGTCAAGGTGATTTGAATTTGTGAACCATTCCCTTGAGCATGGTTTCACATTTTTGAATTCATTTGTTTTATTTCTCATTGTATGTCATGCAGATTATAGTGAGTTGTGGTATTATAATAGCTAGAGAAAAATTAATAAGATTACTTAAATGATAAATTAATATAATTTCTTTAGAATATTAAGATATTAAATATAAGACTATTTAACTAATGAGAATTAATCCAATACTTATTTTTAATAAAAGAATTAAAAAGAGTAATTATAAAATTAAATTCAATATTAATTCTAAAATTTTAAAAAAGTACAACTTTTGTCAAGATAATTGATGGCGTACGAATTTTGGAAAAAGAAAAAACTTCTGAATAAAAGCTCATGATATGCATAAAAGTTATCCCAACATATAGTCAACCAACAAATAATTTGTAGTATGTAGGGGAATTGTCTTGCTAAAACCATGCATGCCTTAAATATTACAAATTTATTTAATACCCTAGGAAATGATACCCAAAGTAAAGATGAATGTTGCTTCAATATTAGTAGAAAAAATGGCTCCCACATTCTAAAGGCTAAGATATTTGTCATCTATATTCAACTCTAGTAAATCAACATAATGAACAATGTAGAATCATCCAAAGTATTTATGGTTCCAAATATCTAAGAAGAGGTATGAAAATAGATAACGAGGATAGATTTTTATCACAGAAAGATCAAGAGGAAGGTTGTATCCAAGGTGAAAGGATTAATAAATAGGAAGAATCTTAATAAGAAGCATTTCCTTTGGATTCCAAAAATGAAAGAGGGCCTATTTAAACATGGGTAGAGAATATCTCCCCTTGATACCAAAAATCATATCAAATATGAGGGTAAGTACACAAAGATGTGGTACCAAAATAGGTGTATAAGATGCCACTTTTTCTTTTGTTTTGTTTCTAATATCAACAATTTCTTAACTTCAACAAGAATTTGAAGATAGTTAGACTCAAAATTTCAAGATATGACAAAAATAAAAGACTTAGTCCTCTGAATCTAGTTTTAAAACTACTAATTATTTTTAAAATGGTAGAGTTTAAGACCCTCAAAAAGGGGGTCCACACAAAGTGGAACTATTATTTTAGTAAAAATATAACACAGTGTCAAGTGTAGTACCCCTAAAATGCTAACCTTTTTTTTTTTAATTCTTTAATTGCTATAGTTAGAAGTTACCTAACACCATGTAGTTTATCCCATTTTTTGGGGTAATTTTTTAATGTATATTTCAATTATTTTTTACAAATTTTGTAAGTGAAAAAATCCCAAAAATAGAAATATTTTGTATGCTCCTCCTAGAAATCATTGAAAACTAATAAAAAAACAAAATTTATATTATTTTTAAATTGTGTAGAATGGAGTGTAGTTTCTAAAAAACTAGCTTTTTTTCAAAATTTAATGAACCATCCAAAATCCAACACCCAAATACTACATGAAGGCTTTTGTAGTGCCTGCCCCTGATTCACATTTTGTTATCGTTGTTGAACTCTTTTAGGGTTAGTTTTATGTTGATGGTTAGCAACATTCTTTTGAGATTATCAGATATTGTGCTATGGATTCAGTTTATTATGTGATGAGATTACTTGGACTCTACATTTCATGTATGTAAGATGATTATTTTTAGTGTTCGCAATTATTGATGATGATTATTACATTGCTTTCAGTTATTAAAGATGATTAGTAAGATGATTTATTATCATATGTGTTTTCTTATGGATACTTACCCCATACTTGCATGTGTATGGTGTGCGTGTTTGCTTTGTGTGTTTGCTTTTGTATGACATGTCTGATGTGGTTAAGGAAGGGAGTCGTAGTCACCTGCTAGTCGGGATCTACACGATGCACCACTTCCTTCCATTGCTTGTTTAGTTTAGTATATATTGTGCTTGTACATGCATGGTTTTTATGCAGGTTGTAGGTACCGGGTATCGACTTCCCTAAATTGCCAGGATGAGCATACCCTATCACATTATCTTAATGATAAGAGAGGGGAGATAAATTCTCAAGTCCAAATCCCAACCCTTTAAGCCATTTGTTCTAATTGGAAAATTAGGACAAGTATATGAGTTGAGTACCCTTCGAATGCGTCAGATGACGTAATTCATGATATTAACCGTTGGTTTGATTTTGTATGTATTTTGGCTATGATGGGTTTTCATATTTTTTTACCTTGTGAGTCTTTGGAGTATTTTCTATTAATTAAGCCTAATTAAAAGATTTAATTAATGGTTTAATTAAATGAAAAATTAATATGGTATTTTAATATTTATTTAATTAATTGGAAAATTAATTAAATAAAATAATTAAATGTGAAGATAAAAGTTAAAAGTTTAAATTTGGAATGTGACAATATTTATTTTAATAATAATATATATTTGGAGTTCATTTTTAAATAAATGACTAAATAATATTATTATTAAAGCTAATAAATATTTTAGCAATTAAGTTTTGGAAAATGAAATTTAAAAGTGGAAAATATATTTAAAATTATTAAAAGATTCTAGATTTCATGTGCTTAAAATATAAATATATTAAGATTGAAAAGTGGAATTATTAAAGTTAGTGCATGAGATTTAATAAATAAATTAATTAAATTGGAAAGAGTAAAGTAAATATTAAATTAATTAATGTGCATTATTTTTAATATTTAGGAATTTGCAAATTCTCGGGAGTTGTCATGTAGACAACACAGGAGATTGCACTCTAAGTATGCACAAGTTGTCTACACTTAGAAGTTAGCATTCTATTTGAGCACATGGTGTCTACAACCTTAAGAATCATCTAGAAGGTTGGAGAAGACTCATGCTTGATTGTTATGCTTATCTTCTAGTTGTTTCTAGAGACACTCTAGATGCATATTAGAGGCCTTTAAATAGAGGCTCTCCTAGTGTGTTTGGACAAGCTTAAATGAAAGTTGAATGGAAACTACAAGCTACAAGCTTCAAGCTAAAATGGAAGCTTCAAAGCTTACATGCATTGGAGAAGATTCATATACTCATATATTTTCTACATGCTTCTATGCTTCTTCTAGCACTTCTAGTCACTTGGAAGATTCGGTTGGCTTGGATCTTGGAAGAATTGTGAATGATGGAGAAGGAAGGGATTTTCTATGGACTTCTGAGGCATGGCAAATTTAGCATCAGTGTCCAAGTGCACTTGTGATATTCGCATACTCTCTTTGCACTATTTCTCTTCCTATCTTCCTCGTGTTTGTTATATGTGTCTGAATATTTTCTATGATTGGATCTGTAATTTTTAAATTGGAATCTAGATATGCTATTTGGTTGAGAAGAAAACAGTAGAAAAACCCTAGATCCAATTAAGGAAGAAATTAGATCTAAACGGGTTCGGGTTCGAAATTAGAATCAAATTGACAAATAGATTTGAAATTGTTTTCAAACTAATAGTCAAACCTATTAGATGGAATTAACAAGCAGATTTAGAGAACAATTAATTTAAAGGAAAATTTCTTAATTTAAAGAATTTGAAAGCCCTTCTTATTTAAAGTTATATATGTTCTCTTTTTTATATATATAGAATCTGCATTCTTTTATAAATATATATATATTTATATTTATAATGTAAAATACTGAAATGTAATGATTCTTGGTAACGATTTGCGTATATATATATGCTTATTAAAATACAATATACTTGATAAGAAATGCATATATATATATATATATATAGATACACATATATACTTATATATATATATATATATATATATATATATATATATATATATATATATATATATATATATATATATATATATATATATACATGTACGTATATACATATAAATATATATACATATATGTATATACTTGATTAAAAATACTGTTTTATTATCGCAATGAAACAATATTTAAAATATGGATCGCACAAGCGATTTACGTTTTGAAGAAAACGTTTATTAAAATAAATAAATATTAGTGGGTGGGGGTATTACCTCACCCCACCCTTCCTTTTTATTTGCCGACCTACGGTCTTCTAATGCAGCCGTACCTGCGACTGCGGCAGCAGCCATTAGCACACGGCCCATTTTAAATTAAATGAGAGCGATTCTTTGTTTTTTTTTTATTGCATTTTTTTTTATTAAAAAAAGCGTTTAAGTCTTACATAACGCGGGTTAATATATATGTTGTTTCATATATATGTAATTTATAATGTGTGTATTTCGATATTTCATTATTTGATATGATGTGAAATTAGTTGTTAATAGTATTTCATGTTTAGAATAATTATTATATTATTAAGTTTATTAATATATATATAGGGATTAAATATGTGATTTAATAATTATTATTATATATATATATATATATATCCATCCAATGTTTGACTTTAATATTGTTGGTTATAAATGTTGAATATTGTTAAATACGGATTTTGATTTAATAATAATTTGTTAATTATTATTAAATAAAAAATAAAAATAAAAAGAGAGATATTAGTTTGTTTGAATTTGTGAAATTTGGCTTGAAGAATTAATAATTAGCTTAATTAAATTAAGGCTATTTGATAGGGAATGTTATAAATTGAAGTTTCTAATTATTGTTATCGGCATTAAAATTCATTAACAATAATGGTGAAATTGATATTGTAGATTTATTTTTGATATAACTTGTTATTAGTCATTAACAAGTTATTATTAAATTATTAATTTGAATGTTGATGAAGTGGGACCTGGTTAAATCTTAAATTCATGAAGTTATTGTTAATCAAATGATATGCATTGAGTTGTTAATCAGGATATGTAATTATTAATTAATATAATTAATTGAAGAATTAATTAAATTTAACTAATAATTAAGTTATGTAATAGAGTATTAATTAATATGCTAATAACGATTCTATAGTGGAGTTGTTAAGTATCGAAGTTGGTAAGCCTTATGACTTGAATAATGACTTTAGATATTATATGGTTGTCAACGATGATAACAATTAAATTAAAAGACTCAAACTTTAGTAATACTTAAGTAAGTTCTAATTGAAAACTATTAGAATGTTAATAGGTCATGGATGGTGTACCTATGTTAATTGATTGACTAAATTGATCGTTTTAATAAAGTTATAATCTTCTTATTCGAAGATTGATAATTGGTTCCTTTATGAATGAATAATGATCATTTGATTATGTTAAAATGTAGAAGTAACATTAAGGAAGAGTTATCCAATTAGTACTATGGATCTTAGCAAATAAAGCAAATGATTTAATGAGTAAATATTTATCCTTAAGTTATTCTTAGAATGTAATTCTTAATAATGGAAGGATAATGCTATCGGGGAACAATTGGGTTGACTTGTAGGTCAAATGATGAAACTTAAGACACTTGAAAGTATACTTGCAAACAGAAAACTGGAAACTCCTACACATTATTCAACTATGTGAATTTAGTAAACCAAAAGATGTGTTTGCATCATGTATTCTCTATGCTTCTTGTTTTGGGTTTTGGTTTGACTAGTGTTGACCAGTCTTAGGTTGTTACCAGAGGCTCGGGGGTTATGAGATGTGGTGACATGTTGATCTTATTTGGTCTCGATCTTTATAAGCCCAAACATGGTAATGTGATCATATGCTCTATGAAATATTTGTATTGTTCATCAGTCTTCATGTGTGAAGCTGAGATGTATGTGTATGAGATATTTGAGCTAATCATTTTTGGGTCATCGATCAGTTATCCTTGGATTATTATTTAGTCGCCATGATGGGACTGAAATGTGGATTTGTTTCTTGATCATGTCATGTTGTGACATGTTTTTACTCAACCATTTTGGAGTCTTTGATCAGGATGATTGTGAGATATTCTTGGTTTCTTGTTGAGAACCAATCGATATTGTGATTTATTTTGAGATATATTTTGGTTATTAAGAACCAATAATTATTATGATTATCAGTGATACCTTCAGTTTCCAATAGAGAACTGTTGTGATCATGATTTTCTATGGATGCTTTTCCAAATGCTCATGGAGATTTGATGATTCTTATTATGGATATTTGATGCTTTTATGCATATTTGATGATTTTATTATGGGTTATCTTTTGTGATTTTGAGATTTATGATTCCATGAGCTTAGGGTAGGTAATCTACTTGTAGTGTCGGGAAGTGGCTTGCAATGGGGGCCGAGGCCCTAAGTGGCTGCCAGGGTAACTCATTGTAAGTTTGGTTAATAAGTGATAACATTTACACACTAAATGGGGATTAAATAAATCTAAAAAGATAATTGTTATTATGTTCTCGCCCATGCCTTGAGTGCTTGTACAGGCTAGGATGGGAGTAGTGAGAACGCATGGTTGCGACCGTGCATTCCGTAGTATGCCTCGTCAGTATGAGAGGATACTAGTGGCCGGATAAGATCAGTATGGATGCGTGGAGTTTAGCTAACTGCCAGGGTAACTTGTACATGATAAATGCAATGACACTTTCCCACTTGCAGAGTAGGTTTCTTACATGTTATTGTTGTGCCTCTAGGAATTAGATGTCAATTTTGTGTGATGGAACTTTTGAGTTAGTATACTTTTAGGATTCCTAGACTTTTAGAGATTTATACTTTGTGGTTTTGATAGCCTATTTGGGACTTGAGATTATCTCCTCAGCATGGTGAGAGTGGACCACTTAGGTTCCACGCGGTCGGGTGGTAGTGTTTTTCCACTCTTATCATTTGAGATCCGTCTGAGACACCGTGGCTGGAGTATTCTTGGTTGGTATTTATCTTCATTCTATTCTTGGATCATTATGATAGATGATATACCCTATGATGGATGTATTTACTGGTATGTTTCTCACATTGATGATTTGCATATGTCTTATGCTTTACTTTGCATATTAGTAGGATGTTTTTAGGAGTGACATTCCTACTATGTTTATACTGATGATCTCTTTGGTTCTTTGGAATGTTACGCATGGAGGGATGACTAGGATCCACGATGGTCTAATGATACTATTAACGGTTGGGAGGAACCGTGCACTTAGTTATTTATGTTTGTAATTCATGGTTATCTTTTATGATGGATGTTTACATATTTTGTGATGTTGTATCATGTATGACATGTGGTTTCATTTACTTTAATTGCATCATGGATTAATATTAGATGATGATGTACTTTATTTACAGTGGATGATTGAGCAATCTAAAATGTAATTACAAAAAGACACTTGTATATGGTTTAAGAATGTTGGATGTTTCATTGCTAAGGATGTGATGTTAGATGAATAGTTAATTTAGATGTGATACAACATTAAGGGATCCATGAAGAATGTAATCTGTTATGTTATGTTTATTTGAATTGTTGCTATTGCTTCCGTTACTATGTATAAGTTGTGAATGGTTTATCTCTCATGTTTAAAAAAAAAAAATTGTTTGGTAAACTTAGTGAAATTCTTTGGATCCCTTGGCAGGGCATTACAGCTTTTGACAAAAACTGGAGATACATTCAAAAGAAAATATAGTTGAAAGGCTTAAAATAGTCTAAATACAAAATAAATTACTTGATTAGATAGCTAACATAGAGATCTAAAATGTCATATAGCCTGATTTTCTTGATATTGAACCATGAGGAAACCTGATGGAGGCCACATAGAAAAAGATAAGCATTTTTTACATGCCTTTTGGAAAATATACCTTAGACCTATTTGAGTCCTCCAAGCTTTGGGTGTGATCTCCAAGGCCAATCCAAGCCTTTGGTTTGATGAATTCCAATACATTATGAAATGCACTCACTATAAGAGGGGGTGCACTATAGCATGATTGTACTATCAAAATGTAGTGGATAAAACACCTTATGGGGAGGTCATTAAAGACTAGAAAATCATTTTAAATAGAGTACACGCATGCCAATTTTAGTATTGGGATCATATACATAAAATGCAACATTTAAGAATAAGTTTCTTATATTTTATGTATATACTTTTATGATGTTTTAGAGTGGGTTTGACTTTACAGGAGTTAAGATAAAGGTTCTAGATTTTGAGGGATTAAAAAAGAATATGACTTACCCAAATTTTAGGAATCAACACATTATCTTCAACATAGTTTCTAGTGGACTATTAATTATAGCTTTCATCCAATGAATTATGCATGATCATTTTAGGATTGTTTCTTATTGTATTTTTTATTAGTTTACTCTCTCTCTCTCTCTCTCTCTCTCTCTCTCTCTCATCTCTCTCTCTCTCTCTCTCTCTCTCTCTCTCTCTCTCTCTCTCTCTCTCTCTCTCTCTCTCTCTCTCTCTCTCTTCTCTCTCTCTCTCTCTCTCTCTCTCTCTCTCCTCTCTCTCTCTCTCTCTCTCATCTCTCTCTCTCTCTCTCTCTCTCTCTCTCTCTCTCTCTCGCACACACACACACACCCCTCCCTTCCTTCTAGCCTCCCTACCTACCTACCTACCTTGAGACACCTCCACTATATATCTTATGGTTTCTAAAGGTTCTAAAGGGGTCATAAGGGATCTTAGGACTAAGAGGTCTTAGTGTTCTTAGAATACATTAATGTGTCCTATAACCCCTTAAAACCTTTAGGATCCCTTAAGACTAGTGTATGATAAGAGTTCCTAAGGTGTTCTAGGACACATTAATATGTCATAAGACCTTGTAGGACCCATTACCATGCATTAGTGTATTTCAAGGGCTTGTAAGGGGTCTTAAGGAGCCCTATATTATAATAGTATGTCTTAAAATCCCTTACAAACACCTTAGAGCCCATATCCATACATTAGTGTATGGTAACAATCCTCATGGTTACAAGGGATATTATGAATCCTTAAAAAATCATAAGACCCCTAAAATTTAGAGAATATATTCCTGCTTTTTCTAAGATTTCCTTATGACACCATAGTATCCCTTATCATAGATTGGTACATGGTAAGTGATCCTAAAACACATCAATGTGTCCTAAGTTCCCTTAGAACCCCTTAACATTTATGGTAAGGGATTTTAAGGGGTCCCAAACCACAATAATAATTCATACAACCCATTAAGGTCCTTTATGATCTATTAATACCACTTGGGTAAAAGTACAAAGTTGCGTCACCTTTTAAAAAACTTATCATAATGACTGAATTTGAGTATTTCTATGTAATCTTTTTAAAAATCAAACATATAATCTAAATAAATTCATGGTAACTAAATTTTATATGTTCTCACACTTTTCCAACTAGAAATGTCTGTTAAATGCATGTTTTCTTCTAGTTTGTGTCCAATTACTAAAGAAATAAAATTATTTCATAAAGTTGATGTTTCAATAACTCATACTCTTTTTAATGATATTTTTTTAATAACATATAAACACCATTTTATAGAGCTAAAGGTTAAGAACATTCTCATACAGATTTTATAGTGTTTTACTTAGATTTAGTATATTGTAATTAAAAATACTACAAATTTATGTAATTTAACACTTGAGAAGATGTTGATTATGAGAAAAAGAAAAAAAGTAAATCTTATCAAAAAAAATTTTAAAAATATGAAATTCTAGAGGAGAGTGCCCTCTTCAAAAATGTATAAATTTTCCTTTGGTTAGAATATATTTGTTTCAAAAAATGTGGTGGGAGATGAAAACAATCAATTTCAGGTGAGTTGAAATTTGAATTGCTATAAAAGACAAAATATAGGTCAAAGGCTATTTTAAAATTGTTTGATTGATCTAGATATATATGTAATCTATAACATAGTCTAAGATCAAAGGGAAAAAGGTCTATTTCCTTATATTTTTGTGGTGGGAACTAGACCCCTTATTTTCAAAAAAAACTAGCAACTAAAAAACCATCCTTAAAAATTAGGAAAATATATCAATTATTCTTCAAAATAAAAATTAAAAATAGTAATCATAAACCTCATCCATTTCTACAATTTCATTAGTTTACTTCATTTTCAAATTCTAAATAGCAATACGAGTTTTATGACTTTGAAGTTGAATAGTTATACTTGTGTTAGCCTTTTCCTCTATAAAAGGGTGACATAGGTTTGTGTTTTTACCCACTTACCATGCAGTAATGTATGGTTTATGATACTAAATGGTTTTAAGTGGTCTCTAGACACATTAATATATTATATGATCACTTAAGACCCCTTACCATCCACTAATATATGGTAAATGTTCTTAGGGAGTTGTGAAGGGTCTTAGGGGGTCCTATGACACAATAATGTCTTCTATAACCCCTTATGACCCCTTAGTGTATGGTATCAAGTCCTAGGATCCATTACAACCCCTTTAGACCCTTTAGGAACTATAAGATGTATGGTAAGGAGTCCTAAGGGGCTAGTAGGGATCCTATGACAAATTAATGTATTATAGGACCCCTTATAGACCCTTTAGACCCATTACCATATACAAGCACACATAAATATATTTTCACATGCCATACACCTTTTGATGTGTTCTAAAGGGTTTTAATGGGTTCCAATATCTCCTAATTGGTCCTAATGTACTCTAAGTGATTATAATGGACCATAATAGGCCCTAGGACCACTTGGGATCCATTATGACCCTTTACAATACATTAGAATCACTTATATTGTATTCATGTGTTCTACATTGGTTAATGTGTTATAAGGGGTCCTAGGACCATTTAGGACTCATTATAACCCGTTATGATACATTAGGCCATTAAATGCAAATATGACACATTAGGACTGATTATAACCAATTAGGGCCCATTACAAACCCTTAGGATGAATTAGTGTATCTTATCATGATTAACATGTTCTAAGGGGTTGTAATTGGTTCTTATGTTTCTTAATGATCGCTAATGGATCCAAAGGGGTTGTAATGGGCCATACATTGTCATAGGATTACTTAAATACAATTATTACCCCTTAGGACATATGGGCCCATTAGGATACATTATTACCCATTAGTGTGTCCTAAGCCCCTTGAGGTAGCATAAGGAGTATTAATGGGTTCTAATATGTTCTAATTATTCTTAATTCATCTTAATTGAAGACCATTTATGACCCCTTTATGAGATATTAGGAGCCATGAGGACACATTTGTGTGTTCTTTGATTGTTAACATGTCGGAATAGGTCCTAATGGGTTCTATTTTGTCCTAATGTGTGTTACTAGGCCCTAATAGGCCCTAATATATCATAATGGGATTGAATGTTTCCTAATAGGTCCCTAATGTTCCCCAATGACCCCTTAGGACACATTAGGACCCATTAGGATACATGAGAGCCCAAAATCATGTTCTACAATGATTAATATGCTTTGAGGAGTCCTAACATGTCATAGTGGGTCCTAGGAGGTTTTAATGAGTCATAAGGATGCTTAGAACCACTTAAGACCCACTAAATCCCCTTATAAAATATTAGTACTTTTTAGGACACATTAAAAACCTAAAGTGCATCATACACTGATTAATGTGTTATAAGGGGTCCTAATATATTTTAATGGGTACGAATGGATTTTAAGGGATCAAAATGGGTCCTATGGTTCTTGTAACCACTTAGGAATCACCAAAACCCCTTAGGAAACATAAATTTATATTAGGATACATTATAAAATATTTTACTCCTATAATGATTAATATTTCATGTCACCCCAAACCTCCCCATCACTCCCTCCTCCCCCACCTCTCTCTCCATCCCTCCCTCCTTCCATCCCTTCCTCTCTCTTAACATGAATAAATATACATTTTAATTACAAAACTAACAATAGAATAATAAATATAATTAGTAATGATCCTTACATGATATTTCACAAGTGAAGGGCTTAAGGTTACAATCAATACTCAACTAGGAATAATTGTTACAATAATGTGTTGATTCTTGAAATTTCTAAAAAACCCTAAAAATTCAAGATCTTTATCTTATTTCTTATGAAGATGAAACCACTCTCAAATATCTTTAAATTATATACAAAAAATGTAACTTAAGTATAAGAAAGGAAGAATATGCAACTTATACTTAAATGTTTCATTTTATGTATGGTCCTAGTGTTGAAATTGGCCTAGCGGGGCTTGTTAGATTTATTTTCACTATAGGACAATAACATTGTGTTTCTAGAGCATGTGTCTTGAGTTATCCAACCATTAGTGCAATCGCCCTATAATGAAATCATGCTATGCCTTTTATTGGGAAAAAAAGTGGCATCTTTTTTGTACCACATATTTGTTTACTTACCCATAAATTTGAGCAAAATCCTACTAAGAATAATTAAGAAGATGGCTTTATTCAAATGATAATAATAAATTATTAGACAAAGGTTCATTGACATAGATGTTGAAACTTAGGGTTGAATGGTTTTTTTTGTGGCCCTCTATGTCCTTTTCTAAGTTTACAAATCAACTAAAAGGTGACCTAGATCATTAGGTAAGTATAACCTCCCTTTTTTTTATTTAGTTTACTTGGAATGTGAACATAAAAATATTAGAAACATAATCCTTAAATAACCTTTTCTCTTCCTAGATGGTTATTGTGATAAAAAATTAATGGTCTCTTGATTTTAGTAGACAAATAATTGAAAAGGATTGCATCCCAACATGAGTCTTAATTACGAAAAATATGGTTAATTAATGCATAGCTTGATCCTTAAGAGAATAGGAGACCTAATAGGAAAAACCTAGGGTTTGAAGTAAGGTTTACTACTACAAATGATGTCAAAATTTTAATAAATCTTATAAGGTATGGAGTGCAACACCTAAATCATCACTAACCATTCACTATATAATTTAAGTCAAGAGATACATAAAGGTTATACTCACAATCTAGCAATTTTTAATCCATAAATAAATTGAAATTATAAAATGGTCCATATTCAACAATTCAAATATCCTTTACACTAATTATGATGTTTCCTCACTCCAACCAAGACCAAGGAGAAGAAATCTGCCAATGGAGGTTAGATCTAGGTAATACAAATAAATAGCAAGAGGATATGAAATAAAAAATCAATAACAAAATAGAACAAGGTAAATTCATAGAAGTAGATTTGGTACAAGGAGAAATTGGGAATCATTCTCATACCCTTTATAGCTCCCCAAGAAAGGATACATCAAAGAAAGATGTTAGTAAGGAAGCTAGAATGCTAGAGAAGCCTTATTTTGGACCAAAAATTGAGAGAGAATCTTTTAAACTAGTTATTCAAAACTCTTTAGTAAATTCTTTAGATGAGGATAAAAAAACATTAATTTGAAAGATATTTAGTGTTTTTCTAGTTTCAATAAAAAAATTGAGATTAACATGTCAACTTGAGTCATATGATGAAAGAAAATTTAGATGTTCATAGTGAAGTTTTGTTTTTAGCTCCAATGTTGGCATGATAATTATAAGATTCACTCGAATTCTAGAACAATAAAAATGACTCTTCTTCTCCCTGTGGAATTGGATAATTTATATAGATAATTTTCTTGTCTCATTCTAGGAAATAGGAAAGAATGAACTAAGGATTTTGGTGAAGAAATACTAGGTTAATGCATGGTTAGGGATCATTCAACTTTCAAAACTTATGAACCAATAAGAATAAATACTATTGTAAAAGGAATTAAGAACTAAAAAATTAACAAGAAATAAAATAATGTTCAAGAACAAATAGAGATCTTCTTAGGAATGAATTGAAACCATAGAATGGAAGCCAAACCTTGTATTATTGAATTTAACACTTTAGACCTAAGATCTGAGACTAGGGATTTTTAGAACTTTTAAAGGATACTCTAAGTAACAAAATATATCTAGAAAAAATGGATTTACAAAATAATACAACTCTTTATTAAATAGAAGGTAAACTTGGTATTGCAACTAATGTTGAGGATTTGACAAGATAAAGTGATTGTTTAATCATTCTACAAGTAAAGAAGATAGTTGTACTAAAGCCTTGAAGAAGTGATTGTTTACTCCTAATACAAGTAAACAAGATAGTTGTACTAAATCCTTGAATAAGTCATCAAAAAAAGACTAAATACATAGGATGGACCAAGCAATAGAGCATAAGATTAAGGAAGTTGAAGTGTATGTGGAGTGATGCTAGTGTCGACTAGGCCATAGTATGTGCCGAGAAAAAGTAGTGTCAACTAAGCATTAGTAATGATCAAGCATCAATATATGTGCCAAAAAAGAATGTTTTTAGCGATCAAGTAATCCAATAATGACCAAGCATCAAAATAGAGTGTTGGCTGACAAACAATATTTTGATAGTTTATGAGGAAATCATGATTTCCAACTCACACAGTTGATTTCTTGGAATATGTAAAGCATGTTGAAGATAAAGATGGATGAATTGGAACATTTAAGTCAAGACAAACAATGTTTAAATGTTTCTGTGAAAGGGTTGCAAGATAAGTTTGGAGAAGTTTCTAGAAAAGGAGGAGATGAATGAGAAGTGGATAGATTCATTATATGTGTTGAATTTGATCAAAGCCCTAAGGTCTACGATGATTTTTAAGTGGAAAAATATAAGAATTACCTATTTAAGGAGGTGCAAGGGATAATATAAAAAGGTAATTGAGGTTAGCAAAGTTGGTGATGACCTAACAAGGTTGGAGCAGTTGTTGAGCTATTGATTGGTGAACTTAAGCAGGAGGCTAAGAAGAATTGAGAATACATGAAGAGTGATTTTTTGAAGTATTTCCAAGTGAATCAGAGACTGAGATGACAATGAATTCCAGTTAGTGGATGAACATATGAGCCAAACTATAATATGTATTTACAAAGTGAGTTTTCTATGTTAGATCGAAACATGTTGTGACTTTCTAACCATTGTATTAGAATTAAATCCTTTAATAAGGTCACATTTAACAATGTGTTTTGTAACCTTTAATATGGTTGGCTTTTAACAAAGCTCACTTCAAAATATTGAAAATATTGATGACATGTTACTAGTGGTTTTTCCCAAATTGGGTTTCCACTTTAAATCCTAGTGTCAAACTTGTGTGGATGTTATTTATGATGATTTATTTTTAATTTATTACAGTCTAAAAGTCATTTATTAGTAGGATAGTGGACTACTAGTTGATGTTATTGATAATCTTCTATCGAGGCCAAGCTAATGGATGTTCAAATCTGAAAAAGTTTAAGTATTTGTTTATTCAATTTTTACATCTAGACCTTAGATAATTGATTCACCCTCCCTCTTAGTTATTCTAAACATTTTAAGAATTGCTATTATATATTTTGTGCTTGTACAAAAAATTTTGAAGGTACTTGATGATAAAGATCAAGATGTTCAAAAAGGAGGTGCCAAGGTTGAACAAAGAGAATTTCCCTACATGAATTTTTTTGATGAGGCTATATCTAGTAGGAATTGGAGATGGTGCAATACATTTTGTGGACATTGCATATGTGGAGATAACAATTCTTCTTTTGATAGCTTAATTGTTGAAAGAGAAGCAAGAACACAACCAATCTATATTCACACTACAAACCATCTATGGAGGAGACAAAAATGTCTTGAAGGAAAAATCAGAATTATTAGAGGTAAGTTTGACAATATGAGAATGATAGAAGGTGACAATATAGTCCATTGTTGTGGAAGAATCAAAGAATTTTCAAATGCCATAAGAGGAGAAATTGGAAAGATTGATGATGAGACTATGATCAACAAGGTATTGAGAACTCTACTTCCTACTTATTCTATTAGGGTTTCTATAATACAAGAATTTATATGTACTCCTGGTAATAACTAACTCTAGAAGGTTTGATTGGACGGCTTATTGCTTTTAAAATGTAAAATTTTAATAACTTCACCCCTATCACTATTTAATCTACCTTTAAATCACAATTAGTTCTTAGAAAGAAAGGAAAAAGAATATGTTTGAAAAGTGATAGTGATGTTTCTAATGATGAACTAGATGAGCTTGAATCACTGATGGCAAGAAGACTCCCAAGAGGTAGAGGAAAATACAAAGGTAAACTTCCTATAATCTATTTTTCATGTTACAAAGTTGGTCATACTGCTAAAAATTGTCATAATGGAGAAGACATAGATGAAAGAAGGAAAATCAACTACAAAGGTAGAAGAGATGATAGAGACAACAAGAGAAACAAGGAAAACAAAGACAAAGGTAAGAAATCTTATTACATTGATGAAGAAGAAATTGATAATGAATCTAAAAGTAATGATGAAGAAGTTGTATATGTTACTATGAAAGAATATTTTGATGAAGATGGGGAAATTACATTAATCTTATTTGCTAATAAAGGTGATAGGTGGATAATTGGTGGTGGTTGTTCAAAACACATGATTGGTGATAAAAGTAAATTTGAAACTATAGGAACATATGAGGGTAGTTGTGTTAAGTTTGGTAATGATGTACCATGTCTTGTAAAAGGTAAAAGATCAATACAATTAATTGATAAGATCAAGTGTGATAATGTATATTGGGTTGAGGGACTTCACTATAACTTGTTGAGTGTTTCATAGTTGAACAAATCAAGATACATGGTTGAATTCCATCATAAGAAGGCCAAGATATTTGATGTTTATGGTAAACTAATTGGAAGTGGTGATCAAGCATAAGGTAACTTGTTCTATCTAGATCTATTAGATGAGACATGTTTGTTTGCATAATATGAACATATATGATTATGGCATAAGAGGTTATGTCATGCGAATTTTGACAATTTGGTAAGTATTAGTAATATGAAAAGAGTAAGAGGTTTTCAAAAACTAAATAAATGATGAAGGGCCACACCACCCTTACAAATGCACAACCAATCACAACAAGATGGAGACAAAGAGATGACAAAATGCTTCATTAAGCATCCATTAATACTTGAAATTCATTACAATATTCTCCAAATGGAAAAAAACTCCAAACTCTTATAATATAAGAGAGATTGCTCACTAAGAGCTTCTACAAGAAGAGCCTATCCTTCAAGAGGTTATACTCAAAGAGCTTCTACTTCCCAAACTTCTAATTCTCCAAATTCCTTACAAGAGATTACATTTGAAGAGCTTCACCTTGAGAGCTTCCTTACAAGAGAGTACATTCGAAGAGCTTGATTACAAATGAACATAAGCCTTCCTTAAACAGGCACTTATCACCCAAAGGATGATTTATCCACAACCTTCTATAATATCCACAACCTTCTACAATATTCACAACCTTCTAGAACTTCCACTTAAATACAACTAAGCACCACCATGTGGCCCAATTAGAAAATTACATTTCTTTTGTAGATCACAACAAATATTAAATGCATAATTCAAGAAACCTTCCACAAACTTCTAAGTTACCACCTATACACCTCGATTAATGGAATGACAACTATTTTTCTTATTTTTCTATTTATGCCACCTTTGCACCTTGAAAGTAGAAATTCCTCTTTTCTCTCTTGTTTTCCATTTTCTATTTTTTTAAAAAAAATTCTTTCTATTTTCGTGACTTTCTCTCTCCTCCACAGTTTTTTTTTTCCTCTCTTTTTTTAAAAAATAATTTAATTTTCCCATGCAAGATGCTCCTGCATCAGACTCCCCTAGTAGATAGAAAAGTGTGTCCCACACTTTGATGCCAAAAGAAAGATATACAACCATCTTCATCTTCACTAAAGGCTTCCACCTCAACAGGGACAAGAAAACCAACATGCAAATCTTCCACATTTTTTTTTTCCTGATGCATGATGCTCCTGCATCTAACTCCCATGGTAGGAAAAATTTTGTGAGTATGGATTCACAAAATGAAGTAGCCACTGTTGACATATATATATATATATATATATATATATATATATATATATATATATATATATATATATATATATATATATATATATATATATATATATATATATATATATATATATAATTTTTTCTCTTCCTCCAACACATAGCTGGAACAAGTATCCAATGTAGATATAGTTTCTTCTTTCTTCTTTTCCAACACCTAGCTGGAACAACTGTTTGCTGCTGAAAATACTCCTTCGCAATTAACTCTATCCAAGTATAACTCTCATCCTCATCCAATCTTGTTGAATTAATCACACCTGTAGTAAACCCAAAAACACCATACCAATCTTCCTTTGCATGCCACACATGACTAACAAGATCCTCATGCAAACCATTATCAATATCTTTCAAACTCATCTCAAAGAAAACATCCCATGATTCATAAGAATTTACCTATTTGACATCTTCATCTTCTCTTGCCTCTTTCATGTTGTCAAAAATGCATGTAACTACTCCACTGGCTTGATCTCCAACAAAGGCACTATACTTTTCCTCCATTGCTACAATCTTCAAATCATCTTGATCTATTTTAGGTTCATAAATCTTGCCATATTCATTCTCTTCCTCTTCTCTTTGATCTTCTTCAACTTTAGGTTTGCAAATGATTTCCTCTTCATCTGCTTGCTCTTCCACTGGATCATCTATCTTTTCCACATTCAAGGAATTATCAACATCTTGTTTCTGGTGACATGCTCTTCATTTTTGCAACTTAGCTTCTAATTCATTCACTTGCTTCTACAAATCAACTAGCAATGACTATTGATTTCTTTCTCTAAATTTCTCAAGTCGAGGAATCCTTAGAATCCATCCAATCACAAAAGTCATCTTCTTCTTTCTCTTCTCCATAATCAAGTCTTTAGAAGACAAATCTAGTGTAACACAAGAACTTTGTGCAAACTGCCTCACAGTCGGCGATCTGTCTACACAACCAAGAACTTCTTGAAAAACTTCACCCAACTCAAGGTCCTGGTGCAAACTACCTCATGTTCGATGATCTATCCACACACTCAGGAACTCCCACTCTGATACCACTGATGAAGGGCCACACCACCCTTACAAATGCACAACCAATCACAGCAAGATAGAGACAAAGAGATGACAAAATGATTCATAAAGCATCCATTAATACTTGAAATTCATTACAATATTCTCCAAATGGAAAAAAACTCCAAACTCTTATAATATAAGAGAGATTTCTCACTAAGAGCTTCTACAAGAAGAGCCTATCCTTCAAGAGGTTATACTCAAAGAGTTTCTACTTCCCAAACTTCTACTTCTCCAAATTCCTTACAAGAGATTACATTCGAAGAGCTTCACCTTGAGAGCTTCCTTACAAGAGATTACATTCAAAGAGCTTGATTACAAATGAACATAAGCCTTCCTTAAATAGGCACTTACCACCCAATGGATGATTTATTTACAACCTTCTACAATATCCACAACCTTTTAGAACTTCCACTTAAATAAAACTAAGCACCACCATGTGGCCTAATTAGAAAATTACATTTCTCTTGTAGATCACGGCAAATATTAAATGCATGATTTAAAGAACTTTCCACAAACTTCTAAGTTGCCACCTACACACCTCGATTAATGAAATGACAACTATTTTTCTTATTTTTCTATTTATGCCACCTTTGCACCTTGAAAGTAGAAATTCCTCTTTTCTCTCTTTTTTTCCATTTTCTATTTTTTTTTTTTAAATTCTTTCTATTTTTCGTCACTTTCTCTCTCCTCCAAAATTTTTTCTTTTTTCCTCTCTCTTTTTTTCTTTAATAATTTATTTTTTCCATGCAAGATGCTCCTGCATCAGAGGAGCATCATGCATCAAGAAATCTGATAATGCTATGTGTAACCAATGTTAATTGGGAAAAATGATAAAGTCTAGTTTCAAGAGGTGCAAGACATATTCATCTAATGATATTTTGGAATTGGTTCATACTGACCTTTGTGGACCTATTGGTGTTCAAAGTTATTGTGGAGACACATATTTCATTCTCTTTGTGGATGACTATTCTAGGATGATGAATGCAATATTTTTTAGGGAAAAATATGATTCTTTTCAATTTCTTGAGTGGTATTTGGCTAGAGTTGAAAAGGAAATAAGAAAGAGACTGAAATGCTTGAGATCTGATAGAGGTGGAGAATTCATTTCTAATGAATTCAATATATTCTGCAATGATAGAGGAATCAAAAGGTGGATGTTAGCACCTAGGACCCCTCCTCAAAATGGAATATTTGAAAGGAGAAATAGATCAATCATGGACTATGATAGAATATTGGTGATGGAGAAGAATGTGTCACAAAATATTGGAGAGAAGTTGTAAGTATAGTAGTTTATACATTAAAAAAAGTGCAAGTAAAGAAAGGTGCAAATGTTACACCTTTTAAATTGTGGTATGGATATACACCTAATGTGAAGTATTTTAAACTTTTTGAAAGAAAATATTATATACTAAAGGATAATAGAAATGAAAACTTGATTCTAAGAGTGATTCTAACACTAACAAAGTTATGGAAAGTGCAAATGTAAAAGTTAGTGAATATGCAAAAAAGAATGAAGTTGAATGCAAGACATATCTTGAAGATTATAGTACAATCATATATATGAATGAAGGAGCTCTTTGCACCTTACCCAAGAAAGAGAACAAAGATGAAAATTAGAAATGAAATGGAAATGTCGAGTTACAATAGCTAGTTTCCAAGAAAAAACAAAATGATGTTGAGGTACACGTAGAAGATGTCAAACATCAGGAAGACAATGTTGAGCAAGAAGAACCTAAACCAAAGAGACAAAATGAACTTGAAATCATTTTTCAAGATGAACCTACAAAAGAAGAGAGAAGGAAAGTAGTAGTATTGGAAAAGTATGTGAGAAGACATCATGCATATGAAAAACTGATTGGTAACAAAGAATCTAGAGTTATGACGAGGAAATGACTCAAAAATGATACATTCTTATTGTATGAGTTTGAGGCCAAAATAGTGAAAGATGCTTTAGAGAATAATGAATATATTCAATAAATGAATGAAGAAATTGAGTAGATAGAAAAGAACAAAACCTAGACACTAGTACCTAGACCAAAGTAAAAAAATGTTATTGGAACAAAGTGGGTATTTAGGAACAACCTAAATAAAAAATTTGAAGGCACAAGGAACAATGCCAGATTGGTATGCAAAGGATGTGCACAAGAAGAAGGAATTTATTATGGGGAAACATCTTCCCTAGTTACAAGATTGGGAGTAAGAAAACTACTTGCATATTCTACTTATAAAGGATTTAAATTGTACCAAATGGACATCAAATCTATATTTTTGAATAGAATATTGGAAGAATTTTACATAGAATAGGCAAAAGGATTTTTGACCCTTGCAAGAAGAACATGGTATGTAAGTTGCACAAGGATCTATATGGTTTAAAATAAGCCCCGAGAGCATGGTATGAAAGGTTACAAAATTATTTGGCAAAGATTGGATTTACAAGAACTAACAATAACAACACTATATACTTGAAGACTAGTAATGACAATGAGGTATTGTTATCTGAAATCTCTATTGATGATATCATATTTGGAGGAAAAGAAGTATTATGAAAATCATTTTCAAATGCAATGAAGAAGGAATTTAAAATATCTGTGTTTGTTGAGATCAAATTCTTTTTTGGTTTGCAAGTATATCAAATGAAACAAGGTATATTTATTACTCAATCCAAATACATCAAGGAGATATTGAATTTTTTTGGAATGAAAGATTCAAGGCTAGTTAGTACACCTATGACCATAGGACATAAGTTATCTAAGAATGATGATTCTACTTATGTGAACCAAACATTATAGAGATCAATGATTGGAACTAGAATATGTTGTTCACAATAGACCTAATATTGCATTAGAAATTGAGATTTTTGTAATATTTTTCTACAAGTCCTACAAAGAGTCACATGATGGAAGTGAAAAGGATATTGAGATATCTAAAAGTAATAAAAGAATAAGGATTGTAGTACAAGAAGATTGAAAATTTTGAACTAAAGGTGTTCACTAATTCAGATTGGGTAGGAAATGTTGATGGCAAAAATAGTACAAGTGGAGGAGCATTCTTTTTAGGAAAGAGACTAGTTTCATGGACAAGCAAGATGAAGAACTGCATTTCTCAATCAATAGTTGAAGCTGAATATGTGATAGTAGTAGTAAATTGTTCAAATATCATATGGATCAAGAGATTATTTAAACAGATGAAGGAAAAAATCACTAATCTAGTTGTTATTTACTGTGATAACACTAGTTTTATAAACATATTAAAGAATTATGTGATGCACACAAAGACGAAGCATATTGCTATCGAGTATCATTACTTGAGAGAGCTAGTTCAAGACAAAGAAGTGAGATTAGAGTATGTAAACACTAAGGAGAAAATAGATGATATATTCACTAAAGAATTACCTAAGGATACTCATGAGTATCTAAGAGATAAATTATAGGTGATTCCCCTAGATAAGGCTACTTAAGCTAGTTAGAGCTTTGCATCAAATGTGTTGATCAAAATATCTTAAAAATTGATGTAGACAGTCATAGTTTAGGAGTTACCTAAAGTATTAGTGAAGGTATACAAGGATAGAATGTTGTATCAGTCATACATAGATGACAAGTGATGAATTCAGTACTAACAAGAAGATATGTACATGGAAATGATATATGAGAAAAATAAGTGTCTTTGGCATTATTATCAAAGAGGGAGATATTGTGAATCAATTACCTATGAAATAACAAGTAAGAGGGATAGTGTGTAAGATAGCAAGAGATGTTTCAAAGAGGAAGAATTTATGCAAGGTATTGCTAGCAATACAAAGGAATTTGACTAATTTTGTGATCTAATATAATAAAGGAAGCTTATGTGTTACATATCAGAGCTAAATGGATGAGAATCATAATGAAAATGAAAGAAATATATTGTAGGAGGTAGAGGTGATAATTAGAAAGAAAATAAGGATATTAATGAAGATCTAATACTATACATAGAGGGAATTTTCTTGAAGCAATACATGTTTTGGATTTCATGGTAACTAGAGGTATTGTCATCAATGCCAAAGAGGGAGATTGTTAGAAACTACAATTAGAATAATAGCTATCTTGTCATTGATGTCAAGCCTTATTGGTAAAACAATTTTCTACCTAATTTGGGTGTCATATCTAGATGATTGATGAAGAGGATTTTGGAAGTTAGACATAATAATAAAACCTAAAGGAAATGTTGAATTATGAGAGGAAACTATGATGGGTACTTAATTAGTTAGAATTTGAAAAGATAAAGTGATTTTTTAATCATGCATAAGTAAAAGATATTTTTACTAAAGTCTTAAAGAAGTGATCAAAGAATGATTAAATACATAGGCTTGATTGAGAAATAGAGTAGAAGATTAAGGAACTTGAAGTGTATGTCGAGTGATGCTAGTGTTGAAAATGTTGGAAATATAAGAGTAACTAAGAGGGAAGGGGTGAATCAATTACTACTAAAATAAATCTTAGATCCCTTAGATGTCAGTACAAAATTACAATTTGAAAACTAATTATTGTTGATGCTTAGTAAACACAAATAAATTTTGTAACTTGGTAAGTGATTAACATGCAAACTTTAGATGTCATATGTGATTACCATTACTTTAACTTAGTTGCAAACACATAAAGAAAATAGCATGAACACATTTAACACTAGGATTTAATGTGGAAACCCAATTTGGAAAAAACTACCAATTGCAACTAGTTACTATTTTCACTTGTCTGAAGTGAGCATGTTAGAAGCGAACCTTGTTAAAGGTTACAAAAAACACTGTTAGATGTGACCCTATTAAAGGATTTAATCACTTTTTTAGGAGTGGCCTTGTTAGAGGTCTTGAGATAATTCAATTGAACCACCACCTTATTAGAGGATTTACAAACAGTTGTTAATCCAACTCTATTAAGAGATTTAGATCACTACTACAATAGTTAGAGAGTAACAATGAGATGACCTATTTTGAATGCAACTAAATTGCTGATTATAGATCTTTGTTTTGGATTGTACTTGATTATTCTTGATTGAATATAGGTTTTCTACTCCACAAGGATATTCTACTTATTTTTTTAAATTCGCTTCCTTTCTTCATCATTAAATCTTCAAATATATTCATCACGTCTTCATACACTTGCACACTTTGAATCCACAACTTGACCTTATAAATATATCTTTCATATTGTCAAGTCATCTCATATACAACTTAGAATAATTAATATTCATCACCGCATTTAGCTAGAACCAATAGATAAATCAATTAAGCTTAATATGTCCAAAACAAGAAATTTCTTTGTTAGCTGACCTAGCTCAGTAGACACTAACTCAAAAATGATTTCCTCTATTAACCAACAAAAGCTTGGTTTACACTACAAACTTGCAAAGATCCTTTGGCAACCAAGTGATCTTGATTAACACTAGTTCCATCCAACTCTCCTTCATTAACTAAGTGAGCTCAGTTAACACTCATCTTCTATAGACTTTCCTTCAACACCAAGTGAACTCGGTAGACACTACCTTCTAAACTAGGAAATCATAGGAATACTCAGTAGACATTGTCTTCATTGGTCGAGTGAGCTCAACATACACTAACTAATAATCAAATGACATTTGTGTAACATCAAAGACAATACATAATTAATCAATTGTATCCAACAGACTGAGCCATAGTATGTGTCAAGTAGAAGTAGTGTTGACTAAGAACTATTATTGACTAAGTGTCAGTAAATATGCTAAACAAGAATGTTAGTAAGGATTGAGTAGCCTAGTGATGACCAAGCATCAAAACACAATGTTAGCCAAGGGAAAACATTTTGATAGTTAATGAGAAAATCGTAATGTCCAACTAGCACAGTCAATTTCTTGGAATATGTAAAGCATGTTGAAGATAAGGATAGATGAACTAAAACATTTAAATCAAGGGAAACTGTGTTTGTATGTTTTCATGAAAGGATTCAAGAAGTTTACAAAAGTTTTTAGAAAAAGAAGGTGGATAAATTGATTGTATGTGTTAAATTTTATCAAAACCCTTAGTTCTATAGTGATGTTTAAGTAGAAAAAGATCATAATTACCTATTTAAAGAGGTGCAAGGGTTAATCTAAAAAGGTAGTTGAGGTTAGTAGAGGTGGTGAAGACCTAATAAGGCTACAAAATTTATTGATGTTATTGATTGGCAAACTTAAGTAGGAGGCTAAGAAGAATTGAGAAGTGAAGAGTGATTTCTTGAAGGGTTTCTAAGTGAACCAAAGACTGATATGACAATGAAGGCCAGTCAGTGGATCAATATGTGAGCCAAACTATGATCTATATCTGCAAAGTGAGTTGTATTTTTTAGATAAAAATGTCTTGTTACTTTCCAGACATTGTATCAGTATTGAAATCCTTTAATTAAGGTTGACCTAACAATCATATGTAAATCCTTTAACCAAGTTGATATTCTAATGGAACATTCTAAAGTCCTCTAGCAAGGCCACTCCTGACAAGGTGATTAAATACTTTAACAAGGTCATATTTAACAGTATATTTTGTAACCTATAATAGGGTTGACTCTTAAAAAATCTCACTTCAGAAGAGTGAAAAGATTGGGAACATGTTATTGGTGGTTTTTCCTAAATTGGGTTTCCACATTAAATCCTAGTGTCAAAATTGTGTGTATATTATTTGTGATGATTTATTGTTAATGTATTATATTATGCAAGTCTATTATTATTAGGACAATTGAATACTAGTTGATGTTATTGATAATATGCTATAGAGGTCAAGCTAATGGGTGTTTGGATCTGAAGTAATTTAAGTTTTTGTTTTTTTAATTGGTACATCTAGACCTTGGATAATTGATTCACCCCCCTCTTAGTTAATATTGTTCTGCTAAAAAAAGGGCTAAATTGACTGATTTTATCCATGTAGGGAAGGAGAAGTTCCTTCCCACAAGCCAATAAAAGTATCAACTTGAAATGTTAAGCGCCCCTAAAAGAAAATGTCTTTTGAAAAGAAGTCTCAAGCTCTTTGCATATGAATTAGTTCTTATTCAAGAAACTAAGATAAGTAAAATAGAGAAAGAAAAATTTATAAAGAAGTTATGCATATGGGAATATGTATGTTCATAATTGTTAGGAGCATTAAGGGGATTAGCTATTTTATGGGATCCTAAGAAAAATGGCTTTAAAAGTATATCATTCAATTTTAACTAGAATAGTAGAAAGGTTAAAAGTGTAAATAGTAACCTTAACTTTGTTATTATTAACATATATGGTCCAATAGATACTTAAATTTTTTTAGAGGTTTGGAATCATAATAAAAAAATTAAATCTTCAAATAACTCAAAAAATTTCATACTAGGAGAAGGTTTTAATGCAATTTTAGATAATAATGAATAGTATAGTCAAAGTAATTATACATCACAATCCCATAAGTATTTTTTTTCCATTGGATTAAATTAAAAAATTTAGTAGATATAACTTGGATGAATAAAAGGAAGGATTTCTAATGTGACACCCAGTCTTGCTTCTACCCTAGCTTCCTCTAGGGTCTCTTTAGGTCTTTCTCTTGACCTAATAGGGTTTTTACCCTTCTCCCCTTAGGATCCTGACTATGAGGTCCTAGACTATTCAACTAGTGCACACCATTAATTAAGAACAACCAACTTCTAACACCATTCCTAAGCTTAACTTAGTCTTATGCCTTCTCCTTAAATGTCTTCACATTCAACCCCAACCTCACAAGTAACCCTCAAATGAAGATATAGGCACTTTAGAGATCCCTAGAACACTCTCTAATATTTTCTACCACCATTGGAAATTAAACCCTAATCAAGTTACAAGAACCACACAAAATTGCTCAAAATTGCTTGTAAAAAGGCTACAAGCAATTAGCCCTCCAAATGAAGAGAAACTAGAATAACTTGGAAAATTAATTAATGAGGAGATGAACTAACTATGGATTTAGATACCCATTTCAAAGTACTAATAGATTCTTGTGGTCTCAAGCTCCCAAGTTGTTTGTACAACACTTCCTGTTAGGGTTTTGCAAGAATTTGAACCAGTCTAGAAAGAAATGGGTTTTTACCCACTTTAGACTATTAACCAATGCTTCCCACTTTTTTTGGGGTTTCTAAACATATTCTCCCACCACATTCCACCCTTTTATTGAAGCATTTCAAACATTTAATCAATGTTAATGCCTCAACTGCATATTGTGATCGCTAGCCATGCATCACTAGCTCGCCTAGGGCATCACCTCAAAAACACTTGCCTTGATTCCCATGGAACCTCCTTCACTATATAGTATATAAAAGGATTCATCCTCCCAACCCTAAGAGACCATATAGATCCTATAGTGGGAAGAGGAGCTATGACCCCATCTTTCTCAGTTGTCTGATTCAAGACAACAAACAAGCAAAACACAAAACAATTTTAAAACCTTACAAAAAAAAAAAACTAATGATCTAAAAAATCTTGAAATGAACTCACCTAATGCTTAAATACATTGAAAAACCAAAATCAATCCATGAATATGCCAAATACTCCAAAAACCATAACCTCCAACTATATATTTAATGGTAATTCATACACACCCAAATTGACCAAGAATTCCAACCTTGAAAAAAGGTTGAGGATGGCCTTAAATACACATCCCAAGCCTTCTAAAATTTTTAGATAGTTACAAGAATCCAACTACAAATTTTCTTGAATACAACAAAAAGTTGTCAATGTTGTCAATGACAACATTGACAATTTTTGAGCAACTTTTGTATCTTTTGGAATTTGACCTTCAAACCTAATCCAATGGCTACTAAACTTTAATATAAGACTTAAATGGATTAAATACAATTAAATATGGACTTAAATCATCATTTTGGCCATCCTAACCTCCAAAACACAAAAATTCCCTATTGGACCTAACATTCATCTATGAGCAACTATGAGCAATTAAGGCCTCATAAGGCATCCTACCCTTAAAAACTTCACTCTAGGACTAGGCTAGCCCTATTATTTAACTAGTGGTATGGATAGAACCACTAGAATCCAAAATATCCTAGGATCCCTAGGATTTTTCATGAGCCTACCAAGGTGCCTCTTTACCATACTCCTCAACAAAAGAAAACTATGTCACTCTTGTGGGCAATAGGTCTTGGAGGATGCCTACCTTGTTGAAATCAACTTTAGAAACCCAATTTGGTTCTAAATTAGTCTTACTCTTCCATTTGATGAGGTGTTCCATATACACCTGGTACCCAGTTTCCTTCTTAACTCAAGAATCCAACACTTGTTCAACTTCCAATTTTCTTGAGGAAGGTACTATTGTTGTCTTCAAATCAGTACTGACCCCATTACTACTTTGAGGTAGTGTGCCCTTGAATTCAACCAAATCTTGTATACTGAAAATAGGAGAGATGCCCAAATTAGATGGCAAATCAATTTTATAGGCATTGGCTCCATATTTGGCCAAGATTTTGCAAGGTCCACTCTTTTCATTTGGACTTTAGTTGGCACACCATTTTGTAACCTAGAATTTTTCAAATGCACCATGACATAATCTCCAATAGCAAACTAAATTTAATTTTTAGTATTATCTTTTATAGTGTTATCTTGAAATTTCCTTCTTTCATCTACCTTGGCTTTTAATTTTTTAGTATTATCTTGTATAGTCTTCATGACTTGCTCTTGAATTTCTTTCATGGTTTGGTCAAAATATTTAACATGTCCACTTCGATGCTCCACTCTTCCAAGATCCCTCAACTCAAACACACCCCTTGGATGCATTCCATACACAATTTCAAAGGGACTTTTTCCTGTGATTCTATTCCTACTATCATTGTAAGTATACTATACTTAGGGAATGATCACATCTCATGTTTTCTCATACTCCTTAGTTAGGCATCTTAAGAGATTACCTAGCACCTTGTTGACCACCTTAGTCTGACCATATGTTTGGGAATGGTAGGCTAAGACAAAAGAAATATTAGTACCAAGTCTACTCCATAGAGTCTTCCAAAAGTGACACATGAATTTTACATCCCTATCTGAAATTGTGCTCAATGATAGTCCATGAATCCTCACAACCTCTTTAAAGAATAGGTGTGCAATATGGCTAGCGTCATTGGTAGTCTTGCATGGAATAAAGTATCCCATTTTATTGAATCTTTCAACAACCACATGAATATTGTCATAACCCTATTTTGTCCTAGGAAAACCTACTATAAATTCCATGCTCACACATTCCCATGGCCTATTTGGGACTCGTAAGAGCTGATAAAGACATGCATTACTCATTTCTCCTTTAGCTTTCATACATACCATGCACTATTCTACATACCTTGTCACATCTCTAACTAGTTTAGGCCAATAATAGAACCTTTTAACAAGTTCTAGGATTTTTTTTCACACCAAAGTCTCCATTAGACTTCCATTGTGCTTCTTGTATATTAGGTTCTCCCTTATTGAACCCCTTGGTACACACAAGTGATTACCTTTAAATAGAAATCCATTTTGTAAGGTAAATTCAAAGAACTTACTATGGAAATGGTTCTCAAAATTAGAACATGCCTTAAATTCCTTTGCAAAGTATTCATCCTCCTTATAGAGATTCTCGAATCTCTCTATTCTTATGCTATGCAACTGAACCTCTTGGACTGTTAGCAATCTCCTGCTCAATGCATCTACCATCTTGTCCATCTGCCCTTTCTTAATCTTGATTGTGAAAGTGAAATCTTGTAGATAATCCATCCATTTCAAATGCCTGCTACTCAACTTCTCTTGAGTATTGATATAGCTAATAGCTTGATTGTCAATAAGTACAACAAATTCTTTGGGTATTAAGTAATGTCTCCACTTCCTAAGAGACTAAAATAGGGCATAGAGCTCTAAATCATAGGAAGAATACTTCTTTTTGGCTTTATTTAGCTTTTCACTAAAGAAGGCTATTGTACTACCTTCTTTACTCAACACTCCTACTATTAAGCCACTTGCACCACATTCTATGGTGAAAATTTTCTCAAAACTAGGCAATTGAAAAATAGGTTGGGTAGCTCCTTGCTTCTTTAGCATTTCAAAATATTTCTCTACTTCTAAGGTCCAATTAAACTTATACTTGACCCCACCCTTTATGGAAAAGGTGTACATATGCCACTAAAATTCCTAATGAATTTCCTAAAAAGATGAGCTAGACCATTAAAACTTCTTACCTTGGTAGATGTAGTAGGTGGTGACTAGTTGAGGATAGCAGCAACCTTTTCTTGATCCATCTTCAATGACCCCTTTGACACCACAAAGCCCAAATACAGAAGCTCTTGTTTGAAGAAGTCACACTTTTCAAGGTTTATAACCATTTTTTCCTCATGAAGTCTCTACAATACTACTTCTACATGTTTGATGTGCTCTTCCTTTTTCTTGTTGAAGATGAGTATATCATATAGATATACAACCAAAAACCTTCCAATGAAGTCTTTGGCCACTTTATTCATCAGCCTCATGAATGTTCTAGGAGCATTTGAGAGACCAAATGGCACCACAAGCCATTCATAAAGAACATTTTTTGTCTTAAATTTTGTCTTCCATTCATCTCCCTCCTTAATCCTAATTTGGTGGTATCCACTCTTCAAGTCCAACTTTGTGAAGTATATTTCTCCTCCAAGATAATACATAAGATCCTCAATCCTAGGTATGGGAAACATATACCTAATTGTGATCCTTTTTATGGCCCTTGAGTCCATAAATAGTCTCCATGTTCCTCCTTCTTGGATGCTAGTACAATAGGGATTGCACATGGGCTTATGCTCTTCTTGATCAGACCTTGGTCCATCAATTCTTGCACCTGCCTTACCATTTCTAAATTTTTGTCTATAGTGAGCTTGTATGCTATTTTTTTGGTAAGGATGTACTAGGAAAAAAATTTATTTGATCGCTTATAACTCTTCTAGGAGGTAGGATAGTAGGAGTGCCATCACTAACAATGTCTTTGTATTTTTCAAGCAATGCTTGAACCTCTATAGGCAAAGGGTCCTTGAATTTCTTGTCTTCTCCCTTGGACTTTAGCATCATTGCATAGCCTTGGCCCTCTTCATCTGTAAGATCCTTAAAAAATTCTTTCCCACTACATAACAACACACTAGGCACCTTAGACCATGGTTCTTCTCCCTCCAAAAAAGATTTGGTTTTAGAAGTTCTACCTCCTTTCTTGAATAATATGGAGTTTCCCTTCTCATCATGTACTACTTATCTATCATACTACCAAGGTCTACCTATTAGTAGATGGAAAGAAGTTGTGGGTAATATGTCACAAAATAGCCTATCCTTGTACCCTACTATGGAAAAGTTAACCCAAGTCTTCTGATTGACAAGTATGCTTTGACCTTTGTTGAGCCAAGTCACCTTTATATATTCACATGGGGTAACTTAGTTTAATCTTTTCAACTACCTCCTTTGATATTATATTATTAGTATAACTTGGATCCACCACCACCTTACAAACTTTCCCAAGGATCTTGCATCTGATCCTAAATAGAGCCCTCCTATGCTTAGGTTCATCAGGAGCAGGTTGCCTAATCAGTATCCTCCTAAACATGAGGTCCTCACCTTTTTTTGACTCTATGTGATCCACCTTATTCTCCTTGCAACTAGAGTTATCCTCTTGAGCATATGGCACTCTTTTTTCATGGTTTGAAGAAGAGGGCTTCTCAGGGAATCTATATGCTAGATGGCCTAATTGACCACAGTTGTAACACTTCACACTTGAAAAGTATAAGTTACTCTTTCCTGAACCTATGCCTCTATTAGAACCTCCTTGGTTGGCTCTCCCTCTATTATAACCTCCTCTAGGAGTACTTTTAGTGGCTTTCTCAGTGATTTTGTTCTCCACTTTGTTTCTCTACTCATTACCTTTACCTTGGTAACCTCCTCTTTGTCCCCTCTTATTTCTACCCTTGCCTCTTTCTTTGAAATTGGAACCCCATTTATTCTTATTATTTTCCTTCACCTTTAGGGCTAGCTAATGGCACCTTTGAACATTAGTAGGTGTCCATAGACTATGCTCCTCTTGGATATTCCACTTCAAACCACCCAAGTACCTAGCGACCTTTATTGGCTCTTTGTCTTTCTTCTTGGTTCTAAGGAATAACCTCTGAAACTCCTCTATATTAGAGGCTATTGGAAATATATTCAATTATATGTATTGATGATTTTCATTTATGGTAACATATACTCAGCATTTCATTTATGTATTCAAAGATAGAAAATTGTCTTAGTATTACACAATTTGCAGAAGTACAATGTATAGATCTTATCAGTATAGATGATGCACAGAGAGCTATGTTTATGCATAGTTGAAGAAGGTTCATAACATTTTCATGATGACATATACTAGTGTGCATGTGTGTATAGTACATATGACAGAAGTTACAATAAGTTTAACTATGTCAATATTTAACAATGGAGAACAGAGCATAGCAGAAAACAAAGCTATACAACTTTAGGAATTATTTTGATTTCAAAATAATTAATAAGTCAAGTTTAGCTATGTGGATATTATTTTATAATTTTTCAAGTGTGTGAAGACATGGAGGCCAATTGACCAACAATTTATGAATGCACAAGGTATAGGGAAAGATCTTATGTTGCACAAATGGAGTGTAAGTGTGTCACACAATAAATAGATGTGATGTGTAGATACTATGGAAGTTGCATGATTAGATGTGTCATGTGATATCCATTTGCAAGGCTTATGTGATGCGAATCTAATGTAAATATTAGAGCAAGTGTGAGTTATAGCAGGAAGAAAATATTGTATGTATATCTATTCTATGAAGGAACTAAATTGTATAATTGCATGTTAGGGCAATAGTATCTTCTTGCATACATTGTAATTGATCTACCAACTCCTTACATGGTTGAGGCTTCTAACAAAGCCTCATCCTCTAACAAATACTTGAGACACTATATGAACTTCGTAGACTTCTAACAAGATCAATATTATTAACCGGATCCTATTTTTTAGTGAATCATCTAGTGGGTATCATCCCCACTGGGGTTTTCCCTTGGCCAAGGTTTCCTAGTTAAGAAATAATGGTATTATGATTTCTCTATGTGTATGGTTATATTTACTATTTAGAATTATTAGTTTACTTTCATATGCAAGTTATAAAACAATTAACAATATTCAATTATGGGAAAAAGTATATAGAATATTGATTCACACCCCCCTCTCAGTATTATATGTTTCTAATATTTGGTATTAGAGCACAATTACTTTGAAGAGGCTTAACAACTTAAGTAAGATACTAGTGAATATAGAATAGTTGAAGAAGAATCTTGAAGAAGCTCTTTAATAGATTGACCTTCTTACTAAAGAAAGAGACAACATGAAAGATAGATACAAAGATGCAAAAGTTTACATTGGTAAACTCGAAGATGATATTGATGATCTAAAATTTGGCAAGAAATCATTTGTGTAGATTGGTGCTAATGATGATACATAAAATCTCAAGAAAGAGAATGAGATCTTGAAACATGAGCTAAAAAATTTTGAACTTGAGTCTTAAGACTGGTGGCAATAAGAGTGAACCTAATCTAAAATATGAGAATACAGACCTTAGATCCAAGTTAAGTCAAGTGACATCTGAATTAGATTTTATTAAGATAGAGTATACAAAGTTAGAAAAATACATCATTATGAAAGGAGAGTTGACACAAACTAAATAGCAGTTAGAGAAACTTTACACAAGTTCTAAGAAAATTGATGAACAAATATTTAATCAAAGACCTTCTTATGACAAGATGGGCCTTGGATATCTTCTTGGAGAGAAGTTAGCAAAAAAATATTAGATTAGGATAGAAGCATATTCTATAGTAGAAATACCTAAAGAAAATTTCAATTGGTCTGATGAAGTAGAGAAAACTAAATTGACAAAGAAATTTGATGAACATAGAACAACAAAGCAAGTTGAAGAACCTAAGCAAGATGATTCATCCAAAAAAGTAAGACATGAAATCAAAGGTAGATGTTTCGCATGTAATGAATTTGGACATATGAAGAGATATTACATAGGTAAGTGTTTTAAACCCATTACTAATTTCTATTATTATAATTTTCACGGTTATGGACATAAGGTGGTTGAATGTAAGAAACCTAAGCTTGTTGATGATAATAAGAATAGTAGAATATTTAGAAATACTAACCCTATAGGTAATGGAAGAAGTAGATCGCAGAGTAGATCTAATGATGTAAAGAAACTTAATGGTGAAACAAAGTAGTTTGTTTATTACAAATGTAACAATCCTAGACATATTACAAGGAATTATAGAGCACTTGAGAGTCAAAATGAGAACAATCGAAGGAGGAATGCACATGAATGTTAGTTATGCAATAGCTTTGGACACACAAAAAAATTCTATAGAATGGATAGAGAGAACTAAACAATAAGAATGATAGAAGGAATGAAAATGGAGGTAACAATAGTAAAAAATAAGTAGTCAAGGAACATGTTGAGGAATTCAAAGAAGTTTTTGTGAAATCTTGTAATCTAAAGAGTTCACATACAGTATTGGAAGAGAAATTCTTTGATGTACTTGATGGAAGTTGAAGTAACTGATTGGTTGTGACTCAACCTCTCTGAATTAAGCTATTGTAGTAAGCAGCAAAGCATCAATGGTCAAAATTGATGTATGAAAGTGAGTTAGAGATTGTACAATTAACAAAAGGTAGAAGACATAGAGAGAAAGCTATGTTTCAATGTTCAAGTCTTGATGTGATCGTAGTAAGCATGAATTGTAAGATCAAGGTCACTAGTAAATAGAGATAGTATTTTGATATTGTGGTAGATAGAAATTTATTACACAATGCAATTTGAAATTATTTAAGGATCGCAAACAAGATTTGATGCACCATTTGTTCATGCAAAGTGTCTTGAGAGAATTGAAGAGTGATTTGATAGCAATTGAAGTGAGAAGCAAGTTTTTGAAGTTGAAAGTTGTAGAATCCCTAAAATCATGAATTTGAGGTATTTTATGGTATATTGAAACCAGTATTTATAGTTGTTAAAGAATGGCTAGTCAAAGAGTGCATGACGTTAGTGATAGACCAAGGTATGAGTTCAAGAAACACCCATTTGTTTCTTTACTAGATGATCCTATAGGTGCATTTTTGCAAGTTCTAGAAAATTTATTACATGTAATGGATATAAGGAATTATATACATTTCAAAATCAAGAGTATAGGTGATGAGGAGATTCATAAGGACTTAGGAGTCATGTGTAATAATGACTTATTCCTAAAGTTTGAGTATGTGAACCTTGAATATTTGAATTTGGTGAAGTATATGTTCTACACAGAATTCAACAATCATGAGTGAAACTGAATTATATTAAGCAGAGTTCATGATGATATGTTCTAGTTAGGTGATGCATAGATTTTCATTGATAATGACCTAATCCACATGGTCACAAGATTCAGAAATGATGGTTCTAATCTTATTAATGAGAAAAGTGTCAAGAAATTAGTAGAGAAAAACTTGAAAACCAAGTTTGACAAAAGAAATATGAAAGTTGATCCTATTTAGGGTAAAGAATTCAAATTGTTGACTAAACTTAGGGTACAAGTTGAACCATGGATCAAGGGTATACTCTATACTTGTTCATACAACATATGTGATGGTTGCTGAAAGGAGAAAAGTTAATTTGTGTGACATTGTCAGAGTGCAACTTTTGGACAATATTATGAAGATAAAGAAAACTAAGAATGCAATATTTAGATTTGAGTCTCTATTTACTCATTTATTCTTTTATGTTATGAATACATTTCCTAGAGTAATCAATTGTGATAGTAGGGAGTACACAATGAAGATTGTAACTCAAAGCTATAGATCTAAACTAGAGAATGTCAGAGACATTGATATTGACAGAATGATGAAGCTTTTTTTAGTCTAAAATGAAATTGAGGTATAGGATACCTCCCTTCTATGATAGAAAGTATAAGGATGATTTATGCTTCATGGTGGAAATTAGAAACACATGCATGAAGTAGTGATACCTAGAGTGAAGTTCATTGAGCCTATGGGCTATGAGATGAGTGCAAAACTTATTGAAGGGTATGCACAAATCATACTCAAGTCTGAGAAGGATACAAAATGTCTTAGATGGGTGATATATGATGAAAGGTCAAGAGAGTCTAAGCTCCATGGAAAGGAGAGTAAAAATAAAGTAGAAATGGGGATAGATTCCATACTCAAGGAATTTGGCATGAACAAATAGGAATTCAATGAGATAAAGGGAATTGTGTTGGATATGAAGGCTAGTGGGAAAACAAAATGTTGGTAGCAACACCTATTGTAGTGGCAGGACCTTCAGAAGGTGTAATAGTGGCACAACCATGTGTGCAAGCTCCCATTACACCATATACAATAGTTGTGCAAGTACAACCTATAAGATAAACCTATGAGCAATCAACAAGGAACTCAAAGGTGGAAGCACCTACTGCACAAAGGAAGTTAGGAAGACTGGTAAAGATCAAGAAAGAACATTCACCCCAAGAAAAGAAACAAGTGAAGCAAATCAGAACTAGGAATAGAAAAAGGAGGAAAATCATGCAAGTGAGTAGTTCTAAAAGCTCAGAGGATAATGATGATGTAGAAAAACCTATTGAGAAAGATGCATAGGAAGCCAAGATAGCCACAGGCAAGAAAGCATGGAAACCAAAGGTAGAAAATCTGAACATGCAGATTATAAATGATGACAATGTTGTTCAGTTGAATAAATTTTATAGTATGTATAGAAGTATGGATATGAGGAAATTAGAGAATGCCTTGATTAGAAATATGATTTTGAGGAATAAAATATTTTATAGCATTTAGAATAAGATTCCAAAATACCAATACAATTGTTTGATCAATAGGAAGAGAAGGGTAGTAGAAGATCTAAATATGAGGATCTCATCCATAAAAAAGTTGTGTGATGTTGGATCAAAAGAGGAATCTGAGACAATTTTGAAGGGTATTGAGCCCTTGCTAAGAAACAAAAGAAGATAAATTCTTCTAATGGAAGGAATTATGAGGAGGTAAGGAAAGAAAAAAAGGAGGCTATAATGAAATATATGTCCTCAATATGTAAGGAGAGTGTGCAAGAAAAGGTTGATAGTCCAATGTATGTATAGGAAAATACACCTTCTAGGGAAGAGGAAGAGGTAGAAGGGACTCAGCAAGCACTATCTCCACCTCACATTGTTATTGGTACTAAATCCATGCAAGTGGATAGTATGCACATAACTGTGGACACAAAGGAGAATCCATTTGTAGTGTATGGGGAAAATATTGTTGGCAATATCATTGCCTATTTCAGTTCTAATGATGAATAGGAAGAGAAAAAGAAGAAGGAAGAAAATGAAAAGAAAAGGAAGGAAGTTGAAGAAAAGAAGATAAAATTAGAAGAGGAAAAGAAGAGGAAAGAAGAATAGGAGAAGAAGAAGAAAGAAGAAGAAGAAAAGAAAAAGTTAGAGGAAGAAAAGAAGATGAAGAAAGAGGCTGAGGAAAAGAAGAATGTAGAGGAACACATGAGAAAGGATACTATATTATCAGTAGTATTACCAGTTGGAACATCAACATTAATACCTATTCCATTTGATGATGAAGACTAGAAAGAGCTATTGGGTACTTTGAGCAAATTGTTTGAGATAAAAAAATCTATAAAGTCTCTAGAGAAAACTCTTGTTGAAGTCTTAAAGCACATGCAGAAGATAGTTTCTACAATTGTAGCTAATCAAAACTTGCAAGCTAAGAAAAAGAGTTGTTGAAGAACTTTGATGGGGAATTCACAACTTTAGTTGAAGTAGTGGCAGTGCAAGTAAAAAGTAATTAAGATGTAACACTATTCAACACAATGTACACTAATGTGTGCAATAATTTGAAGGTACTTGATGGAAACATTAAGGAGTTGAGAGAGTGCATTATTGAAGGTAAGAAGTTATATGGATAGTGTGCAATGTCCTATACTTATCTAATTTTGATGCAAAGATCAAAGGCCATATGAGTGAGCTTCAGTCACTCACTACAAGATTGTAGAAAATTGAGATCAGAATTGAACATTTTGAGAATGAGATTGAGAAGATCCACAATGGTGTCAAAAGCATTGAATTTGACAAGGAGAAGGTAATTAGAAGATTTTCTATTCTCAAAGAATATCTAGTACCCAAGGTTATAATTTTGTAGAGGCAATTGGAGTAATGTATTTCAGCAAAGAATTCCTATGACAAATTCACCTATACTGACTTGAGCACAATTGAAGTGGTATCCCATGCACTTTGTACACTCATAAATATATGAGATACATTCAAAGGAAAATAGAAGAAGGACTTTGATAGGTTGAAGATTGATTTTGCAGATTTCATATCCAAAGTGACAAGTTGATCAACAACAAGTTTTTATGATACAATTTTTGACACCTTTTCCATTAATGTCAAAGGGGTAGCATTATATAGAGAAAATTGTATAAATGTAAATATATATGTAACTGGGAGCTTATGTAAGTATCAATGTAAAGGATTGATAAGGAATGCAACGATCCATCAAAAACATGAATAAAATTGTTCTATTTTGAAGGAAATTTGTGTATAGTTTTTTTTTTTTTTTTTGTATGACATCATTTTGGGACTTACCCAATTTTTCCAAATGTTTCCATTAATGCCAAAGGGGGAGATTGTTGGCAATATACATAGTTAGATATATTGATGATTTTCATTGATGGAAACATATACTCAGCATTTCATTTATGTATTTAGAGACAAAAAATTATCTATGTATTGGACAATTTGAAAGAGTACAGTTTATAGATCTTATCAATATGGACAATGTATAGAGGGTTAAGATTATGCATAGCTAAGGAAGGTTCATAAAATTATCATGATGACATGTACTAGTGCACATGTGTGTATAGTTAGTATGATGCAAGTTATAGTAAGTTTAACTATCCTGCTATTTAACAGTATAGAATAGAGCATAGCAAAAAAAATGTTGTATGACTTTATGAATTATTTTGATTTCAAAATAAATACTAAGTCATGTTAAGCTAACTAGTGGATATTATTTTATATTATGTCAAGTGTGTAAAGACATGGAAGCCAACTTAGCAATAATTTATGAATGCACAAGGTATAAGGAAAGATCTTATGTTGCACAAATAGAGTGTAAGTGTGTTGCACGATGAATAGATGTGATGCGCAGATACTATGGAAGTTGCATGATTAGATGTGTCATGTGAGATAAATTTGTAAGGCTTATGTGATGCAAAATCTAATGTAAAGATCAAAGCAAGTGCAAGTTACATCAATAAGAAAGTATTGTATGTATATCTATTATGTGAAGGAATTGAATTGTACAATTGCATGTTAGGGAAGTGAACTCTTCTTGCATACATTATAATTGATCTACCAACTCCTAATAGGGTTGAGGCTTCTAACAAGGCCTAGTCCTCTAACAAGGACTCGAGACACTATATGAACTTTATAGACTCCTAATAGGGTCAATATCCTTAATTGGATCCTATTGTTTAGTGAATCATCTAGTGGGTATCATCCCCACTAGGGTTTTCCCTTGGACAAGGTTTCCCTATTTAACAAGTAATGGTGTTATGAGTTCTCTATGTGTATGGTTATATTTATTGCTCAGCATTGTTAGTTTAATTTCATATGCAAGTTATAAAGAAATTAATAATATTCAATTATGGGAAAAAAATTGTAGAATATTGATTCACCACCCCCCCCCCCCCCCCCCCCCCCCCCCCAACCCCAACCCTCAGTATTATCTATTTCTAATAGATTTCACATCCAAATTTTTCTATCTCAATCCTTATCTCCTTTTGTGAAGCTGAATCTCATAGTTTTCCAGTAGGATGTTCTTCCTTAGTTTGGTTAGCATTTCATTCCAATTGGCTATAGGCTTCTTGCCCATACTAATCCTCTCATCTTGGAAATATTTCCACCATGTTAATGTTGATCCTCTAAGTCTTAAATTGGCCACTTTAATCGTTTGTGCCTTTGACACCCCTTCACATTGCTACACCCTTAATATTATTGTATATAGGGTTATGAATAATCAACTTGTGGCTATCTTAATCCTTAATTAAGTCATATTATCATTATTATATAATAATTTAGGTAGGTAGGTTGGCCTAGGTGTTATAAATGGTTGTTTCCATTCAACCTAAGCATAATTAGGTATATATAGGAGGTTGTGAGTCTTATTTCATCATCGTATGGTGAATTGTGTTCTCATTGGAGATATTTGGAGGTTTCCCCCTCGAAGTGGCCTATTACTCTCAGCTATTATCAAGTATTTATACAATATTCCATATTTTTATTCTATTGTGCAAGTTATTTCATTACAAGTGGTATCAGAGCATGATCTTGGCACCATAGAAGCAAGATTTTTTTCTCAACATTCGACCGATTTTGGGAAGAGCATAACTTTCAAATTTTAGTGAATTTTTCAAATATTTTTTAAGGGTTTTTGCAGATCATATTAAGGAATATATAGCCCAAAATTTAGATGAATTGGAGAAATTTTGAGGAAATTATTGTAGAATTACTATTTCTACACAATTTTTTGAGATCTTCATATCTCTCACATCCTGCCGAATTGGAGTATAACTTGTATTGGGTCTTTCAATACATAGTAGAGGAGCCTAAATTAAAATATTGGAGAAATCAAAAAACAAAAATAAGCAAGATATTGTAAAATTAGGAAAATTCTCTCTCAAGGTAGCAAATTTGCTAAATTTTTGGGTGATTTTGTCTAAGTAAGGATTTATTGGCCCAAGTAAGTTATAGTAAAAAAATAAGAAATTAGAGAATTTGCATTGGTTTCCATCATGATGGGGCCTCCAAAAAGAGGCAAAAAGAATTCTACCACACTGGGGAAATCCTCTAATCAAAATTGGGAAGCAACAGAGGATAGTAAGCTTAACAAGGAACTTAATAAGTTCAAGGAAAAGGTTAAGAAGGATATGTGTGACCTACAAGGAGATATATCAGATATGTGAAGAATGTTAAGCACCTTTATGAATGAAACAAGGAAGGAGCTCTCAAGAAATTAAGGTGAAACCTTCAAGTCAACTAATAATGACACAAATTTTATTAATCCTATAGGATCTAGAAAAAAAATTCCAAAGGTGGATATGCACAAATTTGATGGCAAGGATCCTCTAACATGAATAAATCAAATGGCAATTTTTTTTGAAATAAATCAAATCTCATATGGACAAAAGGTTATGATGGCTTCGTTATATCTAGAACCAAATCAATTCATTTGGTATCATTGGCTTTGTACTCATAGGAGGAAAAAGGGTCTCACTATCTCACGGTCATTTTTTGCAGAAGAACTCCAAGCACAATATAGCAATAGTGTGACAAAAAACTTCTTTAGCCAACTTGCTAAGCTTCAACAAATAGAATTAGTTAAGGATTATATTCAACAATTCCAAAATCTATGCTTAAGAGTGGATAAAATTATAGAGGATAACTTGAATAATTTATTCTTGGGTGGTCTCAAGGATCACATTCAACACGAGGTATGCATGTTTTGTCCTAGTTTAGTAAATGAGTCTTTTATATTGGCACACAGGGTAGAGGAGAAATTATTGATTTCTAGAGAGTAGGGGGCTAATGTGATAAGAGATAAAGGATATTCAACACCTTATCTTCCTCAACCTACTAGGTTGACTCCACAAAAAATGGAGGAGAAAAGTGCAAAAGGCTTGTGTTTCAATTGTGATAGCAAATATAGTCGAGGACATAAATATACTGAAAAGAAATTAATCTATATTGAAGGTCCAAGTGAGGAAGAAGAGGATGATCCCATATTAGAGGAGGATAGGGATTCAGGTGAGGAATCACATGATTCTCAACCAATCATTTCTTTTCATGCACTCTTAGGTTTCAATGCATCACAAACTCTCAAGATAGTGGGTTTCTTAAAGAAACAAAAAGTAATAGTGTTGATAGAATGGGGTAGTACTCATAATTTCATCAACAAAAGGTTGGCTACTCCTCTAAATTGTTTTATATATCAAGCCCTAGAGTTTCAAGTTTTAATTGTAGATGGGGGCACAATTAGTTGTTCAGGGAAGTGGCATAGCATCAAATTATCCATGGGAGAATACCAACTTGATACTCCAATGTATGTGATATCCATGGGTGAAGAAAATATTGTTTTGGGAGTACAATGGCATACTACATTGGGAACAATTGAGATGAACTTCTAGGAACTGTTTATACGATTTCAATCACAAGTAAAGGTAGTGGAGCTAAGGGGATTGAAGGAAAAATCCCCACAGATGGTAAGCTCTCATCAAATGAAAAAACTTCTTAAGAAAGGTGTGGATGGATTTTTGGCCTAGCTATGTTCATTAGAAGTCTCCTAATCTAATTCTCTTACCCATCTAGATTTACAAGCAATAATTGATCGTCACTTAGTGATTCTTGGAGATATGCCTAAAGGACTTCCTCCTAAGAGGGATCATGGCCATGCCATACAACTAGTTCTAGGGATTCAACCACCAAACATTAGGCCTTATAGGTACTGACACATAAAAAAAGTGAGATAAAAAAAATTGTTGAGGAAATTCTAGAGGCAGGAATTATCAGGCATAGCCAAAGTGCTTACTCATCACCTGTTGTGTTGGTGTGTAAGAAGGATGAAACTTGGCACATGTGTCTAGATTATAGAGTACCAAAAAAAACCCTAACTCAGTATCTCATCCAATGGAAGAATTTACTAGTTTAAGAGGCCACATGGGAGGATGAGGAGTTCCTTCAAAAGAATCCACACATGGTTAGCATTGAGGACAATGCTTCTTTCAAGAGAGGGGGCATACTACATCCTTAATATTATTGTATATAGGGTTATTAATAGTCTACTTGTGGCTATATTAATCCTTAATTAAGTCATATTATCATTATTATATTATAATTTAGGTAGGTAGGTCGGCCTAGGTGTTATGAAGGGTTATTTCTATTCAACCTAAGCATAATTAGGTATATATATAGGAGGTTGTGAGTCTTATTTCATCATCGTATGGTGAAGTGTGTTCTCATTGGAGATATTTGGAGGTTTCCCCCTCAAAGTGGCCTATTACTCTTAGCTATTATCAAGTACTTATATAATATTTCATATTATTTATTCTATTGTGAAAGTTATTTCATTACACACATTCACAATGGTTCTCCATCCCATCTATCTAATCCATCACAACATCTATGTCCATCTTCCCATTAAATAACAACACACCTTCTAAGGCTTTCTATCTTAGGGCTTTTATGGCCTTCAAGAAAGGCTCTTCATTCAAGATAGGTCCTAGCTCAGGGACAACATCTTCCTCTGCTACCACTTTACCCTTGTCAATGCTCTCCTCTTCCTTTTTCTTGTTTGCATCAGCGATTGCATCCAACTTTACCTTTACCTCTGCTAAGGCCTCTTTGAGGAGTCTATTCTTCTCCTTTTTCTCATCAAATTATCTATCTCTTCTTTAGTTACCATACTTGACTCACCCACTAACTCTCTAGTAGTTGTAGGCATACACCTCATTCCCAAGTCTTTAACTTGCTCTTATACCACTCTAATGTGACACTTAGTCTTGCTTCTACTCTAGATTCCTCTAGGGTCTCTTTAAGTCTTTCTCTTAACCTAATAGGTTTTCTTCCTTCCCTACTCCCCTTGGGATCCTAACTATTAGGGCCTAGGCTCTTCAACTAATGCACACCATTCCTAAGCTTAAGTTAGTCTTATGGCTTCTCCTTCCATATCTCCACATTCAACCTAAATCTCAAAAATAACCCTCAAATGAAGATATAGGAACTTCAAAGATCCCTAGGACACTCTCCAAGACTTTCTACCACCATTGGAAATGAAACCCTAATCGAGTTCCAAGAATCACACAAAATTGCTCAAAATTGCTTGTAAAAAGGCCATAAGCAATTAGCCCTCCAAATGAAGACAAATTGAAATAACTTGGAAAAATCCTTAATGAGGAGATAAAATAACTATGGATTCAAACACCCTTTTCTAAGGACTAATATATTCTTATGGTCTCAAGCTCCCATGTTGTCCGTACAACACTTCCTATAATAGTGCCTCAAAATCAAGGCTTTGCAAGAATTCAAACCAGTCTAGAAAGAAATGAGTTTTTATCCACCTTAGACTATTCATAAATTCTTCCCACTTTAGTTGGGGTTTCTACATACATTCTCCCAACACATTCCACCCTTTGATTTAGGTATTTCAAACATTCAATTACTACTAATACCTTTGTTGCATACTGTGATCCTTAGTCATGCATCATTGGCTTGCCTAGGGAATCACCACAAAAACACTTTCCTTTCTTCTTAGGGCCCCTACTTCCCTATAAAAATTTTACAATGATTCATCCTCCCAATCCCAAGAGACCATACATATCCTACTGTGGGAAGAGGAGCTATGACCCCATCTTGCTCAGTTGCCTAATTTAGGACTACGAGCAGGAAAAATACAAAAAAAATTAAAACCTAAATTTTATTTTTTATAAAAATACAAACTAGTGATCTACATAATCTTTAAATGAACTCCCTATATGCTTCAATATATTAAAAAAGAAAAATCAATTCATGAATATGCCAAATACTCCAAAAGCCATAACCTGCAACTATATATATTTAATGATTGTTTGTATAGACCCAAATTAACCAAAAATTCCAGCCCTAAAAAAAGTTTGAGGATGACCTTAAATATGCATCCAAAGCCTCCTCTTAACTATTTCAAACAGTAATAAGACTCCAACTACAAATTTTCTCGAATGCAACAAAATGTTGTCAATGTTGTCAATGGCAACATTGACAATTTTCTAGCAACTTTTGCAACTTTTTGAGTTTGATCTTCAAACTTGATCTAATGGCTACTAAAATTTACCAAAATCCTTAAATGGATTAAATAAAAATAAATGTGACCTTAAATAATCATTTTTTCCATCCTACCCTCCAAAACACAAGAATTCCCTATTGGACCTAACATGCAACTATGAGAAACTATGAGAAATTAAGGCCTCATAAGGCATCCTACCATTAAATTCACCTTAGGACTCAACTAGACCTATTATTTAACTAGTGGTGTGGCTAGCACCACTAGAAGCCAAAATATTATAGGAGACCTAAGTCTTTCTATGAGCCTACTTAGGTGCCCTTGCACCAATTTCAACCAAATAATTAAGAGATTGGATAGGTTCATGTTCATTGGAAATTTTTCTAGTTTTGACTTCACATTAGGGGATGAAATCCTTAAAGTGTTAGTGTCAAATAGTTTTTGTGTAAGGCTATAAATTTATGAACCAACCAATCCTCCCAAACAACCTTTTAGATTTGAGAATATGAGGTTCCAACATGAAGACTTTTTGGATCTAATAGAGTCATGAAAGAATGAATCAGTTGTTGAAGGATCTAAGATGTGTTTCTTTGTCTCTAAACTCAATTCCATATATATATATATATATATATATATATAATCATTAGAGTTGGTATGAGAAATGAAAGTTATTGCAAAGAAAAAAATTATTAGTTAAATAATAGGACATCTTAGAAAAAGAATAAATCTACTAGAAACATAAGACTAGGAAAACATGTTATCAATAGGGGATAGAATTTTATTTTTAAATTCCACATTATTAAAAAAAAATCTATAAATAGAATAATTGAAATTAGAAATAGATAAGCAAACTTCCATCATAAATTAAGCAACTAGAAACTCAAGCACACTTCTATCAAAAATTAATAACACATTTTTACCATTAATACCTAAGAATTCTAACTATTCCAAAATAGGTGATTTTAGTATAATAACATTTTGTAATACAATATACAAAATTTTATCTAAGGTTTTAAAAAATTGACTTAAATTATTACTCCCCAAGATAATTTATGAAGAACAAATAAAATGTGTATCCAATAGATCTATCCTAGCAGGAATAATAATAGCCCAAGAAATTATACATAAAACACAATCAAATAAGGAATCTTGTGTGATGATAAAAATTGACATCCAATAATATTATGATAAAGTAAATTGGAGACTTTTTATGCAAATATTTATAATATTTTGGTTTTTCTATAAGATGAATAAATATAATCTATAGTTGTAACTTAGCCCCAAAGATGTCCATTTTAATTAATAGGAATCATGAAGGTTTTTTTCTGATATATCAAATGGTATTAGGCAAGGTGACCCAATCTCCCCATTCATATTTTTAATTATTGATAAAGAACTTTGGAGTTTAATACAAAAAGCTTGTATGGAAGGGAAAATTGAAGGGATTTAGATCACTAATAACTCCCCCAACATTCAATAATTTATGAATGACACAATCCTCCTAGGAAAAATTCATAGGAAAGAAGCAATCTAGTTCAAGAAAATTATCAACTAGTATATGGAGGCCTTTAGTTAATTATTGAACACTAGAAATCATAAATTTTATTTCTCAATACAAAACTAAACACATAAGTAGAAATACGTAAGATTATAGGCTTCAAAATTGGTAACTTTTCATGTAAATATTTAGGAATACCATTATAGAAAGGCACCAAAAGAAATGATTTATGGGATCATACATTGACCAAGCTCCACTAAAAAGTAAATAATTGGTTGCTATCAAATTCAGGTAGAATTACCATGATCAAATCAGTATTAACAATAATTCCTACTTATTATATGTCTATTATTCCCCTTATGAATACTACTAAAAATAAAATAGATTCAAAACTAAGAAACTTCTTCTAGCAAGGAACCTTAGAAAATGAAAAAAATGGCATTGGTAAAGTGGAAAATCTTTTGCAAACCATTACAAGTAGGATTCATTGAGATTAAGAACCTAATTTTGGAAAAAACAGCTTTTGGGGGTAAACCAATGTGAAATATTTTTCAAGAGCCTAAAAGTAAATTGGCCTCCACACTTCTTAATAAATATATATTAAATGTTGAACCGATTAACTATTTAGGGAAAAAATTCACCCTAATGGATCAAGAATTTAGAACTTCATTAAATCATGTATACCTATTATTAATGAGAAATTAGCTTGGGATATAGTAAATGAGGAATAAGTTCTCTTTTGAGAAGAATCATGGGTTGATTTTGAGAAGAGTAATGGGTTGAATATGCTATTTTATTTGACATCAATTTCCAAGATTTGTTTTTTGTTGCAAGTGACAACAAACTTTCATCATTCTGACAAAAAGGAGTCTTCACTAAACTTACATTGCAAATTTTGACAATAGCTTATACTATTGGAATTCTGACATATGTGATAGTCATAAAAACTGTCATGTCATCATAATGCCAACACCTAGGCCATCAAAAAATAATATGCTAAAGAAGATTTTGAGGAAAAATAATTATGTCAAAATTTCATTGGGAAACCTATGATAACACCACCCTGACCATGACATCCGCATCAAAGGTATTTGTTGCTAATGTAAAATTAATGTTGGAAAACCCACCAAAAATTGTTATCTCATCATTGGAATTTTGATGACATGTGCATGATAATTTGGAGGAAGCAAGCTCGGGGAAATAAAACTACAATCCATATGCATGGATGAAAAATGAAGCTGAAAATACACAATTTCTGACACAAGTTTTCATTTTTGTTAGAAGTGGATGGATTTTTTAGGTTATAGAACATTGTGGATGTCAAAATTATGACTCTTATCGGCAAGAGAATACCCCTAACAAGACAGAAAATCTATACCACTAAAAGACAAGTAGACTACTAATCAAAATAGTTATGAAATCCCCTATTAGAAAATCATCATATAGTCTTGATCACTAACAATTATTTGAATTTTCTCAACATATACAATATCTACCTATGCATATTAGAGTTTCTTAGAGAAGATAAAAAGCACACCGAGTTTTTGAAGCATTTCTAGGAGCTTGACCCAACCCTAAAATGAACTAGTGATTTTTTTAAAGATTTAGACAACACTAGTACATTTTTGGCTGGGTCATACCCCACCAATGCTTCAAAAAATTGTGTGTGCTCATCACCTATGCATATACTTGTTAGCATGAATACTAATAGTATTCCTTTGGGGGAGTATCCTAGAATTATTAGAGCATGTGGGAGATTGTTAGCATGATTGACATATTGCATTCATGATTATATTTGTCACTGATGTCAACATAATATGCTTTCTATGAAGATTAGCGAAGTACTAGATAAAGAACAAAGTTGTATGGATAGAGAATTGATGATCAGGTCAAGCATAGTCAAGGACATGTTCGACACTATTTTCTTATGATGTGGTTAAGTGTGCATCAAGAAAGTCAAAGATATGCAAAAGATATGACTAATTTACAAAAAGCAGTTTAGAAATAGAGTACCTAAGAAGCATTTTCTAATATTTGGTATGTGTCTCCTAATAGAGATAAAATCATGATATGTGCAATTAGGTAGTGACAATACATAGTCTCATGATGATGTCAATGAGTGCACGAGGTCTAAAGTCACACTTGTGAGAAGTTGTAAATATTTTGAGCTAGCAGTGTTGTGTAATCTTAAAATAATTAATTATCTTAAAGAGTTCCTATTATAATTGTTTGGGAAAGCCTCAAGGTTGACTCAAGGAATTTCTTTGAGGATGAGATATAAATGAAGGTTTTTTTCCCTTTGGTAAAGTGTAATTTTTATGTGCATGAAGTGTGAAGTGTTAAAATAAGAGTAGAGTATTTAGTAATTGTGAGTAAGCGATCCAAGCGATTATTGGATGAAGAGTTCATGATCTAGTATCAAGATCAGAAGAGGAAGTCCAATTGATAGGATAAATAAAGTCCAAGTATATTTAATTTCTATTATTCTACAAGGAATAATACAAATATCACTTAGATATTGAGTTCAATGATCTTACCCTTGAAGTTGTTTGGACAGTGGGTCCATCTTCCTTCTACAACTCTTAGTAGTGTTGAAATCTTGTAATAGGGATTAATATTAACTAAATGTATCTATTAACTCCTAACATGGTCCATCCTCTAAGAAGTAACATTTATATTAGTACATCATTCTATGGGTACCATCCCCACCATGGTTTTCCCTCTCATCAAGGGTTTCCCTAGTTAACATATCTAGTGTTATTGTGTATGAGTATGTTGGTATGGTTGTTGATTATATTGTTTGAATACTTAAAGGTTAATAAAGCTAATAAGAATTGTAATAGTTGGATAAATGATTTACTCCCCCCCTATCAGTTATATTAGTGGACTTTACTTTCTAACAATTGGTATCCTAGCATTAGGTCCTTGAAGATAAATCTTAATAGCTTTGGGAGATCAATGGTGAGTCACCTCAAAAAAGAAAGTCCTAAATTTGATGGAGCTAACTGTGAAAACTAGAAGGAAAATATGAAGAATCATTTTCTATGTATGGGTCCTAGATATTGGCTTTTTAAAAAGAGTAAAAAAGGGATTATGGAGGAAAGAAACCTTGAGTAATGCAGTGAAGTTGAAAGAGACATATTTATGTGCAACATGCGAGCCAAAGAAGCATTATTGTTAGCTCTTCTTGAAAATGAATACAGTCACGTAAAATGACTAGAGACCTCTTATAAAATTTGGAAAGCTTTATAATATACTTTGGAAGTAGATAAGCATGCTAAAAGAGTAAGACTATAGACTTGAATATGTTTCTTTAAAGATGCTAAAATGATGGAAGATGAATGTGTGAGAAGCTATGTTGGTAGAATATCTAAGATTATTGCAGGATTTAAGTCTTGTGAATGATCTAAAGAGGAAGATGAGATTGTATGGAATACTTTGAGAACCTTAAAACCATCATTCAAATAAGTAGCATAGATGATTGAACTTATAATACCCTACATAGAGAAGTTCACTAGGTAAGCTTTACTTGGAAGGTTGGAAGCAATAAAATCAAGTTTGAGGCAATCTAGAGAATTAACCAAAGTAGTGACAGCCTTTAGTGGATTGAGTATTCATCCTTATTTTAAAAATGCACAAGAACTAATGGAGACTATTCTAGCAGCAATAGATCCATATTTGAAGAAGATAGGAAGATCAAAGAAGGAATAACTCTTCTTGTGAGAAGAGAACTAGATAGTAAGAAAAAATTTTAATGTTGGACTTGTAATATGCTTCTAAGTTTCCTAAAAGAGAGAAAAATTAAAAGAGAAATTTTAATCCTAGAAGACATAGAGATTGTTTGTATGCAAATGAAGATGATGAATCTAAGGAAAGAAATCAGAGTGAAAGTGATGATGAATTAAGATTTATGGCTATAAAAGAAGAAATTCCTAAAGAAAAAATTAGAGAAGAAAAAGCCCTAGTTTCTCAAGTTGAAAATAAATTTGATCAGACTATAGATAGTGGATATTCACATCACATGACTAATGACATGAATAAATTTGTTAAGTTTAGAAATCGTGATAGAGGAATTGTTAGAGTTGGAAACAATGTTGCTTGTCATATCACAGGGATAGGATATATTACTCTTGATGGAAAGATTAACACTGATGATGTTTATTTTGTTAATGGGTTAAAGCATAATTTTTTGAGTGTTGTACAATTGGTTGATAAAGGTTATCAATTATAGTTCATAGAGAAGACTTGCATTATCAAAGATAAGGATGGTAAGTTGATTGGAACATGTACAAGATCCAAAGGTCATGTGTTTAAATTGAACCCTATTAAGATGACTTGTTTTGTTGCAAAAGTGGATAATAGTTGGCTATGGCATAGAAGGTTTTGTTATATAAAATTTGATAATATTGTGAAGGCTAGTAGTACATTTGTAGTCAAAGATTTACCTAAGACCATGAAGCCTACTAATGTTGTTTGCAAAGAGTATGTCATGGCTAAGAAAAAAAAGTTTCATTTCCCAACAAGAATTTCACTACTACAAAAAAGTTAGGAATTGTTCATATAGACTTGAGTGGTCCTACTAGAACAAGAGGGTTCTATGGAGAAAGGTATTTTATGATTTTTATTGGTGATTTCACTAGAATGATGTGGGTAACATTTCTTAAAAAAAAATCTAAGGCATTTGAAAAGTTTAAGGTAGTTGAGAATGAATCTAATGTAAAGATTAAATATTTGATATCAAATAGAGGTGAAGAGTTTACTTCTAGAGAGTTTAACATGTTTTGTGATGAAGATGCAACTAAGAGATAGTTGGTAGCACCCAAGACTCTTGAGAAAAATGAGATTTTAGAAAGAAGGAATAGATTTGTATCAGAGGAAGCTAGAGGATGTTTGAGAATAATGTATCTAAGACATTTTGCAAGGAAGCAGTCAATACAATATTATACACCAAGAAAAGAGTGCAGACCAAAAAAGGCACAAACAAGATTCCTTATGAACTATGGTTTGGACATGCACCATCAATAAAGTATTTTAGAATATCTGGAAGTAATTTTTACATAAAGAGAGATCAAGATATTGGTAAGTTTGATCCAAGAAGCGATGAACATATGTTCCTTAGTTATTCATTGAAAATAAAAGCTTGTAGATGTTTTAATCATAGAACTAAGACAATTGTTGAAAGTGCAAATGTGAAGATAGATTTTTAAAAAATAGAGTTAAATAGAGAATGTTGGATTATAATTTTAATGAAAAAGATAATCCTAGATTTTTAGAGAGAATATTGAAGTTTTATTTAAGACTAACAAGGATTTGCAAAATGATGTTCAAATTGTTAAACAAAGAGAAGAATAGATCATATTAGAACCAAGAGAAGAAGTGAGAGTTGAAATAGAAACTCCTACACCGAGTATGAATTGAGCAAAGAATCACCATGCTAAATAAATTATTGGAATTAAAGACAAAGGAGTGATGACAAGAAACAAAGTACATGAGTAATTATTATTAATTTATCAAGTTGAACCTAAGAGCACAGATGACACATGTAAAGATAATCATTGGATTCAAGCAATGAAGGAAGAACTAGACCATATTGCAAAGAATAAAATATGGCATGGGAATTGGTTCCTAGACCTTAAGACAAGAATGTTCTAGGAACTAAATGGGTATTTAGAAAAAAAAAATGAATGAACAAGGTGAAGTTGTGAGGAAAAAATCTAGATTGGTATGCAAAGGATATTCAAAAAAAGAGGGTATATATTATGAAGAAACATATGCCCCTATAGCCAAAATGGAAGCAATTAGAATGTTCTTGGTTTATGCAGCAAGTAAGAAGTTTAAAGTGTATCAGATGGATGTAAGTTGGCATTTCTAAATGGAGAACTTGAAGAAGAAGTCTATGTTGATCATCCTAAATGATTTCCTTTGACATAATAAAAAGACATGGTATGCAAATTGAAGAAAACATTGTTTGGTCTAAAGAAAACACCTAGAACCTAGAATGCAAGATTGGATAAGTATTTGGAGAAACTTGGATTTGCTACAAGTATGACATATAGTAATTTGTATTTGAAATAAATTATGAATGGTTTGTTTTGAAAATTGGCTAATGGTGATATGTTTTTTTTGTCATTAATGGCAACACATGACATACATGTTGACAGGAAAGCTCAGAAATAAAGATACTTAGTGTTTGGTTATCAAAAAAATTTCTAAGTATAGAATTTGGTTTACAATAGTGTATTGTTTTGTTTATAACATGTTGCAAATGTCATATTATGACAAGAAAAGTTACATGGAGGTAGTATACATTTTTTTATTAGATAAACAAGTTTTATAGGGATCCTAAAACCTGAGAGTTAATACAAATCAGGCTGAAAATAAGCGTTAGAAGCCCAGCCACAAAAGAAACAAGTCTAAAGGTTGAAGTATCACAAGGCCCAGCCAAATAAACAAAGGCCAAACCAAAAAGACAAAATGAAAGAACCAAAAGCCAGAACAAAAAGCTAGCCAAAAAGGAAAAAAATAGGAACTACTCCTCGATCTTTCTTTCCAACTCCTGCATGACCTATGCAACCTCCTATGCCATCTTGTTCTCCTTAGCCTCCTGCTGGTGAGTCCTGAGATCTTCCTGGTCCAAAGTAGAAAAGGTGATACCAATGTTATTTTCTTCATTGGATCTAACTTTACCCCTTGTCTTTTCCTTCCACATCCCCCTGCATGCCTCTATCTTTAAGCCACTCAGTTAAAGATAAAATGTTGTTATTGATCGAGTTGAGTAGTGAGATCATTTGGCTCGACAAATTGTGATTATAATTTTCTAGATTGTTGATCCTCCTTTCTACCAGGCTATGCCCATCATCATAATCTATCCCTTTCTCTAGGCCCTTAAGATTCCTAGCTCCTTCCATTTGAACCACCTTCTCCTTAACCTCCTCTAGCTCGTGAAAAGCCACTTGATTGACCTAAAATTATCAACCATGCTATTACGGGCATTATTGAAGAGGTTCATCCCAGATTCCCTGGCATTACTAGAGATAACCACTATCACAGGGTTAATCAGAGGTAGTATAAATTTTGGTGATGATGTATATAACCTTGGAAAGTTTTTACAAACTATACGAAATAAACATAATCATGTTTTGATGAAGCAAGATAGTGAAATTAAAGGAAAGAATTGTTTTCGTTGCAAAAAAAATTACTTGTCCAATTAGGGCAAACATCCTAGATGTTTTCTCTAACTTGGAAAAGTGAATTATGGTCTTAGCTAACCCAATAGTAATTTTTATAAAGGTATAGTATTTATGCAAAGGACTTCTTGTGATAAGAAGTGTGCTATTTTTTGTAACATTGTGTAAGCGAAGTGTTATTTTGTAAGATTGAAAGTGAGAAAACTTTTGTGAAAGCAATATATGTGAAGTTGAATTTGGTGATCCAAGATCAGGTTGAAGATTAGAGAATTAGAAAAAGAAGAAACATAATAGTAAATTACTTGTTTGAGCAGTGAGCTCTTCTTGTAGTTGAAATTGCATGTTTGGTTAGTGGGCTCTTCTTGCATACATTATACTACAACTCCTAACAGGTTTGGAATCTCCTAACAAGGACTCCTTATACTAAATTTTCTCATTGAATCCTAATAGGGTTCATCCTCTAACAAAGAACTTATATATTAGTATTATCTAGTGGTATCATCCCCACTAGGGTTTTCCCTTAGCCATGGTTTCCCTACTTAACAAAATATGGTGTCATGAGTTATCTTTGTGTATTGTTATTATTACTGCTCAACACTACTTTATTTCTTTGTTATGCATGGTTTAAATTAAGTAATAATATCTAGTTGGTGACTAAAGTTTTTAGATTATTGATTCACCCCCCAGTAATCCCTATTTCTAACAATTGGTATTAGAGCTCAGTTACTTTGAAGAGGCCTAACAACTTAAGTAAGATCCCTATGGATATGGAATAGTTGATGAAGAACCTTGAAGAAGCTCTTGAACATATTGATCTCCTTAATGAAGAAAGAAATAAGATGAAGGAAAGATATGAAGACTCCAAAGTATACATTGGTCAATTGAAGGAAAGGATTGAACATCTAAAATCAAAGCCTAAATCTACTAAATCTAGTACTACTGATGATGATTATTCAAAGTTGAAGATTAGTAATCTAAAGTTGAATTTGAGAAATGATCCTAGCAAAGTTGAATCTGATTTGAAGACTAAAAATGTAGATCTAAGAGCAAGTTTGGCAAAGAAAACATCTACGTTTGAAACATTGAAAGAAGATCATGAAAAACTCCATAAGTACAATACTATTGTGAAAGGTGAATTGACACAGTGCAAACAATAGCTTGAGAAACTTTATTCTAATAGAGAAAAACTTGATGATTCAATGTCTATATAGAGACCTTCTTATGACAAGACTGGTATTGGTTATTTAATAAACATGTTTGCAAAGAAACCTAAGATAAGATTAGACCTGAAAGAAAAAGACAAATCTAATGATAAGATTGAATCCTATAAATCTTCTAAAAAACCTAAAGAAGTTGAGAAAATCAATGAATTTAGAGGTAAGTATTTTTTATGTAATGAAATAGGTCATATGAAAAGAAATTGTATTAATAAGTCATTTAATCATGTTAAGGACTTTTATTGTCATAACTGTCATAGTATGGGTCATAATGCAATTGATTGTAGGAAATCTAAGTATGATAATGATAGAAAAAATAGTAGAATTTCTAGAAATAATAACCCTATAGATAGAAGAAGATCTAATGAAAGAACATCGAGAGAAAGAAGATCTTATGAAGAAAATAGATAGATCATGTGTTATAAGTGTAACAACTTAGGATTCATTGCTCAAAATTGTCGTGTACCTGATGATCAGCAGAATCCTAGAAGTAGAGCACTTGTATATCAGTTATGTAATAAATTTAGACACACAATGAAGTACTATGAAATGGATAGAAACTTTAGAGACAAAAGAAACAATGGAAAAAAATTTGGGAATAGAAGGAATAATAGAAGGAACCATGAAAGGAACTTTAGATCTAATAATGAAGAACAAAGAAACATTGTGAGTGAACTTTGAGAATAAATTAATGAAACATTCATGAAAGGAATGCATATCTCAAAAAAAATTATGTGATGATGAGATAGGAATATCAAAGGCAGTTGTTGAGTTTGATTCAATTAACTTGAATTAAGCTTGTTCATAGCATCTGAATTTGAGAACTTCAGTTAGTGACCAATTTAGAAGTAGAAAAGTTGGGAAAAGGTGTATCTAGTTATATTTAGATGATACCTAAGCTCGCTTATTATTTGGAGCTCATTTTAAAAAGTTATAATGAAATTTAGAGTTACTAGTATTGCAGTAAAGGTTGACTCTATAACAAAAGATGAAAAGTACATTTTTTGCAGAGAATTTTGTGATGCAAAGTCTTGAGGATGTTTTTCATGATAGAAGGAGGCTATATTAAACCTTGGATGACATCTAAAGATCAGATAGGTGATCTTGTGCAGTTATCCAATTACAATATGCAATTGACAACTTTTTCATATTTGCAAAGTACACAATAAATTCAAGTTCAAGTTGATGGATAAATGGAGTACAGAATTGAATTTTACTTCATTGCAAACACATTCAAAAGTGACTTTTTAGAGGAATTTTTTAGCAAACCCTATTTTTGAAAAGAGGTATTTTATAATTTTTCCACAAATTTGTTCGGTAAAAGATATTGTTTGATAAAGATCACGGATATGTTAGTTGTTCATAGTGTTGAGAATGAGGATAGACCTAATTTTAAGATAGTTTCCATAAAACTTAATGAAGGAAACCCTAATTCAACATTGTCTATCACTTTAAACAACATAGCTTACCTTGAAGATGTAGAAAATGTCATGCCCAAAAATTCAGGGCAAAAACACACCAACAATTTTTTTAATTTTTTTTTTTGTGTTCTTAGATTTACTATGATGCTATCCTTTTTAACACTTATGCTAGATCAATCCTTAGAAAAAATCAAGTTCTGCATTTAGAGGTTAACTCACCAAATCATACTAAAGCTTAATTTGGATATTATCATAACTCATTTCAATCTAATTAAAACACAAAGGCATTCAATAAAGGCTAATAAAGAAAACTACACATTAACTTATAACAAAATATACTAGATCCTATACCTAACCACTAGCCAGTGCTGAGACCAAATATAGTATAAAATCATTGAAATTCAAATACACAAATGTTGTTATAACGTCTCAATAATAATAATAATACATGATCTTAATTAAAACATAAGGTGCTAAATCACATATGTTAGTCACTAACCCAAACAATCTACTAATTATTAACTAACATAAAGATACTACAATAGTAATTCAAAAAGACTTTATTAATTTGAAAAATTGAACTTATAACATAATTTACAATTAATTTAAATCCTACTAACATTAATCGATAAAATATCTATTAAGTACAATTTCAATTAACAATATAATTAATTGCTATGAATAACTATTTAAATAATATACCTCTAATTATTCAAGACGTCAAATAAAACAACCCATTAACTAAAATAACATCTAACCTACAATTAAATAAACCTTATTTAAACCTTATTCTAATAACCATTCTTCAACCAAACTACTCTACTTAATTTAGCTTCGAACATACTAACTTAACATTATACTAACAACTTTTCACTTTAAGTTTTACTTAAACGTTCAATCAAAATAACATACTAACCAAAACTTTCTTGGATTAAAATTAGATTTATAATAACTATACTTTTTAAACACTAAAAATAAAAAATACACCAATTAATAGATAATTAAAACCATATAATTTTATCGACTTAACATAGTCACTATCAAATTTTAAAACTCTATTTAATACTAAATCTAAAATTACCAAATCCTAACTACAACTTTACTAACACTTTAAGAAAATTCTAATTCTTAACATATGCTATTAAATAACCAAAACATACAAAATAATATTGGAATTTTAAAAAAACTTTATTTAAAGCAATAACCTACACTAACTACCCCCTAACCCTACTAACTCCCAACCCTTCCTCACCATCTCCCATTCTATCTCATGCACCCTTTTTCCAAGGGTTTGGGCATCGTCCAAGCGCTAGCCTTGCTTGCATTTTCTCTACAGGTCTATCCTTCTTCCATGTACATGGACCAGCCTCCAAGGATGGGTGTTTAAAAGGTGAGGAGACAAAAAATTTAAAAACAAACCTATGCCCAAACCTCTCCACTCACTCAACTTGACATGCCATGTGGTCAAAGGCAATTAAAAAGGTTTTCTGGTCAATACAAAACTTGCAGGCCATAAAAGGAGGTATAAGAAATGTGTTAAAGACTTCTGACTTGCCTTCCCCCACATGTGAAACAAGGCAAAAAGGCATGCATGGGATAGGACAGGTTAAGTAAAGGACAAGAGATCCCATCCAATCGAATTTAAGAGGGATTTCAACAGATTTTCTTGCAAAACAAATTCTCTTGTCTTTGATTTGAAACGTATAAGGGTGAGGAATATAAAAAAAAATTTAAATAGCAAATTGTTCCTTTCAAAAATTACCTCTCATATATTTCAAATCAAAACAATTAATGCAACCCAAGCCAAGATGTCAGGGCCTAGGGGTTAGAGAGAACTTATTGTAAAGTTTAGTTGGTAAACTATGGATAGGATAAATTGTATGTTATGAATATATTTTATTTTACATTTTAATTGTTTATTTAATTTTGTAATATAGTTATCTTAAAGAATTAAAGATATTTTAGGAAAATCTAAAGAATATGCTCTATTGAAGGGGGATTTATATTTTGTATCCCCATACAAACTCCAGAGAGAAAATTGCTCCTAGGGGTGAACTTTTTTTTCAAGCCATGTTTTTTTGCAAGCTATTTCTTTCTTGAGTCAAACATTTTAATACAAGGGGGATGTTTATTGTTTTTCAATTTATGTTTTTCAATTAACCTTATAAGAAGGGTGTATGTTTTCTCCCAAATTGGATTTTACAATTACTTAGTTGGCACAAGGAGATTGAATCATTTGTATCTATTGACACTGTAAAATTATTTGTTCCCAATTACCAAAATATGAATAAAATTTCCAACATAACATATGTTCTTCCACAACATATTTGGATTTGAAATTTTCATAATTGATCATCACCATTTAATCTATTTTTCTACACACCTATGCATAAATTGAAATAACATAAGATACAATGCAAGAAGGTTTCTCAATCTTTTCTCTCTATTAATCAACCTAGTTCAAGGCTCCATCAAAAAATAACTAGTAAGAAAACCCGACATCCTTGCCACTACATAAAAATTTAAATACATTTTTACATAATGTTACAATACAAATTGAATTCTCTTCTAAGTCCTTCACAAGGAATCCTTTCAAATATTCTCAATGCATCAAGGGAATCATAGAGAAGACAAGAACTGACCTGGAGCTAAAACAAAATAATATGAAGAACAAATCAAGCATGCATCCCCATCCCAATTTTGCACAATAGGTTCAACATTGAACTAGACTAGGGAGAAGGTGGATTTTTCCAATAGGAGATGTCAATCACCATACCATAACATAGCCCTTTCGAGGCTAAAACTCAAAAACTTTTGTTCTTCCACAAATGCCCTTTTGAGACCAATACAACAATGATTTTCATTCCTTCTCTTCTTCAAGAATTCAAATTTTCAAAACATGGTATGTGATGACAAGTAGGGGCCATAACGCCCTACCCTATTTCCCTCTTCTCATCATGAGAAGAGACTCTACACTATTGAGGTCCAACTAACGCCCTTCCCCCCATACATGGCCACTTCTTCCCTATCTAAGGGTGAGTAATGCCAAAACAACCCCATACAATCCCCTCAAAATTTAAAGAAAAACATAAGAAAGACATCCAAGAAACAAGTTTAGATCCCTCCCAAGCAACCTCAACACACATACAAGAAATACAATGAACAACACAATTCCTTATGCATGAATCAAAGCATGAACAATATGAAGAACATGAGCAAAAGAGTGAAGAACTCCTACCAGCGCAATAAGGTTATGGTAAAATGAACAAGTTGAGAAGAGCTTTTCCTTCCTTTCCTTCAATCTTGAAAACTTCTCTCTAAAATTAGAGATTGGGTAACCATCAAAAATTCTCAAAGATGCCTCTAAAAATGATCCTAACTCAACTAGACATTAGGTAAACCTCAAGGTGGAGTCAAGGTTACCAACTCAAGAAGGAAGCAATCAATTTTTGCATTAAAGCAAAAATAGACTTTTTGAGTGACCATAAAAGTCAACAAAATGGGCTAAGGGGGTAGAAAATGTCCCCAACCCATACCCATACCCCTTGGGTACTTAGATTCATGATTATAGGCCTTTAGGATTAATTAGGGACCTATCAAGAGCTAGAGATATTCTAGGACTTACTAACAACCTTCAAAATGTAGATTACTCACTAATTATGATTAGGGAAAATAACCTCAATTACTCACTGATTAGCAAAAAGGTCACTAACCTAGTCTGACTTAGATCTTTAGGTTACATGGTTATCACTAACTATCATGTTGGAATGCATATACAATTCACAAGTATCAAGTGACACTATAAAAACACTGTTACAAAACATTAACATTTACTGATTACAGAATGATACATTCATTCAAACCATGACATAAATGAAATATGAACAACAGGGTTTGAATATTTCATCATATTTAACCCTGAGTTTTCACAACTGGTACCTAGGATTCAATTTCATTTCTCTATTAGATTCTCTGACTAATATACATCCTGCACATTCATTGCACACATCAGTAGCTCAAGAAAATCACATACATATATTCAAAACTTATATGGATGGTTACATGAATCTTTCATATAATTTATTTTTTAGTTCATTTCTACTCACATTTAATCATCAACAACCACATAATCAATATTTCATAACTTATTCATTAATTTAGATTAAGTACTAGTACAATCATCGATAGGCATGCATATACCTAAACATCATAACATCACTAAATAGTTGAGGTGATGTATTAGTTCTTGAATCACTAAGTATCTAAAACATGAATGAATCAGCTAATCTTAGTTTCTTTTAGGACATTCACAACATAAAACATTACTTCATTTTTTATACAATCTCCTATAATAGTTTTAACAGAGAAGTTCATCTTTAATAAGTACATGTGAGGAGGGACCTTACAAAAAATTATTTGAATTGAAAATTTGAGTAGATTGGTAGTGAATATATGGATAAGGATATGGAATTGGTCTTTAACCACAACATGAAAATGGAGCTCATATTTGAACATTTAAAGGAATTAGATTTGTTTAAGTATCATTTCTACAATTAGCTAGATATATATGAACGGATTCAAATTATACTAAGTAGGCTACATGATGATAAATTGTGGATGCAAGATAATGTAGTAAGCATTTATGCTGACTTGACTCATGAGGTAACTCATCTTAGCAAACAAGGTAGTGTACCCATAGGTGAGAAGATGGTGAAGAAAAAAGAGGAAAGCTATACTAAAGTAGTATATTACAATGGGAAGACTATGGTAATTAGCTCCATCAAGCAGGATGATATGAGATTTCTTAGCAGAATAATTACTTATTCAGTTTGTGCAAGTTCTAAGATAGATGAACTTTTAGCAGGATTTATATATGCAGCTTATAAGATAAGTTGTTGAGGAAGAGCAAGTAAATCTGAGTGAAATACTAAGGATGCAAAACCTTGAAAAGATTAAGAGAAAAAAGAATGATGTGTTTAGATTCCAATCATTGATAAATCACATATTCTTTCATGTCCTGAAGAGATTTCCCTACTTGTCAATAACAGATATAATGAGTAGTGATAGATTCACTATGGAGAAGATATCAAAGGTATGCAAAAGACACCCTACAAACAAAGTATTAGACAGTAGAAACCTAATTATGAGGACTTTTCAAAATGAGATGAAACAAAGATTTAGGATTTTGTCAATAATTGTGTATTTATTCAGAGAGGATATATGAATTCTAGTTGATATAGATCATACTTACGTTCAAGTAGTGGAACTTCAGGAAACATTTTTGGATCCCTTGAGCTATGAGTTGAATGATAATGTTGCAATTGGCTACATTGATTTTTTATTGAATTCAAAGAAAGATAAAGCTAAATATAGATTTGGCACATTTGATAGATTACATAGCATGTTCATCAGGCAATCTTGGAGAAAGCATCTCACAAGAAAGTTGAGTCAATCATGAAGAAGGCACTATCTAAGACCAAAATTATAAAGAGTGAATTTGAGGTTGTGTGATAGACAATGAAACAAGGTGTACTAAACATACAACCCTTATTAGTTTTAGTTGTTGAGACATCTTTGGAATAGAGCATTCCATATGTGGTAGTGTTTGATGTTTAGCCCAGTGAGCATAAGAGGAAATTAGGAAGATTAGTTGAAGCAATGTCTACAGAGACAAAGATAGTCAAACAAATGGTTAAAGGACCTAGTAAGAGGCAAAGAATATTGTTGTCAATTGAATCTATTGATGATGAAGGGGTTGATAAATAGGAAATGAAACAAATAGAAAAGGTGACTCCACCTAAATAAGTAGCATGCAAAGCTTTGAAACCTTGGAAACCAAAGATTGAGAAGATAAACACACCAATTGCAAATGAGGGAAACTTTGTTCAAATGAACAAGTTTTATGATCTATATAATAAGTAGTGCCTGCCCTAGTTTGCATTTTGCTATTGTTGCTGAACTCTTTCTCGGTGAATTTTCCATTAATTAAGCCTAATTCAAAGATTTAATTAATGGTTTAATTTAATGGAAAATTAATATGATATTTTAATATCTAGTTTATTTAATTAATTGGGAAATTAATTAAATAAGAAGAATTAAATTTGGAGATAAAAGTTATAAGTTTAGATTTGGAATGTGATAATATTTATTTAATTTAATAATAATATATTTAGAGTTCATTTTTAAATAAATGTTAAATAATATTATTATTTAAGTTAATAAATATTTTATCAATTAACTTTTGAAAATAAATTTAAAAGTCGAAAAGATATTAAAATTATTAAAAGATTCTAGATCGCATGATGCATGCATGTGATTAAAATATATTAAGATAAAACAAGTGGATTTAATAAAGTGAGTGCATGAGATTTAAAATTAATAAATTAATTTTAAAAGAGACAAGTGAATATTAAATAAATTAATATGCATTATTTTAATATTTATTCACATAGGAGTATGCGAACTCTTGTGAGTTGTCATGTTGACAACATGGGAGTTTGCATTCTAATTATGCATGTGTTGTCTACACTTAGGTGTTAGCGCATTATTTGAGCACATGGTGTCTACAACATTCTAGACACCTCATCATGTTTATCTTCTTATCATGGAAGTTATGTGCTTAGTTTTCATGCTTATCTCCTAGTTCTTTCTAGACACATTCTAAATGCATCTTAGAGGCCTTTATATAGATGTTGTCATAGTGTGTATGGACATCCTCATATACTTCTACAAGCACTCCTAGTCACTTGGGTGGGTTTCGGTTCTTGGAGGAATTTTGAATGTTGGAGAAGGAAGGAATTTTCAAAAAGGAGAAGGTTCTGAGAGGAGGAGTTTCTCTACAATTTTTTGAGGCGTAGCGAATTAGCATCAATGTCCAAGTAGGCACTCGTGATTATTTCGCATATTTTTATTACGCTCTTTCTTTTCCTATCTTCATTGTGTCTGTTACATGTGTCTAAATAATTCTCTATGAATGAATCTTCAATTTTGTAATTTGGAATTCAGGCGTACATATTGTTTCATCCAGTTATGGGAATTAAAAATATTATTGCAATCTTCCCTTACTAGAATCAAGATCTAAAAATTGTTTCGAGTTTGGGTTCGAATTAAAATAGAATCTTATTATTATGCATTAGTTTTATATGATTTATTAACTAATCTAATTAAATTTAATTTAATTAAGATTAGTTAATAGTAGAAGAAGTGTAATTAATTATTAGTCAATTTAAGTATATGGATTTTTAAATGAGGGAAAATTAAAAGAAAAGAGATATTAATAAGTGTTGAGTGGAATTAAATAATTGAATTATTCATGAGATTGATTTTACTTAAAATCAATGAAGATTATTTTAAATAAATGATTGTTCTTGAAGTGTTTTAAGGAAATTGTAAACTAATTATTTGAAGGTTGATAAGTATTATTCTAATAATTTGAATAATGGGAGACACTTCTTGTAATTATTAGTAACATTGATTTTAGTAAAATAATGTAAATGATTAAAAATCAATGGAAATTAGTTTAATGATTTAAATAAGTAAATAATTATCTTTTGATTATTTTAGAAAATTATTTTCAAATAATGGAGGGATAATTCTATGTTTAATTTGAAGAGATAAATGGGTTGACTTGGAGATTAAATGAAGAATCTTATACACTTGAAGTATACTTGAAATGAAAATTGAAACCTCATATTTGGCTTAACCATGTGATTGTGAAAGCAAACTAAAATATGTGTTTGTATCTTGTTCTTTATGCTATCCATGTTTGGGGTTTGGGTGGTCCTAGAGTGTTGACCAGTTAGGATGTCTACCAAAGGCTTGAGAGTTATGCGAATGTGATGGCATGTTGATGTTATTTGGTCTCAATTCTTTTAAAACCCAACCATGGTAATGTAATGGCATGCTTTATGAGATTTTTGTATTTACTAATTTTTATTGCTTTCCAGTCTTCTTGTGTGAAGCTGAGGTGTATGTATTTGAGACACTTGACTTAACCATTTTTGAGTCATCGATCAGTTATCCTTAGACTAATTTCTAGTTACCATGATGGGACTGAATTTTTGATTCATTTCTTGATGATGTCATGTTGTGGCATGTTTTGACTTGACCATTTTGGAGTCTTCAATCAGTATTATTTTCTTTGAGATGCCTTTTTGGTTGCTCGTTGAGAACCAATAGATATGGTGATTTATCATTGATATGAATATTGACATTTATTTTGAGATACTATACGGTTGCTCGATGAGGACCGATGGATATTATGATTATCATTGATACCTTCAATTGCTAATAAAGAATTGTTGTGGTCATGATTATCAATGGATGTTTTTCAGTTGCTCATGGAGATTTGATGTTCTTATTGTGGATTATCTTTTGGTATTTTTCTAGTCAGTTGTTCAAGACTGAGGTGATTTTATGTGATTATGGATTTGTGCTTTTATTGAGCCTAGGGTAGGTTATCTACTTGTAGTGTTGGGAAGTGGCTTGCAATGGGGGTCGGGGCCCTAAGTGGCTACCAGGGTAACTCATTGTAAGTTATTTAATAAGTGAAAACATTTACACTAAATGGAGATTAAAATGAACCTAATAAGATAATTGTATGTTCTCGCCCATGCCTCGAGTGCTAGTACAAACTAGGATGGGAGTAGAGAGAACGCTTGGTTGTGACCTTGCATTCCATAGTATGCCTCGTCAGTATGAGAGGATACTAGTGGCTACATAGGGATCACTAGGGGGCTAGGGTCTATTGAGAGACTACTAGGGTAACTCTAGCATGATCCATGTGATGACACTTTCCCACTCACATAGTAAGTTTCCTACATGTCTTTGTTGTGCCTCTGGGAAGTAGATGTCAATCAGTGTATTGGAACCTTTGAGTTAGTATAATTTTAGGATTCCTGGACTTAGAAAGTATTTATGTTATGTGCTTGGATATCCTATTTGGGACTTGAGACTATCTCCTAAGCATGGTGGGAGTGGGCCCTTTAGGTTTCACACAGTCGGGTGGTAGTGCTTTTCCACTCTTACCATTTGAGGTCTATCTGAGACACCATCGTTGGAGCTTTCTTTTTGGAATTTATCTTCATTCTATTCTTGGATTTTATATCTTATGATGGATGTTATTTACTGACATGATCTTTTATAGTGATGATTAGCATGTGATAGAAGATGTTATCTACTTTGTAGAATCATCTTATGCTTTATTCCTTGCATGTTAGATTTCTTTATGCATATGTTGTAGTATGTTTTAGGAGTGACATCCCTACTATGATAATACTAATGATCTCTTCGGTGATTTGTGATGTTACACATGGAGGGATGGCTAAGGCCCACGATGGTCTAATGATGCTATTCATGGTTGGGAGGAACCATGCATTTAGATAATTATGTGTTGTGTTTATGATTTATGACTATCTTTTATGATGGATGTTTATATCTTCTATGATGATGTATCATGTATGGAATTTAGTTTCATTTACTTTATTGTACTTGTATCATGGATTCAATGAGGATAATGTATCTTTATTTCTACATATGTTTATTCCTTTAAGCCTTTCATACCCTATGACATGTATAGTGTTTGATTGAGCATTCTAAATAGGCATTTGAAAATGAATGTATATTATGGACTTTGAACTTTTTAAATTATTCTTTCATGTAGATGTGGTAGTTATTAGACTTAGTATTAGTTAGAGTAAATGTGACTCAATTTCTTGGGATCCTTAAGGAATGTAACTTGTTATGAATTTTTTTAGCTGTATGTATTTTATTACTTCCACTACTATGTGTTTGATATGAATGGCTTATCTTTCATGATTTTAAAAAAAAAAATTGTTTGGCAAACATAGTAAAAATTTAGGTTAATTCTTTTGGATCCCTTGGCAAGGCGTTACATAATAACTTCAAAAAGGATCAGATTGATATATTTATTGTGAGACATATCATTGCAAATGATCTAAGTATGAAAGATATCAAAGGAGTAGTGAACCAAAAAGTCTATGAGAGACTCATAGAGAATAAGACTCCTGTAAGGGAAGAAGACCTTGAACTTTGGAAGTCTATGCTAAGGACCATTTGCAAGATTGATGATAAAGATGAAATTAAGAGATTTTTGAATAAACTCACACCATACTTGAGGAATAATTTGAGGCCATTCTTATGTATGGTTGGTGAGAAAGATAATTTGAGAAAGGAGACTATAGTAGCTATCAGTAAGATGTTGTCAGAGTCACAAGCAACATCTCCTCCATCTCCTAGAACCTTGAAGTATCAATAAGTGGTCACACCATGAAGATTGATCAAACCAATGTTACTCTTAAAATTGAGGATACTAATCCATTTGGTGGTTCCAAACTAAATGTACCAAACACCAATAATTTTTAGGAAAAGTTGAAACAAATTGAGGAAGAGAAGAGGCTAATAGAAGTTGAAAAGAAGAAGATAGATGAAGTCAAACAACAATTACTTGAGGAAGAAAGAAAAAGAAAGGAAGATGAAGGTAAGAGAAGGATTGTAGAAGAAGAACTAAAGAAACAACAAAGAAATAAAGGGAAGATGAGACTAAACTATCTAGTTCATCTACTTTGCTCTCTCTTGCTCGTTTGGCTACTGGTGATGATGATCAAACTGATTTGATCTCATCCTTATCAAAACTTTTACAGAAGAAAAAGATAGTTAAGATTTTATAGAGATCATTAATGGGAAGTGATTGACTGACTGGACAATACTTTGATAATACAACATACTGAGTCAGATCTTGAACATAGAGTGCAAGTAACTTGCTAAAGACTTTTGATGAAGAGTTTACTAATTTGTTAAATATTGCAGAGGTGAAGCCTCAAATTTCCAATGATGCTAACCTATTTATCACCATCTACTAGAACATCAAGAATGACTTAGTCAATTTTGATACATGTATAAAAGAACTTTGAAAATGTTAGTAGGAAGGGAAAGCTTTGTATGTTAAGTGTATGTTATCATAAAACTGACTAAAGACTTGGATAGTCAAATAGAGGGAAAGATGAATAAGCTAGAGGCTTTACCCAACATAATCCAACAAAAATCTAGAAAATTTGATGATATTGAGAGTCAAGTTGCCAATGTTCACAACAATATCAAGAAACCAGAACTTCAGAAAGAGTAGATATTAAAGAGAGCATTTGATTTTAGAGAATCCATTGCTCTAAAGTTATCATTTGTTGAGAAACAACTAGAGGAATGTGTCAAGGCCAAGGACACATATACAATTTTTTTGTATTGAGATATCAATGTACTTGAGATTGTTGGAAATAAAAATGGGAAATGTATACTCTTCTGGGGGCGAGGGGCAGGGCGGGGGAGGGGTGAATAAGAAGTACTATTTTTTAACCAATAAAACTTTTAACTTCAAAAAATGCATGCATTAACATATTGAACTAACATGTAAATTAAATGCATCCACATAAACACTTGACACCAAATATGATTAGCCAAAAACCCTCCAATGAGAAGGTAAAATTGGGGTGGGGATGACACCCACAATTCTTCTCTACTACAGCAATAAAGTCCACCTGTTAAAGTTACATAGTTTTGACCATTCTAATGATCTGCCCTATGAAAGGTCTGCCCTATTAAAGGCTTACAAAGGATTGTTAGATCTTACCCTATTAAAGGATTTTAACACCTTGCTAAAAGTGTGCCTGGCTAAAGGACTTTAGAACACTTGCTTGGAATGTCACCATGTTAAAGGATTTTATAATGACTATTAAATCAACCTTAGTCCAAAGGATTTCACCCTACCTATACAATTTTTAGAAATTAATAGTAGAATGTTTGTTCTAATACACTTAAAACTTTTGTCTTGCTAATTTTAGATCATAGTCCTATCCATCTTGATCCTCTTGATCTATTGTAGCAATGTTGTATAGTTTCTCCTCTATTTTGCAAACTGATTCTACAATTCTTTCACACTTCTAAGTCACCTTGAAACTAATTCTGATCAATTTACCCCTTTCACTTCCTTCAAATCTTTGTTCACATCATTTCATCACATACACATTCACTCATACTAAATTATGGGACTTCGTCTCCCTTTACAAAGACTTGGGTGGCTTAGGGTTAGATATGAATCAATGATTGAGATCCATTCATTTTTCCCACTCAAATCCTTCCATTCTTCTAATTGGTTGCATGTTGATCACATAGGGAATCCAAATAGATTTGATCTTATCTTCAAACCTTCGAGATCTATCCATAAGTAAACTCAAAAATGGTTTACATAGTTGTTTGTGCAATCACAAACAACTAGGTCCATTTTTTGTTACTCGACACTTAATAATACTGATGCTAGGCAGTTACTATAATTCTGTCTTGCTCAACACTTGAACTTGCTCGGCATCAACTATTCACTCAGCACTTGAACTACTTGGCACATGAGTGACTCAGCACTCAATTCAACTTGGCATCTATACATATTATACTCAGCATGTGTTACTGGTTCGGCATGAACTTAGTAAATGTCTTAAGTGTGTTGACAATCAATTGTCAAAACCAATCTGAGATCAACAATCTCCCTCTTTGACACGAGTGTCAAAAACACTTAACTATACATAACAAATCTAATCTCCTTGAGTATAATATACATACAATTCAACATATGTACAAGACTTCAAAATTTTCAAAACTCTATAATAGACTCATATACCTCAAAATTTTGTGACTCCCCCTAAGTTAATGTGCTCATTCTATATCAAAAATTTCTTTTCTTCTCTAAGTAGATTTGTTTTATGCTAATACTCTTTGTCTTAAAAATTTCTAAGACTTTATTTTTGTTTGATATACTCTATTTTTGTGGGTTACTCCCCCTTTTCTTGCTCTCCCCCTTTTTAATATTTCCCCCCCTTGAATTATTTTTCCCTCTTTTTGACACTGATGTCAAAGGGTCTATACACTGATTGTGTATTTGTCCAAAAAATTCTTGTGGACTCCCATTACAATATTCAAAATAGCATCCCTGTTGTCTAATGCAACATGTAAGGACTTGATTTGGATGGTTTTCTCTACTGCAAGATTAACTATACCATCCAAGTTTGAAAGATTGGGATTCTTCTTTAACACTATTTCTACATAGGCTAGTTCCTTTTGAAGTATTTCCATATGGGGGGTAAGGGAGGCTTGTATATTAATCAACTTGGCTCTAATGTTAGCCTCTTATACTATTAACACAACTAGTTGATTTTTTATATGAAGCACTAAGTAAAAGTGCTTCTCACTTTGAGTTGGATTTTGAGGTGGTTACATGCCTAAATCTTCAAATTCCTTTCTAGACTCAAAATTTTATGGCTTGTTTCTTGTGTGATGAGTGTGGGATCACACAATTTTGTGTGCAATGAGAATATGTTCTCAAGTACTTTCTTCACTTTCTTAATTTTCTTAGCCAATTAAACTTGTGATAGTGCTATCTCACTAGATACCTTCTCATTGACTTTTCCTTGAAATTTCTTTTCAGACCATTCCATGAGTTTAACATTGGTTTCTTGGTCTTCATTTGTCACTTGCTGATCAATTTCTGATAATTGTTCTAATATAGGCTTAGATTCATTAGGTATTTGCAAGCTAAAAGCATCTAAGAAGATGTATTTGACCTCTTAAACTGCTTGCCTATGTTTATACTCTTTCTTGAGTATCTCTTGATTCTTCTTTCTTTCCAATGCCTCTTGCATGATATTGATCTATTCAAAAGTCATGGTTTCATAGTCAAATTTTGGTATCACTATGTCTTCATCTAAAATTGCATCACCATAGTGAAATACCTTAGCAACTTTTGTTGAGCTAGAGCCTACTGCTGAAATTTATAATGGTATTGCATCAATGCTTAGCCTCTAAAGGACTTTAGTAGGAGTGTCAATTGTTGGTAAGTTTACAAATGTCTATATGGCATCTTGCTCCTTCTCTTTGGGTATTTCCTTATCTTCATTAGATCTTCCTTGATCAATTATTATTAATTGTGTTGCACCTTGTGTTTATGCATTAGGTACAGAAACATCTACCTGTCATGCCTATTCCCTTGTTGGCTCCTTTACTTTTGTAGTCTAAACCTCATCAACTTTTGTAGCAATGTCAACCTTTGAAGATTTACCTTCTATCTCTATTATTTTTTGAGCACTAGTAGATATAAGGATGGTAGTAGGTGGTTCTTTTGTACTCACTTTTTCCCTTGTTATGTCAGCTACTGCCTTTTTTAGTTCATCCACACTAACCAATATAGGATTTTCACATAGCCTTTCCTGTAGTGTGGATTGGTCAAGTATCTTTTTCAAATCCTCTACAGTTAATGGATTGATGTTTTGAGGTGATTTATCAGGAACATCTTTCACTGTTATAGTCTCTATAGTTGTGTTTGTGTCATGTGGAGGGCTAATGGCTGGCAATTCTGAGTCTTCAATACTCTATTCTGCTTGCTGCTCTTCAACTGTTGCCACCTCATCTTTCCTCTATTATGTGTGCTCCACTGCAATGTGTTCTTTCTCTTTTTTTGTTTCTTCCTCCTTGTCCTTACCTTCTTCCTCATTATTCCTTTCCTCAAAGGGATCTACTTCTCCTTCTTTTACAATTGTTAATACATATATTAATCTCCACATTTGTGTGGATTTCTTGACAACATCCTCAATTTTATTCAGTAAAATACTAAATGCCCTATACTTTGGTGCAAATTTGCTACCATGTTTCTTATTAGCCTTAGTTATTTATCCTTTTAACAATTCTGGCATCACTTGATCCAATGTATATTCTCTTATTTCTTTCTCCATATTTAGGCAATTGTGCCATTTATTCTCAACAATGGTATACAAATCTTTAAGCATAGTCAAATTCAAGAGGAGTGTTCTTGAATTTTTCCATCATGGCATATATAGATTCTTCAATCATATTCTAGTCTTCTCTACTTAGTTTACCAAATTCAATGTTTTTGAACCCAATTAAGTCTACATTATCTTTAACATTATCACAAATGTTTCCAAGATTAGATTTGGGAGCATGACTTACCATTCTAAATTGGCTTGTGTCCTTTAATTCAATCTTCTCATAATTTGACTCTGGTTGTGCTACATAATTTCTTCTTGGTTTCTTTAGCACAAGACTAGTCTACTCAGTTGCCTTAGTTTTTTCTTTGGCTTGCTACTTTTCCTTTTGAGTAGTAGCCCTTGTAGTGGCTCTTGTTGTTGGAGTTGTAGGCTTTTTTGTACTAGGCTTTGCAGCCTTCTTTGCCTTTGGTTGTGCAATAGGTTGTCCCTTGGTTTTTCTTTTCTTTTCTTGTGGCTTGGTTGGTGCTTCCTTGCCATCTTCTCACTCAACACCTTCTTCTTCCTAATCTTCTCCCATGCCTTGGGTCAACGCAAGAAGTTCTTGACCTTGTTCCTCTTCTTCCTCTTCTTCCTCTTCTTCTTCTTCATCATCTTCTCCCTCATTGCCTTCTCAAAACTTGGCTTTGAGTTTCTTCACCATTTTGTCTTTCTTCTTCAAAGTTGATGTTGTCTTTAATTCCATCTCAACCTTTAATTTGACAACATCATAATTACCAAAAATTTTGGCAGTCTTGTCAACTTCTTTAGCAAGAAGTACAATGATAGCAGCTAAAGCTTTATCAATGTTTATTTCATAACCTAGAGGCCTTAACCATCTAACTCTAGGTAATGTAGCCTAGATGAAAGCGTAGTCAATGTCTACAAGAAAGAAAATATCATTTTAGTATTGCTCTACCAAGGAAATAGGAATTCTCAACCTCTGTGTCATGGATTATTTGAAATCTTCAAAATAACTAGTCATTACTAACTCAAAATTCTCTCCCATTTGCTCAATATACTCATTGATTTGTACCACAACTGACCTATTGGTCTTCCATCCTACTCTACCAAAACATAGGAACTCATTTTCCAAAATGAAAAATATACATATTAATATTAAACCAAACTTACATTGAGCACTCTTAGATTTCTTTATTGCTCCTAGTTTCTCCATTATCTGCTACAATTGTAGTTTTGCAAGATCATAGGTATGATCTTTCTTGACTATCTTGTAGCCTACATCAACTACTATATAGGGAACACTATTTAGTCTACTTGATTGATAGAATTTGTGTGATATGACTCTCACTACAAAGTCAAGAAGTGAATCTATAATAGTGTCAATAGTCATACCTCACTTGTTCCACTTGGCTCATGTATTTCACTCAATGACCTCTTTAGAGTCACTCCTCAAAATCTTTTGCCAATCTAGGGTTGGGTATCTAGTAATCCTATGTACAATTATCTTTGAAAGTTTGATGGGTCCACCTTCTAGACATAAACATCTGTCATGTATTCTACTTAGGACAATTCTGATCCATTCAGTTTTGAAGACAGTTGGAAAATCTAGGGCATGGGTTAAAACCTTCCTTTCTACAATTTTGAACTCCTCCTTTAATACCCTATTTTTGCATAATCTATCATACTCTTGTCTAATTTCCATATATCCAATCCCTCCTACCTTGCAATTATAGAATTTCCTCACATCTTGGACCATAACAACCTTAGGTGGAATAACATATAGCGCGATGCTAGATTATTTTTATATGCAACTTCTAGTATGGCCCTAAAATCTTGTTGTTTTACTTCATTGCTAACTAATAGAACTTCAAATAGTTCCTTCTCCTTTACATTCTTTTAACTAGAGGCCATTATGAAAACTAGGGTTTTAATAAATATGTAACCTGCGTAGCTCGGTAGGTGAAGAATACCTTTGAAATTGATAAACTGACACTCGATCTTCACTATGATTCATGCAAATGCTTTGATCTCACTTGTAAGTCACTTATTTGATCTACTCACTCTTGCTCTGTGTTTTTAATGATGAAAAATATATGAAATTTGGCCTTATACCCTTTCAAAATGTAGCATTTATTGCACAGTACATGTACAATTGTAAACTTGACTTCAATGCAATTTATGTTTCACTCGGCATTCATTGGTTTTACCATCACTTGGCAGCTATAAGAATTACCCTTATTGGGCTTCTATAGAAATTTCTTCACTTGGCAGCCATTACTAACTCGGCTTCAACTAGCTTTTGCTAACAACTCGGCACATACTAGGATTTTACTCGACAATTGAAGAGAACTTTTCACACTCGGTAGTAAGGTGAAAACTTAAAAGATTTAATCATGGAATTTACTTATTATCTTGCATCTTCCTTCATGCTAATACATCTTTTTAAGTACTAACTTCTTTTGGAATTGATATATGATAAAACATTTTAAATATCAGTCCCACATATCTCCTTTTTCTTAGTTTGATGAGATGTGACCACTTGACCTATCAGGTGAAGTGATCCCTTCATTTGATGTGATACATCCATCTTTCTTCCTCCATGTTTTGTTCATCTCTCCTCTGATGCATTCAACATCTACCTTGCCTTTTCCTTTTTCAAGTTCTAAATTAGGTGCCTTCGCCCTTGTTGGGTAGTGCTTGTTGATATGACCAGTCTTCAAATAGCTAAAGCATGTAGTTTGACTCAACCATCTATTGTAGTTACCACTAAAGTGTGTCCTTATACAATTCTTAGGGATGTGTCCATACTCTTGACTATAATGATAGCTATGCCTTGTGTTGTAATCCCATTTATAGGAATTTTCATAGCTTCTTCCATTTGTTGGCTTGTTTGATGACCATGTGGACTTGGATCTACATTCAAAGGCTATGTGTCCAAAATTTTGATGATTGTAGTAGTGTCCCTCAGATTTTGGTACATGCATGGTTCTAGTTCTGCATTCATGTGCCGAATGACCTTGTTTGTTACACTTGTCACAATAAGTTATTTTCCTTGGCTTAGCATTCTAACTAGAATTCTTGTTCTTGCAAACATTAGTTGTATGTCCTTTCTTACCACAATGATGACAAGTACGTTTCAAATTATTACCTTTATTATTTCTTTCCTTGGCATCTTTGGATGATTCTCCATCTTCAATGCTTATGTATCTCAATCCTAATGTGTCTTTATTGGATCTAGGGGATTTCAGTAATTGCTCAAAGTACCTGATGGCTTCATTTGGCTTGTTGAAAATTTCAGCAAACTCATTTTCTCTTTTTAGGTCATTCTATAGTTGTTCATTTTGCAACTTCAATGTAGTTATTTCAATGTCCTTGACATTCAAATCATGATGGGCATTCATCATTTGGATTAGGGTGTCCAATTGCATGTTTTAGATCCTGGATAGCTCTGCTGTTTTTTCTTCCAATGTGTTTTCCAAAACTCTTTTGTCTTCTTCAATTGTGGCCTTGTCTTCTATAGCTTTCTTCTTTTGTTCAGTCACCTCATATAGCAATCTAGCTTGTGATTCTTTCTCTAACTTGAGATTTCTAATTTCTTCAGCTTGTGCTATATTCTTTTCCATGAGATTTGTAATTGTTGCATTGAATTCACAGGAGTTATCATGTACAAATAACTTTGTGGTGTCAATCTCTTTGTATTGTGTGTTATTATTTTCTATATCAATCTCTTTCCTTCTCTTCAACGATCTTCTCGAGGCATCTTTGGCTTCATTTAGTTGTTGTACTAAGAGATGTATCTCAATCTCCTAATTCTCAATGGTCTTTCCCAACTTGTAAACTTCCATTTCAAGATCTTTTCTCTAAGTTGTAAGGCTTCTCCTAATGAGAACTTATCTTTGATACCAATTGTTGGAAATACAAATGGGAAATGTATACACTTATGGGGGGATGAATCAAAAGTACTAGTTTTTAACCAATAAAACTTTTAATTTAAAACAATACATGCATTAACATATTGAAATAACATGTAAAGTAAATGCATCCACATAAATAATTGACACCAGATATCATTACCTAGAAACCCTCCAATGAGAAGGTAAAATTGGGTTGGGGATGACACCCACAATTCTTCACTACTGCAGCAATAGAGTTCACCTATTAACGTTACATAGTTTTGACCATTCTCATGATCCACCCTATGAAAGGCCTACCCTATTAAAGGGTTACAAAGGATTGTTAGATCCTATCCTATTAAAGGATTTTAACACCCTAGTAAAAGTGTGTCTGGCTAAAGGACTTTGGAACACTCACTTGGAATGTCAACTTGTCAAAGGATTTTACAATGACTATTAAATCAACCTTAGTCCAAAGGATTTCACCCTACTGATATAGTTGTTAGAAAGTAACAGTAGAATGTTTGATCTAATACACTTACAACTTTTGTCTGGCTGATTTTAGATTGCAGTTATGTCCATCTTAATCTTCTTGATCTTTTGTAGCAATGTTGTATAGTTCGTCCTCTATTTTGCAAACTGATTCTACAATTCTTTCACACTTCTAAGTCATCTTGAAACTAATTTTGATTAATTCACCCCTTTCACTTCCTTCAAATCTGTGTTTGCATCACTTCCTTGCATACACATTCACTCATACTAAATTATGGGGCTTCATCTCCCTTTAAAAAAACTTTGGTGGCTTACGGTTAGGTATGAATCTATGATTGAGATTCATTTATTTTTTCTGCTCAAATCCTTCCATTTTTTTGATTGGTTGCATGTTGATTGCATAGGGAATTCAAATAGATTTGATCTTATCTTCAAACCTTTGAGATCTATCCATAAGTTGACTCAAAAATGGTATAAATAGTTGTTTGTGCCATCACAAACAACTAGGTCTATTTTATGTTACTCGACACTTAATAATATTGATGCTCAACACTTACTATAATTTTGTCTTGCTCGGTACTTGAACTTTCTCGGCATCAACTATTCACTTGGCACTTGAACTACTCAACACATGAGTGACTTGGCACTTATTTCAACTTGGCATCTATACATATTATACTTAGCATGTGTTACTGGTTCTGCATGAACTTAGTAAATGTCTTAAGTGTGTTGACACTCAATTGTCAAAATCAATCTGAGATCAATAGAGATTGCATCATATGCATTATGTGCAATTCTCACATTAGTAGAGTCTACAAAATAGACATGGACCAAAGGTATGAATAGCTTGAAGACTATTTTTGATGATTGTATGAAGATAATTTTAGCGTAAAGGGAAGACAACAATTTCAACATTTTTGACAGTTTTGTACTGAATCTTGACATTTTCACCTTTGTCGTGATGTCAAAATGGGAGAGATTCATGTGAAAGTTGTATACATGTCATTATTGGGAAAGATACAAAGGGGAGAGATACATGTGGAGATTGTAAAAGTGTAAAGTATATTGTAAAGGGAAGCATATATGTAAAGTTAAACAAGTTGTAATAGATGTAATGTTTATTTCAATAGTTAAGTTTTTGTCACTTAGCCAATTTTCCCTATTTCATTGCCATCAATGCCAAAGGGGGAGATTGTTGACAATTTGGCTAATAGTGATATGTATTTGCTATCATTAATGGAAACACATGATGTACATGTTGATAGGAAAGCTCATAAATAAAGATACTTAGTGTTTTGTTATCTAGAATAATTATCTAAGTATAGAATTTGGTTTATAGTAGTGTATTGTTTTGTTTATAACATGTTGCAAACATCATATTATGAAAAAAAAAGTTACATGTTGATGATGATGTGTATAACCTTAGAAATTTTGTATAGACTGCAAATAATAGAGATAATTATGTTTTGATGAAGCAGGACAATGGAATTGAAGGAAAGAATTATTTTGGTTACAAAATATTACTTGTCCAATTAGGGCCGATATCCTAGATGTTTACTCTAACTTAGAAAAGTAATTGTGGTCTTAGGTTACCTAGCAGTAATTTGTGTAAAGACATGGTATTTATGCAAAGGACTTCTTGGTCTAACAAGTGTGCTATTTTGTTTAACATTGTGTAAGCAAAGTGCAATCTTGTAAGATTGTGAAGTGAGTGAACTTTTGTGAAATCAATATATCCAAAGTTTTATCCAATGATCTGAGATCAAGTTGAACATTAGAGATTAGACAAGGAAGGAAAATAATAGTAAATTACTTGTTTGATTAACGAGCTCTTCTTGTAGTTAAAATTGCATGTTTGGGTAATGAGCTCTTCTTGCATACATTATACTACAACTCCTAATAGGGTTGGAGTCTCCTAACAGGGATTCAAAGTCTCCTAACAAGGACTCCTTATACTAAATTTTCTCATTGACTCCTAATAGGGTCCATCCTCTAACAAGGAACTTATATATCAATATTATCTAGTGGATATCATCCCCAGTGAGGTTTTCCCTTGGCCAAGGTTCTCCTAGTTAACAAAATATGGTTTCATGAGTTATCTTTGTGTATTGTTATTGTTACTATTCAGAATTACTTTATTGCTTTATTATACATGGTTTAAAGCAAGTAATAATATCTAGTTATCAACTAAAGTTTGTAGATTACTAATTCACCGCACCACACCGAAACCCCCCCCCCCCCCCCCCCCTTAGTAATCCCTATCTCTAATAGTTTGTTGATCGTTGTGATATTTTTTGATGACATATTATTTGGAGGTAATGATAAAGCAAGTGATAATTTTTTTTATGAAATGTAGAATGAATTTGAGATGAGTATGATTGGAGAAATGAAGTTTTTCTTGGGTTTATAAATTGTGCAAAATAGTGATGGTATTTTCATATCAGAAGCTAATTATTTGAAGCATTTTGTTGAAAATATTTGGCTTGAAAAATTTGTAAGCCCATTGGTACACCTATGATAACTAGTCACAAGTTATCTTGAAAAGGTGAGACATGTATAGTTGAGTAGAAGAAGTATAGATCTATGATTGGAGGTTTGAAATATATGACTCACAGTAGATAAAATATAGAAAATGTAGTTTGGATAGTAGCAAGATTTCAAGATGATCCTAAGGAATATCACTATGCAGCAGTAAAGAGGATATTTAGATATCTAAAGGGTACACTTGATTTTGGGTTATGGTATGATAGCTATAGTGATTTCATTATATGTGCATATACTTATGTGACTTAAACATGCAGTATGGATGATGGAAAAAATACTAGTGGTGGACCATATTTCCTTAGAGGAAGTGTCATGCCCAAAATATTAGGGAAAAACACATGAACAATTTTTTTAAGTTAAATAAAACCATTTTTAACACAAACTAATTTTAATAAGTTACAAAGAGTTTAAAAGGAATAGAAGTGAGTTTCAGTTGTAACTCAAAATGATACAAAGTTGACATCTTAGTTAAAGTGTGACATCATATATTTGAGAAAAGCACTAGGGTTCCATAGTTCTTGGGTTACAATCAAATTGATATATTCAACTAATTACCTAAGACACATTAGGTTTGGATGTGATTTTGTATATTCATTTTACAAGTTAAAACTATAGGTGTATTGAACTGCAATTATAGGTTGTCTTAGCAGTACCTTAACACTTCATCCCAATTTATGACCTAACCATTTAGAATTAAACCATTTCATTTAAATATTCATTAGTAAATCTATTTCAACATCCATTTACATTATAATAAAAATCTATACCACTATCATTTATAAAATACAACCCTTTAATACATTATTAATCTACCATTTCATACCTAAGCAACTAACATTGTCACTACAAATTTTAAACACCTAATTTCAATTAACTTATACTAATTCTTATTTGCAAGTACTAACCCAAAGTTACCAATTAGTTAAATCTACCTAGCATTTAATACTTACCAACTAACTATAAAATAATTACTAATTGAACATTAGTAACTAATCTACACTTTACTAACCCAAGATAATTTCCAACCAAAATCTAACCTGCTAAAACCTAACACTTTCATTTTAATATAATTAAATATTTAAAAACAAAACAAACATTTTCTATTAATGCCTGTTTACTAACACTAATCTCAATACATAAAAAACAAAAATTATAATCTAACACAAACTATAAACTAACTTATCATAACATCTTAACTAACCATTTCTAATACTAATAAATTACTTATCACCTCCTTGCATTCCCTAAGGGTTGAGCATTTTCCAAGGTGTATGCACATGCTTCCCCACACTTTCCAAATGTTGCCCAAGAGGATATAGTCCACTACCCAAGGGAGGTATGATAGGGGGATGTAAATTTAAAAGATGGACAGAATGTTCTCAAGGAAACCATGGCATTTTCCAAGTTTCACTCCCTCCCTAGTCCCATTGGCCAACACATGCATGGGAATAGTAAAAGGTGGAGGGTACATGGGGTGTTGGGGTGTTAAAATATTTCCAACACATGGTAAATGTGTGGGGAAAAATAACCAAGTGGAAGATAAAGTTAATGTTTAAATTTCATTCATCTTTTTATTTACTCCATGTTGACTTGTGATTTTTTTGTTTCCCTAATTCCATGTGTAAGTACTCTTTGGTGCAAGAGCACCTAGGTAGGCTAGTGGTAAACCTAGAGCTTCTTAGGTGTTTTGGCTTATAGTGATGCTTGACACATCACTAGATCAATAAGAGTACTAACTTGGTCCTAAGGTGTGGATAGGTAGGTTGGAAGAGCCCAAAATAGTCATGTTGCTCCTAGTTGCTCAAAATTACTCATTTGCCCTAATAGAGCATTTTTGGGTTTTGGGGTTAAAATAGGGAAATTAATGGTTTGAAGGGATATATTAGGTGTTTAGTAACCATTTAAGGCCTTTTTCATAGTTTATTATCAGCTGGAGCAAGTTTGAGAAGTAGATGCTCAAAATTGCAAAAATTACTCAATCTTGCAAAAATTGTCATTGATAGCTTTTAAACAACTTTCTCGCAAAATGGGGAAAATTTTAGTTAGAGATTTTCAAATATATAAAAAAATTGTGAGGGATCTTGGGGAGCCTTTATAAGACTATTTCCAACCGTTTTATTCAATTGGAGAAAGTGGATTTGATATTGTATGGATTGAGCAAGTAGTATTTGAACAATAGTTTTTGTGTTCTTAGTGTTATTGGCATGTAAATGGATTAAATATGCATATTTTTGTGTTGGAATAGTTAGGGTGGAATATTTCAAGGTTCTATAAAATTCAATTTTTATATCAAGTTTTGAGTCCTTAGAATAATTATTTTGTTTAACACCAGTATGTTGTTCTGAGATGGATTGTTTGGACAAATGGGGTCATAGAGCCATTTCCCACCATAGGTACAGTATGGTCTCTTGGGATATGGAAATTTACTCCATGTAAAATATGTATAGGAGAGATGAGGCCCTAGAAAGTGGAAGACCTACTATTGTTGTGATGCCCTAAGCAAGTCATAACAACTTGGTTAGGGATCACAATCTATTATAGAGCTAATAGAAGTGGTTGAATGTATGGATACTTTAACTTGAGAATGGAAAGTATTGAAGGAGTTAGTAATGAAGCCCAAGAAAAATGAGAGTTTATGGGGAGAGTTTCATTGTGAGTAATGGCTTCTTGTGTGCAAATAGCAAGTAAAACTCTTAAAACCCTTGAATTTAGGGTAAATTTATGTTTGTATAGTACAAATAGTTTGGAAACCCTAGACACCAAAAATCTCCAAGAACTCTAAAAAGGGTATCTAGAATGGTTTTTTTTTTGGCCATTGTTAAGGATTTTTTCAAGATATCTTTATTTTAGTGAATTTGGAGGGCTAATCATTGTAGCCTTTTTACAAGCACTTAGGTACAATTTTGCTTCAAAGTTGGGACTCGACTAGGGCATCAATCCTAATTTTGGTTATGCATCTTAAGGGAAGTCTAAAGAGACCCAAGGAATCCATTCATTCTTTTGTAAGTTATTAGTAGGCTTGGGGTTACTTATGTGGTTGAAGAGCTAGAAGTAGATTGTTCTATCTAGTTGATGTGTACCAATTGAATAGTTAAGGTCTATTGTATAGATTGCTAAGGATACTAGGGTGGATAAGAACCCTAGTTGGTCAAGTGCATGACCTAAGAGACCCTAAGAGATCTTGGTGGAAGAAGCCAGATTGGTAGTCACATCAAAGTGGTATCAGAGCAAGTGAAAGACTTGGAAAAAGTGGTGGATGTCTACAGTTACTGGGGAATTAGTAGGTAAAACTAGTGTGGTGACTAATGTAGAACTAGATAAGGAAGTTGATGAATAGAGGGAAAAGAATAGGCTCCTTGAAGAAGCATTGGAAAAGGTAAAGAAAAAATTAAAGGAATTTGCTAATGCAGCAAAAAGGAAGGAAGAAGGAGACAATGAAAAGGGTAAGGAGGTAGTAGAGGAGGATTTTGTACCTGAACCTAGCCCTATCTTGAATGAAGAGCCCTTATTAAAGGCTATCAAAGGCCTAGGAGGAAAAGCTTTGGAAGGTGTGCAACTTTTCAGTTGAAAGATGGGCATAGAAGAGCCCTTATTGAAGGCTATCAAAGCCCTAGGAGGAAAAGCTTTGGAAGGTGTGCTACTTTTCAATGGAAAGATGGGCATAGAAGAAATCAATCATGGATTGGATAGATGGCATGGAGAACCATTTTGAATGTGAGGGCATATTAGAGGCACAAAAGGTTAAGGTGGCTAAATAAAGGCTTAGAGTTTCAACATTGACCTAGTGGAAATACCTACAAGATGAAAGAGTCAACATGGGCAAGAATTGTATAGCTAATTGGAATGTTATGGTTACCAAAGTGAAGGAGAAATTTCTACCATAAGACTTTGAGATCCAACTCCACAAAAGAAGATAAGGACTAAAGAAAATAGATCTAGATGTAACCTCTTATACTAAGGAATTTTAGAGGCTATGTCTAAGATCTAAAAAGCAAGAAGAGGATCCAATTACAATGGCTAGATATTTAAGTGGTTTGAAGTGGAATATACAAGAGGAGATTATTTTGTGGGCACCTACAACTGTCCAAAGGTACCATTAGCTAGCTCTAAAGGTTGAGGAAAAGAACAAAAGGAAAGGGGATTCCAACTTAAAAGATAGAGAAAGGGCAGAAATCAAAGAGGACAAAGATGAGGCTACCAAGGTAGAGGTAATGAGAAGAAGAATCAAGGTGAGAGCAAGCTCACAAAGAAAACTAGTGACAAATCCTCAAGATGAGGTTATAATAGAGGGAGAGGCAATCAAGGAGGATCAAATAGGAGAAGAGGGTCAGGTAGATCCAACTTATACTTTTCAAGTATGATATATTATAATTGTGGTTAGCTAGGACATCTAACCTATAGATGCCCATAGAATCTTTCTTCCTCAAACCAAGAAAAAAGGGTTGCATAAGAAAAAAATTCAAGTTGTAAGGATATAGATGTAGACCATATTGAATTTTAAAAAGGTAAGAATCTCTTGTTTAGGAGGATGTTAATCAAACAACTAGCTCCTACTGAACCTAGACATAGAAGTGCCCTTTTAAGGATAAAATGCAAAATCCTAGGGAAAGTGTGCAAAGTGGTGGTGGATTCAAGTTCCACTGATAATGTGATATCAAAGGAGGTTGTTACTAAGTTGAAACTAAAGAAGACTCCCCATGAAAACCCCTTCAAGGTCACTTGGCTTAACAAAGGGTAGAGCATCTTGGTTAATGAACAAGCTTGTGTGGTTTTTTCCATAGCACAATACAAGGATAGATTGCAGTGTGATGTTTTTCTCATGGATGCTTTCCATCTTGTACTAGGTAGGCTTTGGAAATTTGATAAGGAGGTTGTGTATGATGGTAGGGCTAATGCCATAACCTTCAAAAAGGGAGGTAAGACCTTTAAAATTTAGTCTTTTTTGGAAGGGGAGGAATCATAGTCTAAAGTACCTAGTGTGATGTTATGTAGTGGAAAATATTTTGTAAAGGAAATCAAACATGAGGAAAGCCAAGGATATGTAGTGATAATAGAGTTCACAAGAAAAATATGTCTATAATGATAGCAGAAATAGGACTAATATCAAGAGTTCTTTTGAGATTATTTATGTAATACATCCAAGGGATGTATGTGAATTAAGGAATCTTGGAGATATGGATCAAAGAAGTGGGCAAGCTGAAGACTTTGTTCAAACCATGAAGGAGATTCAGGAGAAAGTCAAGAAGACCATCCAAGCTAACACTCAAAAACTCAAAGCCAAAGTTGATGAAAAGAGAAAAAATGTCCATTTTGTTGTTGGTGACTATATTATGGTCCATTTGAATAGAGAAAGGCTATAAAAATGTGTACCTATCAAGCTATAGATGAAGAAGGTAGGGACTTGCACAATCTTGGCAAAGTATGGAGCAAATTCCTATAAGGTAGATTTACCATCAAATCTTGGCATATCCCCTATTTTCAATGTACAAGACTTTGTGGCATTCAAAGGCACATTACCTTAGACTAGTCTAGGCATTCAAGATAACATTGAACCATTGTAGCACCTAGTGTGAGCAATTTGGAGGCAAAGGAGGTGTTAGATTCAAGAGTGAAGAAGTCTACAAGGCACAAGTTTTATATGGAGCACCTCATCCAATGGAATGGCAAGACAACTTCATAGGATACTTGTGTTGTTGAGATAGAGTTCAATAAGTTTGGTATTCCCTTTGACATGTTCCCACCAGGTACAGCTTAATTTTTTATGATGGGGGAGTATGGTACACGATCATTTAGGTAGGCTAGTGGTAGACATAGGGGTTCTTAGGTGCTTTGGCTTATATTGATTCTAGATACATTACTAGATAAATAAGAGGACTAACTTGGTCCTAAGGTGTGGATAGGTAGGTTGGAAGAGCCCAAAATGGTCATGTTGCTCCTAGTTACTCAAAATTGCTTATTTGGCTTGATAGAGCACTTTTGGGTTCAAATAGGGAAATTAAGGGTTTGAAGGGACTTATTAGGTGTTTAGTAACCATTTAAGGTCTTTGTAATAGTTTTGTATTAGATGGATGAAGTTTGAGAAGAAGATTCTCAAAATTCAAAAATTGCTCAATCTTGCAAAAGTTGTCATTGACAACTTTTTGACAATTTTCTTGCAAAATGAGCAGCCTTTTAGTTAGAGCTTTTCAACTATTTGAAATAGTTGGGAGCACTCTTGGGGATCCTTTATAAGGTCATTTCCAACCTTTTCATTTGTTTGGAGAAAGTGGATTTGATATTGTATGGATTGAGCAAGCAACATTTGAATAATAGTTTTTGTGTTCTTGGTGTTATTGGCATGTAAATGGATTGAATCTACATATTTTTGTGTTGTAATAGTTAGGGTGGATTGTTTCAAGGTTCTTTATAGTTAAATTTTTTTGTTTTATCAATTTTTGAGTGCTTAGAATAATTATTTTGTTTTACACCAGTTTGCTTTCCCGAGACAGACTGTTTGGACAAATGGGGCCATAGGGCCCTTTCCCACCATAGGTATAGTACAGTCTCTTGGGATACAGAACTTGAATCCATGTACAATATGTATAGGAGAGATGAGGCCCTATAAAATGGAAGAGATAATATTGTTGTGATGCCCAACTTGGTTAGGGATCATCGTCTATTGTAGAGTTGATAGGAGTAGTTCAACGTATGGATACTTCAACTTGAGAATGGAAAGTGTTGAAGGAGTGAGTAATGAATATCCAAGAAAAATGGGATTTTTTGGGGAGATTTTTATGGTGAGGAATGGCTTCTTGTGTTCAGACAGCTAATAAAACCCTTAAAACCCTTGAATTTAGGCTAAATTTGTGCTCATATAGTACAGATAAATTGGAAGCCCTATACCCCCAAAATCTCTAAGAGCTTTGAAAAGGGTATCTAGAATGGTTTTTTTTTTTGGCCATTGTTAAGGAGTTTTTCAAGATATCTTGATTTTAGTGCATTTGGAGGGCTAATCCTTGTAGCCTTTTTACAAGTACTGAGGTGCAATTTTCTTCAAAGTTAGAACTTGATTAGGGTATCAGTCATAATTTTGGTTGTGGATCTTGAGGGAAGTCTAAAGAGACCCTAGGGATCCATTCATCCTTTTGGAAGTCATTGTCAGGCTTGGGGTTACTTATGTGGTTGAAGAGCTAGAAGTAGATTGTTTTTATCTTTTTGATGTGTACTAATTGAAGAGTTAGAATCTATTATATAGAGTCCTACGGAGCCTAGGGTGGATAGGAACCCCATTTGGTCAAGTGCATGACCTAAGAGACCCTGAGAGAGCTTGGGGGAAGAAACAAGATTAGTAGTTGCATCACTCTTCTTGAGAATGGAGTGAACAAAAGTGGGAGGGTCACATCATCATGTCTAAATGCATGGAAAGGGGGAGAGTTTATGAATTAAAGGTTTATAGGTGAGTGGTGAGGATAAGGTAAGGGTAGAGTAGAAATAGGTTTTTCCATTGATTTTATTATTTTATAATTATATATATATATATATATAATTGAAAAGGTGTCAAAAAAAAAATTTAGGGGGAATCTTACAGAGAATATTTTCTATTACCAAAAGAGGATTTAAAATTTCCTCATACATTTTCTAGAGAGCATTTTGCCTCTCAAATAATTGTGATTATTTGTTCCTTTTTTTGCTTCATCTTTTAAAAAGATATTTCTTTCCTAGGAATTTATTTCTTTAGGTATTTCATTGAGTGTATTGCATTTACAATATTGAGATAAATATTATATCTAAATCTAAAGTAATTTTTTTATGTGTTTTACATGCATTACAACATAGGGAAAAAAAATTTGATTTAATAATATTTAAACAATCTAAGGTTTTAATATGCAAGTAAGTTGATCATATCTAAGTTGAGCCTTGATTTTATCACATGATCTTAAGGATGGATTATTGCATCTATCAATTAAATAATTCAGTTATCCATATTTTATAATAAGCACTTTCGAATACAATAAACTAAAATGAAAATCTCATGGAGAAAGGTAGAGAGTTTCAACTTGATCTTTTTGCAAAGTAATATAATTGAAAGTAAGTTTTGGTATGCAATATAATCACTTAATCACATAACTTGATTATTTCATACAATAACTAAAAGTTTGATTTATCAATATTTAAATTACAACATTTGGACCATCTCATTCATGATCATTCTCAACAAGGATATACAATACAATAAGTGGTATTACAATGGAGAAACCTCACAATACCAATAACACCATTAGTGTCCCAAGAAAACCAAGATTTCTCCATCATAAGATCCTATCCAAACAATCTACAAAATACAAAGAACAACCATGGAGAGCTCACCTCCCAACCTAGGCCTCAATGTGAGGCAACACCCCAAGCTAGGAGAACTAGTAACTGATCGGGTGACATTCATAAACCAACACATTGACACAACACAACATATAATTCTTATCCAAGGTATGGATAGCAAGTTTCATAATGAACCTATGACTAGGGAGAAGGTGGATTTTTCCAGGTAGAAGATGTCAATTATGAACACAAATCATATGTCTCTTCCAAAGCTACCAAATCACATAAACTTCCATTTCTTTCTCTCCTTATTTCCCCAAAACAATACTAGTTTTGTATTGGCAAGAAAGGGCCTGCAAAACCTTACTTTATCCATATTCTCAATATGGGAAGAGACTCTACACTGACTTGGAGTCCAACTAAAGCCCTTCTCCTATACATGGCCACTTCTACCCTATCTAAGGGTGAGTGATTCCAACACTCCCTTCATAGTTTCCCCAATAAGACAAGGAGAAGAAACATGAAAAGAAATAAATAAGATCCACAATTATCCATCCCTCACATGATACAAACACACACACATACTACAATATACAAGAACATAACCATAGAAATAGAGATCCTACCTTCACAAAGGTTATGGAAGATGAAATTTGAGATGAATTAAATCCTCTCCTTCTTGCAACTCCAAACTTGACTTCTCTAAATGTAGAGAATGGGTGAACAACCTTCAACTCTTCCAAGGGATTCTAAATAGCCTCCAAACTTATCTATCCAAAATATTAATAACTCCAAACTTGACTCTAAGCCTCCTATGGTCTTCCCACTTGCCTCTATCACAAAGACAACCTTTTGGAGGAGTAGAAACTTGGTTAACCTAATGGAGATGGTCCACTTTCGCACAAAAGGAAAAATAGGATATTTTAGGGGTCATAAATGTTTTTAGAAAGTTCTAGAAGGGTGGAAAAGGTTCCTAACCCATATACATACCACTTGGGCACTTAAATTACAATAAAGGCCTCTAAGATCATTTTAGGGCCTATATAAGCGTCTTCAAATATTTTCTCTTAAAAAACCCTAAAGATGTAATCTTTCCACTAAACCCTAATTAAGGAGATTAATCTAGGTTACTAACTAATTAGTCTTAGATTAACAGGTTATTCTGCTAACCCTAAATTGACATGTTGGCACACATATGCATATAACAAGTGTCGAGTGACACCATAAGATTGACTTTTACATAACATTTGAAATGTTGCGAAATAAAAAATGATACACACACATTTATATTATGATACAAATTAAACACTTGACAACAAGTTTTGAATCACTTTATTGGATTCAACCTTAGTCTTACAGTTTGCACATAGGGTCAATTATCAATTCTTTGATAAATTCCATGGTTAATTATCCTACACACTTAATTCAAATATTAGTAGTTTGGTAACATCACATTCATATATTTAAACCTAATTTGCATAATCACATTGATCAAAATATTAAAACTTTCATTTAAATAACCTTTCTTATTTCTGCACACATTTAATCACTACTAATTACATAATTAAAGTATTTAACATATTCATAATTTTGAATTATAAACTAAAATAAACCATCATAATGCATGCTTGTAAAACATAAAATAATATGATTAAGCATTTTTAAAATAAAACATCACATGACATAAATAATATAGAAAATGTCCTTTCCATCAAATAATGTCTCAACATATCGAGTCATAATGTGTCAAAATAAAATGTATTAGATGTGGTATGATGGACCAAGGCAAGGCCTCACATGCTCCCCCACTAGGCATTAACTTCCTCCTAGAGTTTTTCAAAAAGGTATGCATACTAATATATCATCTACATTGCATCCTCCCATGAATTTTTGACCTCATCATAACAATCGTACTTGACTGTAACCTGGTCTAGTTCTTGGCCTCGAAGAGCTAGGGTTCATCAAGCAATAATATAGATAGGCTTCAGTATTAGCTACCCATCTAACACCACCTACAAGACATCCCAATCTATAATGTGAGACTCATCATATATATTGTTTCACACCAGTTCTATATAATTTGTATCTCAATATTCACAATGATTTTGAATTTTGGCTATCGATCTTGAACCAACAATCATGATTAAAACCTAGCCATTTCCCTTTATGACTTTCTATGCATGTCCACCTAGGTACATGTGTCAAATTATCATTATGTCACTAACATTATTTTCCTTGGATATTTTGTAGGTGAAATAATGACAAGTATTAATCTTTTAAGATCTGACAATGACAATAAAAGATATTAACTCTATTTGTTTCATGGTGTGGGTCCACTTTCCAACTAGGTACATCATGGCAGATAGATGGCACTATTCCATTGCTTGGAGAATCTAACATTGGACCACTTTTCTTTTTGGTACTTCATAGAATATAATGGGTCCATCAAGACGTGTCATTCTTCCATTATCTCACTATAATTAACAATCAAGAAACTTTCTATAGTGATATAACAATGAGTGTAGATTGATTTGGAGATCGACGGAGAAAAGAATCTCTTCATATCCCTGACTCTATCTCGTATAGAGCCAGTTAAATACAAACACTTGTCATTTTTTCTAACAATCATATAGGCTGCAAAAGGAAATGGCCCATAGGGACATGTGTTGATCTGTCATTATGTTGCTATGTTTATTAATCATGTAATTTCAAAAAGTGACATAATGATGACCTTGGATTTTTGGAGATTTGACAGCTGGAGAGATGCATCATTGAATAGTTATAATTTCATCTTAAAATGTCATTCATCAATCTGATCTTCATCTAAAAATTTGAATTTAATCCCTAAACCATTTGACTTGTCAAGTTAGCAATGTAGATGTGTAGATTAAATATAATCCATTGATTGGATTAAAAAAAGAGTCATAACACCTTTGACTTGGTTTTATCACCATCTCTACATCTTTCAATGCTTACTTTGTATCAAATTCAATTGTTCTTGCTTCTAGCGTGTTCTCATGATCTTCATATCATTTTTAAGCCTTAGTCCTAGATGTTCTCTGTCATTTTTTTCTGAATATGAGTATCATCTTCCCTTTGAATGCATCCTATCTTCACCATGAACACTTGATAATGTATTAGGCTTTCAAAAAAAAAATCTTTTTTTCTCATCTAGGAAATGCATAGACTTACCCTCTGTTTTCCTAATCACCTAATATGAAAAAATTCATTTGATTGCCTTAAAATTCCCACCTAGGTGTACACAAAGGAATAGATGAGAAGAGAAGCCCCTTAAAGACAATCTAGACAAAGACATCATATCACATCAACTTAACCCTAATCCTAGAAGCTTGAAAAATATAGGGGGACTAAAATCATGGCAACATTATGGCAACCAGTCCATTAGAAAATATTTATATCATTTCATCTAAGGAAGTAGTACCACTTGTACTTGCCCTAGTTTATATCTTTTTTTTCCACTTACTCACCAAGATCATCTCATCTTCCAACTCCACAACCCTTTTCTATGCATCTTCCAACTTAGTAGGACAAGCCCTCCTTAGATTATGATTAATGTCAGGTGGCATAGCACTTATGAAGACTATCTTTAAGTGACATGTAGTGGGTTTATGAACTGTAGGGATCCTATTAGAAATTTTACTAAAGCAAGAAACAAAATCTCTCATGTTTATGAAATCCTTCTTCTTGATAGAAGTTAGCTATGATAACAATGTGTGTTCATCTTCAACTATTTTGAATCTCATTTCGAATATTTTCCTCATTGTCACCCAACTTATAATTTTGGCATCACCTAAATGATAGAACCAATGTAGCTTCAACTAGAGTCTCAAAAAATAATTTAAAAACCACATCTTCATATCCAACTCCTAGAATATGAGTTTCTATAAAGAAAGCCTTGATATGTTCATTCGTAGAAATTTTCCCATCTCCTAAAAATTTGGGAAAATTATTCTTGGAGCCTAAAGGAAGTGAATGATATGTTGCAAGTTTTAAAGGACCAATCATAGTGGCCCAAGTAGCTACCATGACTATTTGTGAAAGGTATTATGAAAAATTAATACCAAGAGGAGTGAATACTCTATTAGAATATATAGTCCACTGATAAAACTAAGACGGGGGATGAATAAGTTATAAGAATAATATCACCAATAAAAATTTTAAACAATCTTAACCATTTGAGTAAAGTAAACTAAAACCACAACAAGATACTCATACACAATAATACCAAATATGTTAACTAGGGAAACCCTTGATCAAAGGGAAAACCCTAGTAGGGATGGTACCCACAAGATGATGTACTAATATAAATATTCCTTGTTAGAGGATGGACCTTGTTAGGATTCTATTACAATATTTAGTACATATGAATCCTTGTTAGGAGACTTTGAATCCCTATTAAGATCTTCTAACCCTATTAGGAGTTGTGGAAGATAGCTGGACCCACTGCTCAAACAATTGCAAGGGAAAGACCAATGAACATACTATCCAAATGATCTCTATATTATTCCTTACAGAATAATAGAACTAAATTGTACTTCCTTCCTCTATCTTTGTCATGTCAACCAGACTTCTTCTCCTTCTGATCTTGTAAGTAGATCACAAACTAAATATCCAATAATCCCTTGGATTTCTTACACACATTCAATCAATACTTTGCTCCTTTTCACAATTCACACTTCAATAATGATCTCAAAACTTAAACACACATTACAATAAATAAAAAAATATTTCCTTTATACCATATCTTCATAATAATTCCTTGAGCGGGCCTTAAGGATTTGATAATTAATTAAACTAAGATATATAATTAATTATAATTTCAATAGAACTATTGGCTCGTAGTCTATATATAAATTTACAAATGTACCTCCAGGTCTTGTGCACTCACTAACATCATCACCTGACTATCTTCTATCACTACCTGATTGTGTATCACCTTACTATATCTTGGCTAAAAGATATAATGTAAGCATCAAAAATTGCCAAACAAATACTCTATTTCTACACTGTTCATAGTAAATCAAACACAATTTTCATACATATTTGGTTCTGACTTTGTCCATTTAATCACATCATCAAGACACATCTAGGAACATGTCCTCAACTACACATCACCTAACCCTTACTCAATTACTATGCAACATAGGATTTATGACTCCTATTCTTCTAGATTCTATAGAAATACTTTTATGTTGACATGAATGACAAACACAATCTTGAATGCAAAATATCAATACTCTCCAATTCTTAGGATACTCCCACAATGTAGTATTATCAACATTCATGCTAATAATCTCCCCCTTTTTCATTGATGATAACATAGATGAAAAACTATCTATGCTTCAAGAATACTAGGTAAATTTATATTGCCGCATATTCCTACATCATTACATGAATATTTCTAAATCTCTCTAAAAAATATACATCTCCCCCATTTCTTAGGAGCACTTCTCATGAACACTCTCCTCTATGCCTTAGGAGACTTTTTTCATGCCTATTTGTTCCCCATTTACATCAATGTCAAAGGTGTCAATCACAAAATAATTGTTACATACCAATTGCTAATTTGCTACTTCAAGTCATTAACTAGCTCAAGTGTCTAGAGACATTGTTCAATACCATATACCAAATACCAAGAGTCTACAATGACTCAATATATACCAGATACTCCCCCATACAAGAAGCATCATCATATAGTCCAATCAAATAATAGTGCTCTACACCACTGGACTAATGCACTCTCTACATCTCCTACTCAAAAGTAGACGAGGGCATAACCCCAAGCATACCTCTCAGGTACTCAAATGTATCTTTAGGCAAAGGCTTCTTAAAGATATCTACAATATGATTTTGGTACTTATATACTTTAATATGATCTCTTTTTCTATTTCTTTTTCTCTCAGCACATGATACTTGTACACCAAAAAGAGTGCACTTCTCTAAGCCCTTCTATCCAAGCTTTTCCATGGGTTGGAAAGCTTGAATACTAGCTTAGAGCTCCCTAATCATGGAGTGAAAAAGCATACAATGAGCACAATAAGGCTCTCAACTGAGCCTTAGAGATGCAACCCTGGCTAGTAAACCATGAAATAAGAGATTCTTTGAGCAAGAGAAAGAATGCAAATGTCAAAGAACCTTGAATATATGCAATGCAAAATGCAACTATGCTAGAAATGGAATGCACAATGTAACTAAGCTATATAAATGATAGTATTATGGCCATCCTAGTTAAACTATGTGTTCTAAGCTACTTGCAAAAAGAAAGGAACTACACTATATGAAAGCTAAGCTAAGATGTTATGCAAAGTACAATGCCATGGATGCAAAGGATGAATGAAAGAAAAATGTTTCTCTCCACAAGAAGCTTTCAAGTACTCTAATGGAAATCTTGCAACATAACAAAACTCAAGAGTGCGGATCCTTTGAGGGGAGAAGATCTCTTGCTTTTAAAGTCATATGGATGGTAGAGATCACAATTGAAAGAGTGGATGATCAATGGTTGAATTCAAAAATGGGAGGGATCCATGTGCACACACAATTAAACCAATAGAAAATGAGTTGACTTGTCATATAAGACAAAAGTCTCATAAGCTTTTCTTTTAATTTCAAAAATAGAAAAGAACTTTATGTGTGCACTTTAAGTGGGTTAGAGGAATGGGTTATTTTTATTTAATTAAAAGGGGACATGTTCTTTTAATCAAATAATGAACTTAGGATAGCATAGTCAAATTATTGGTTATAACCAAATTAATTGATTATTAGCAATTTGGTCTAGGTATATGATTAATTAAATTAGCCAAAATGTTGAGAAGGGGTCTAATAGTCTAGATGACCATTTTTGGGTGATTAAATTTGCCCCTCTTTGACTAATGTGTGATAGATATGAGAAAACATTATGTCAAAGAAAATAGAAGCCAAGCAAGTAGCAATAGACATAAGTATCTGGTCCCAAAGAATGAAATGTAGAAAAAGATAGCAAATCCTAAATGTATAGCCTGATAGTGATAGTACTAAACACTAGGAGAAGATGATTTTATAATCCAAGAAGAATACTAACACCTAGAAAATTAGATAGATCAGAAGCAAGTAAAAAGATCAATCACATGCTCCTAAGGAATAGACAACTATAGCAAGTGAGGATAGAGTAAATCTACCCCCTCGAGATAGAAATTGAAATGAGATAAGGGCAATGAAAAAATGAGAAAAATATGGATAAATCAAAATATAGGAATGTCCAAAATGATAGATAAGTGATTAGAACCAATGAGTGACTATGACGAAGTGAGAGAATGCCCCAATTTGACTAGAGTTGATCGCAAAAGATAAAGTACAAAAATTAGGTCAAATCGAGTAGAAAAGTGATTTAGACATGAAAAGGTGAATATAGGGTGATATGAAGCATAGAAATGATGAAGACATGAATAAATAAAGATGCCCCAGTAATGATTTGGAGATTAGGTCTCAAAAGGTCAGCTAACTGCTCAAAAAAAAGTGAAATTTTAAAATGTGATTTGACCATCAAGATGAACTCAAATTTTTATTTCAATCCCCAAAATGGATCTAGGACATTGAAATTAGCCAGGGGTGCAATTTTTGCACAATTTCAAGAGGTTTTAAAAATTAGGTCAAAATAGGGTCAAATGCTAAAGGGGCCCAAGTGTCACTTTCAAATTCATTTTATCTTTTGTGAGTTTGTGAGAGATTTTGAGGGGTCCAAAGAGCATCATGGAATTGGCAAACATTCCTCTTTACTGACACCATTTTGAGCGCAATCGGTTGCACAACCGGCCAGAGTAGTACAAGGTGTTGGTAGGTAACCTTTTTTGTCATGTTTTTGAGCTTTTAATGCATTTTTTTGCATGTACAAAGGGTTTTTATGCAAAATGTCACACAATACTTAAAAATTATCACATGGCTACTTTAGAAAATGTTGTGTGACATAATTTTTTTCAAATAGCATCATGTGCATGTTATGTAAACTATCACTTGGAACATACCCATATGTTGGTTGGGCTAGTGCAAAATGTCGCACGAAAAAATTATATTGCATGCCCTTAGAAAAAGTGTCATGCAAAAATCTTCTAGAAAATTGTATCACCTATGGTTTAAAAAAGTATCACATAGCTTTTTTTTGGCATGTTTTTGTGAATTTTTTGCATTATGATCACATTTTCAATATGTCACTGACATTTGTATGTTTTGTGTTGATAGGAGGTGTTTTCGGCATTACATATCAGAGCCCCCAAAGTGGCAGGGCTGCATCTTGTAGGATTTTTGAGTGATGATGAGTAGGCTGCCATATCTATAATGGGTTTGTGATGGGCCATATGGATGCCCCATATACAGGTAAACCATGGATTGTTGATGATGCTAGCTGAGCGATGGCACAGCAAGCATAACACTTTTCATTTACTGACTGGAGAGGCCTCAATTACCTTAGAGGATGTGTATCATATTCTTCTAGTTCCATGCCATGGAAAGTTAGTAAGTTGCTTGATTAAGACTTCTTGGTTGTGTGTTAGCATTTTTGATGTTTTAATGTCAGGTATAATAATGCCAAGCGTTGGTGATGTCACAGGTGTATTATGATCAAACCCTGATAGAGGGATCAGCATGGAAGCAATAGTTGTTCCAGGATGTGACCATCGTAGATTGTCATTTGGGCTAGGAGAGATTGATTTCCAAGTATGGAGATGATTTCCCTTTGTCGAGCTTGTTATGTTCATTAGTAGCCCAGGCCTTGGTGACAGATCGAGGCTAGAAGTGCTTCCCACTAGGATGGGGTCGATTAGTGTTTGATCTGGTGTCATGGCCATGTAGGATGGCATGGAGGTGAGCTATACTAGCAAAGATGTAACATGAGCTTCATGAGATAGTGTACCATGGAGGTGGCTCATGGGCATGCAGCGCAGTGCTAGCACAGATCTAGGCATGGGAGCCCATTGTTATGATCTAACCATGGGTGCAACCACAAGAGAAAAGATAGGCCTACATTTTTGGGTATAGAAGTTTTATCCCATAGAGAAATAGTGGGGATGTCACCTACTATCAGCATGTTTTTGATGACCTGACAACATTCATGTGGTGGCTGTATTGGGAGTGCCACAAATGGTTTGATTCATGGGAGTTAGATTATATGAGGTATAGCAACCCATTGGTGGGTTGCAGCATAGATATAGTAGAGTATTTTGTGATCAATTAAGTATGGTAGTAGTTTGTGGAGTGATAGGGGATATCAATGGAGATGACCACCTATGCTTGGATGCACTCAGATGAGGCCCTAGGATGATTACCAATGCTAGATTATCAAACAGTAGTATGGGAGATAGAGGCTCTAGTAGCGACTCCCTAAGATTATCACCCAGATGTGGCAGATGTAGGGGTAGATCCTAGATATTTATATGAGATACAGAGACACCCATTCTTGTGGTTTACTAAGCTTGATGCACTGCCTGCAAGAGGGGGACATGGAGGCAATGGAGGCAGAGGCAGAGGCAAGGGTGTGAGATAGATGGAGGTTGGAGAGGGATCTCGATCAAGGAAGAGGAGGACACAGGCATAGGTGGTGAGGGAGATGGAGGATGAGATGGAGGAGGAGGAGGAGCCATTGAGGTGGTGACAGGCTAGAAGAGTAGAGGTAGAGCCAGAGGCAAAGTAGTCAATGAGGGAGGGGGATGATGAGTGGGATGCCAGGATCCACACATTAGAGGCAGAGTTGTAGGTAGTATAGGTTACTATTGTAGTGCACGATTAGTAGCTCATGGATGAGTGAGTGTGAGTGGATGAGCACTGGAGAGAGAAAGACCCAGCAAGGTGAGAGGTAGTACATCATGGTGCATGAGTTGCATATTACTATGTCACCTATAGGGGTGTGGTACCACCAAGGTAGGGACTTCCCAACTACTATGAGCAGGTCAATAGATTAGAGGGTACAATATAGTCACCGAATAGGAGACAGGCTCCACCACTAGGGCCACCACCTCCACCTGTTGTAGAGGGTAGTAGTCAGTCATAAACTAATCATGATAGTTTTGATAGTTTTGATTGTACATCATGTATTTTTGAGTTGGATATCCAAATTTTGGATCTCATTCTTTTATATATGTACTATGACATATTGAGATATATATATATATATATATATATATATATATATATGAGATACTATATTCAATTGGAAATCTTGTGTGCTTGTCTCAAATGGATGTTTTAGCATTTTAGTTTCTATGTGATTTTTCAATTTTTGTTTTCAGCTCATATATGCATTTTTTTGGATAGTTATGTTCACGTATCTCTCTTATGTGTGATGTTTTTAGCTCTCATGTGCATAATGTATACTTTATGTTTCTAAAAATATGTGACACTTGGATAGATTGAATGTGATGTTTAGATTAACCCCTTGTGATGTCAAGATAGCAAGATAAATATGAAATGAAAGATCAAGAAGGTGAAAGACATGACAAACAAAGCGAAGAATATAATGAAAGTAGTTAGCTGAAAAGTCTGCAAAAAAATATGAAGAGAGACTTCTCCCCATATGCAAAAAATGTAAGACTAAACTAAAAAATGAACCTAAAATGCAAGCTAATATGCAAAGTGGTTTACCAGCAAGGGACACATAACATTTAGACTATTATTTCATCATTGAGCATTTATTAGAGACATCATGAGATCATACATCCATCACTAGTATAACTATGAGGATATGAGTATGATCGATATTAGATAGGTATGTGGGAATCTAATATAAGTATCAAAGACATAGAAGTCAAGATGATTATACGATCAGATTCCCTAAGTTTGGTATAGCAAGGTTACACCTTTATCAAGGCATAAATGCCAGATAACCCTCGAGTACAGTCTTGCAAAAATTGAAGTCCAAGTGTCAAATAAGATCAGCATGAAACACTTGAAAATACTATAGACAAATGAAGTTTACCCATAAGCAAAAATTAAGAAAACATGCCCCATGCCCCTAGTCTTCTAGTCAATGACATCCTCGAGAGACTATTAGGGGGGGGAACACATAGTAAAGAAATCGTCATAGACAGCACACAAAGTAAATAAAGATCATCATAGCTCAATCATTAAGTGTGTAAGTGTGTGTATGTAAGTCACTTGGCCATTTCTTTAAAGCTTGATCTTGGTAGTGAGAAATATTGCTACATTGAAGACTATAGGTAAACTATCTAAAAAGTGTTGAAAAACATTTGATGTATAGTTGGGGGTAGTGTTGAGAAACACTATTTTTTTTGAGTTGTCAAAAACCCCAGTGCACAAGAAGACCTCAAAATAGACTAAGTAGTTGTGCCCCCAAGACGAGGATGAGAAACAATTCGAAGCTAGGAACTAGGTTAGCGAAGTGAATGAGATAGATAAACATAGGTGCAAGGGTCTCAAGTAGCACCTGTTTCTAGGATTTCACCACTTGGAAAAAAAAATTATTTTTTTAATTTTTTTTTTGGTGATACGTCAAAGTGCCTATTGCTAGGTTTTCACTCAGATGGTCATTTTTTCAAGACATTTTTTGATTTTTAGGATTTTTTTCAAGATCATAAATATGTACAAGATAGTTGAGCAATAAACCTTCTAAGCATAGAACTTCTTTAAGTGTAGGATGTTGATAGGTTCTACAAGCTCTTCCCCTTTAGGAGTAGACAACTAATAAGCACTAGACCCAAATTCTACTGTGATAATGTATGGGCTTAACCAATTAGGTTCAAATTTTCCCTTCTGCTCTCTATGTTGTTGATTCTTTGGATTTTCTCTAAGCACAAGGTCACCAACTTGAAATTCATGTAGATGAACCTTTTTGTTAGACTAAGTAGACATGCACTTCTAATAAGCTCTCATGTCATCAAAAGCTGCTTTACAACGCTCATCAAGGGTCTCTAATTCTTGTATTTGCATAGCTCTATAATCTTCATCAATTATCAACCCATGCAAAGAGACTTGTAAGGAAGGGATCTCTACTTCTAATGGGAGGATAGCTTTAGAATCATAGACCAAAGAAAAGGGAGTGGCCCTTGTAGGAGTATGAATAGTAGTTCTATAGGCCCAAAGTGCTAGATTTATCTGGAGGTGCCAATCTCTCCCAGACTTATGAACTATGTGATGCAAGATTTTCAGCAATTTTTTATTGGAAGCCTCTGCTTGACCATTCTCTTGAGGGTAATAAATAGAGGACCAATGTTGTTTGATCTTAAACTTCTTACATAGTTGTCTTAGGTCCTTATTTTTGAACTGTCCTCCATTATTAGTGACAATAGAAGAAGGAATACCATATCAACAAATGATGTGATTTAGTATGAATAGAAAAACATGTTTTCCTATAGCAATAGATAATGGTACAACTTCAACCCATTTAGTGAAATACTCAGTTGTAGTAATAATGAACTTGTGGCCACTAGAGGAGCTTGGGTGAATTTTACCCACCAAGTCAAAGGCCCATTGTTGAAATGGCCAATATGTCACAGAAGGGATTAGCGCATGTCCCGGAGCATGTATTAAGTTGCCATGGAGTTGACATTTCTGATAGGACTTGGCATAATAGACAACATCAGCTTGCATAGTTGGCCAATAATAACCTACCCTAAGTAATTTCTGAGCAAGTGCAAGGCCATTAGAATGTGCCCTACAAATGCTATCATGGACTTTGGCAAGTACCTTTTTGGACTCTTCTAGCTCTAAACACCTAAGAAAAGTACCATTTAGACCCCCTCTATACAAATCACCAGAGACCAAAATGTAATGTGAGGCATTACAAAGGAATTGGAATTTTTGTTTGCATGTGAGGTACTTAGGAATGATTTGATCATGCAAGTAGGAAAAGATGTCAGCATAGTGGGAAGAATCATGACCTACAATAGTGCAGATCACTTGGTTTTTGGGGGAATCATAGGCAAGATAACGTAGTTCTTCCACTAGGAACTCAAATCAAGATTCATGTTCTTGTAGTTGGAGAATAGAGGCTAGAGTAGCCATAGCATCTATAGCTTGGTTTTCTGCCCTAGGAATTTGTTGGAAAGTCACAAAAGTGAAGTAGTTCCTTAGAGCATCTATCAACCTTTTATAAGGTATCAACTTGTCATCCTTTGTTTGATAGTCATTATTCATTTGATTAATAACAAGTTGAGAATCCCCATAAATATGCAACTCAATTATCCTCCATTCAACAGCCATCTTGATCCCTTTGGTTAAAGCTTCATATTTAGCCATATTGTTTGTACAAGGGAACAAGAGTTTGTAAGATTTGGGGATTGTATACCCATGAGGAGAAACAAACAATATACTAGCTCTAGCTCTATTTTGTGTGTGGGAACCATCAAAAAACATTTTCCAAGTCCTTTCAGTGATGTACATTATTGAAGCATCTAGAAATTTAGCTTGTATGGGTGTTGTATCTTCTAAAGGTAAATCAGCAAGTTGATCAGCTATAGCTTGTCCTTTGATGGCTTTACATTTGACATATTGAATGTCAAATTCTAAAAGAATCATCATCCACTTAGGTAGATGACCAATAAGTGCAACTTTTCTCAATAGATATTTTAAAGGATCTATTTTAGCAACTAGGTGGACTATATGTGCCAACATGTAATGTCAAAGCTTTTGAGAGGCAAAGACCACCGCAAGACAATCTTTCTCAATGTTGGTATAATTCATTTCATAGGAAACCAAAGTTAGACTAATATAATATATGGCATGTTCTTTACCAGTCTCATCACTTTGGGCTAATAGCACTCCTACAGAAAAGTTGTAGCTAAGATGTACAAAATCAAAGGTTTTCTTGGAATAGGTAGCATCAACACTAGAGGTTTTTCCAAGTACCCTTTGATCTGATCTAGACTTTGTTGACATTCATCATTCCATATTTGAGTAGACCCTTTGTACAAATTCTTGTTGAAAGGTTGAGCTTTATCAGCCAATTGAGAAATAAACCTTCTTATGGATTGTAGACGCCTTTGTAGGCTTCTAAGTTGACTAATATTCTTTGGAGGGGGCATATATATGATAGCTTGGACCTTTTTAGGATCAACTTCAATGCCTTTTGTGAAAATAATGTAACCTAGAAAATTTCTTGAAGTGACACCAAAGGCACACTTTTTTGGATTTAGCCTAAGTTAAAATTGTTCCATACGGTCCAATATCAAACTAAGGTCTTGAAGGTGTGTGTCTCTTGTTCTAGATTTTTCCAATGTGTCATCAACATAATCTTCCATATTCTTATGCATCATTTCATGGAAGATGGTGTTCATTGCTCTTTGGTAGGTAGCATTGGCATTCTTAAGCCCAAAATGCATAATGTTCCAACAAAAGGCACCCCATGCACATGTGAAGGTTGTTTTTTCTTGATTAGCTGGAGCTATCTTAATTTAGTTATACCCAGAAAAACCATTCATAAGGGACTACATTTCATATCCCATAGTCATGTCTACAATCATATCAATATTTGGTAATGGGAAATCATCTTTAGGGCATGCCTTGTTAAGTTCTCTGAAGTCAGTACAAACTCATATGGTTTTGTCATGCTGTTAATTTCTCTAAAGTCAGTACAAACTCAGATGGTTTTGTCATGCTTGGAGATAGGTACAATGTTGGAAATCCACTCTGCATAGTCAATTGCTCTAATAAAGTTTGCACTCAAAAGTTTCTCCAACTCTTCTTTTACCAACAAAGCTACAAGAGGATGCATTTTCTACAATCTTTGTTGAATGGGCTTGATATCAGGGGAAATAGATAAATGATGCATGATGAGATTTGCATCAAGCCTAGGCATGTCTATGTATGTCCATGCAAAATTGATCTTTTTATCCTAGAAAAATTGGGTAAACTACTCCTTTTCTTTCGCTGACAATGATTGAGCTACATGGATAATTTTAGGAGATTCTTCCCAAGTTGATTGACTATGTAGGCTCAATAAGAACTAATGACCTATCTTGAAAATTTCTAGGTAGACTACCAAGTACCTCATCTATAGGTGCCTCAAAGATGTTTTCACCATTAGATACGCCTTTATTTTTACTTTTTTAAGTTCAAACACTACCACAATGTGGTTTTTTCCATCTAACCATTTATTTTTTCCTTTAATTTTATGACTAAGGTACTTGATATCTGATTATGTCATGTGAATTGTAGGTTCACTAGTGGAAAAAGTGACAAGTTCAATGGTGTTTAGATAGCAAGCAATCTCATAGTCATTATGGAAGGATAGTATTTATGGTGCTTGGTATTGACTGGACCAATCTATGAGATCAGGATGGATTAATGAAAGCAAGGGAGAAGCTCTGAGGTGACTGACATGAAAAGAGTCATCTTTGGTGACATATGAACGTGAGCCTATATTGAACATTGCAAAGGTTTCTAAATCAAGAATAACCTTAGAGGAACTAGCGTGATCCATTAAAGCATATTATGGGCCAGACTCATCTAACCTTATACTAGACTCTTTGACTACATTTGGTTGAGTTACATAGGCATGAATAACATCCACTCCTAGTTCACAAGAAGCATCCGATAAACTTTCCCATTCATATTCTTGAGAGTCTATACTTTGATCCCTAGTAATTAGATAACCAATATTTTTCCAAATCTATCCTCTATTCACATCCTCATGATTGAATTCATCTTGTTCTATTTTTTGAGAGGTGGAAGCCTCAGCATCATCAGTCGTATTTGGAGTACGCTCCCCCCAAAGAAGAGAAGTTGGTAGCACAAAGTCTTCATCTCACAAAGTAGTAGTGATAAAGGGAGGATCATCATCTTCTGAGTCACTAGATACAAGCATATTTTGAGTAAACATTAGCATATCATCCTCTAGCCCAAATCCTAAGCCAACAGTGTCCCAAGCATCATGACCTTGGGTATGACTTAAAGGTTTAGCTAGAGCATTCTTGTTACTAGTTAGAGACCCATGACCCTGATATCCCATATTAGCAAGCATTTTATACCCTTTTCCATATCATTTGGGGGAAATGGGAGTGGTAACTATAACATCCTTTTCATCATCCTCTCCTCTATATATCCAGTCTTTAATGGCTTGTTCATCTTTTTCCACTTTAGAAGGAATTAAGGACTAGACAAAGGTGCCAAAAAGTGTTATGGTAGATGTAGCAGGTTTCTTTTTGGCATATGGTTTACTACAAGACTAAGGGGAGAGCGGTAAAGTAGCGATAGAGTCTAAAGTGTATTCTCCCATGCCAAAACTCATCATTTTCATTTTCCATTCATATTCTGCAAGAGAGGGTGTGGGCTCATGAGGAGAGCAATTATTAGGAACTAGTGTTTTAGCAATAGATAATGCATTTATGGACATTGAGTTATCACTAGGGACAACTACTTTAGTGTCATTGAAAGGAAACTTGATGCATTGATGATATGTTGAAGGCACTGCTTGCATATCATGAATCCATGGTTGTCCAATAGCAAATTATATGTAAGTGGTATATCTAGAACTTGAAAAACAACATCCCTTTCCACTAGACCAACTTGGATCAGTAGCACAATTAGACCCTTAGAAGGTCTTTCAACTTTTTCATAAGCTTTTATGGTGATCTTGCATCTAGGGTCAATAGCAAATTCTAATGCCCAACTATTGAATGAAATTAAAGGAGATAATTTTTAACCCTGCACCATTTTCTATCAAGACTTGATGAACGTGAGTACTAAAGATTTGGACTTCAATATGGAGAGCAAGATTGTGGGGATGACTAGGAGTTTTGTCCTCTTCTTTAGAAAAGGTGAGGTGGTAAGGTGAAGAGATATGATTCACCATATCTTGGAATCATTTCATATCAATATTTGTGGGAACATTGGTAGAGCGTAAAGCTTTCTCAAGGATATCTTTGTGCAAGGGGGATAACTCTAACAACACAAAAATTAAGATTTGTGCCTAGGTATGTTGTAACTAACTAACAAGCTCATAGTTCGAGATCTTGGAAGCGATTGGGTGCTTAGAAGATGAGGCATTCTTGGAGTCTTGAGCAACTTTTAGGACAACCTTAGATTTCCCCCTAGTGACGACATTAAGTGGTTCACTTTGTGATGAAAAAGAATCAGTCACCCAGAGCACCACCTTAGATCAAGAGTCATTATGGTTTTGAGGAACATCACACATTCTTAAGACAACTCTAGGTCATTCTTTTGCATATTGGTTGTCATTATTAGAATTTTCCATGCATATATACTCAACAAGCTCAAGCATACCTATGACATTGTTTGTGTCAACATAAGCATAGCTGATCTTAGCATCATGATTCTTTTTAGTAGCTTTAGAGGTTTCACCCTTCTCATATTCTAGTAAAGGGTGCTTAAAAGCTTTGTGATCAACATTCTTGGCAAGACCATCTGTGACAACTTTTCCCTCCTCAATAAGGTCTTGAATCACATCTTTGAGCTCTAAACAATTTTCAGTGTTGTCACCCTTGCTTCTATGATAACTGCAAACATGATCTTCCCTCCACCATGGGGGTTTTATGGGTGGATCATAGGGTCAGGAATTGTCTAGCAAAGTAATCAAGTTGTTTGCAATTAAATTTTTCAAGACTGTTTCATAGGACTCAACCATGGGTGTATAAACAAGTCATTTCCTGGTAAACTTAGAGCTTTTGTCAGATGTTTGTGGTCTCGCATTTTCTTGTTGTTTTGTAGCATAGATAGCAGTGGAAAGGTTAAATGCAGTTTCCTTAGTCTTAGGAGTATCCACCACTCCATCATTGACAATAGTTTCCTCAACTCTTGTATTTCTTCCCTTAATATATCTGCTTCAGTGGGTTCTTATTTCAGAATGATGCGTTCTACATCAAAATATTTACATGTAGCTCAATAGCAAGTAGCTACAAGGGACAATAGCAAGTGGCTACAAGGGACAATAACTGGATTTTGATAAGTGGTTTATCATCGACGTCTCAAGACTTACATCTAACAAACTAGACCCATCCTTTCAACCTTGGACAGTTTCTCAACATACAGATATGTAACCAGACTTTAAGGGAACAAGAATGACATGCTCTAAACTAGAAAGACCAAAATGCAAATGTTGATTCTGCAAGAAATAACCCCAGGCAATACTTTATCAGTTACTAGGTGACAGTGAAACATCATAAAATGTTGTATGACACTTTTTTATAGAAAGAGTGTAATACTTTTTTGTCAGGCGATAGTTCTCACAAAGGTATATGATATACTTCATAACCAAGGGCAATATAACTTAGAAAGGAAGGTGATACAATTTTGGAAAAATTCTATCGCGCAATATTTCTTCAAAGACCAGATGATAGAGTGATAGTTTGTGCATAACATACCAGTTTTGACCCAAAATTTTGCTTTTTAATTTCAACAATCAGATGATTTTTCGAATCAGACAATATAGGTTTCCAATTCATGTTAGTTATTAGCCAGGTTTGCAAATAGTAATGGATTTAACATGTCTTCAAATAGTTGAACAAGGGTAAAACCAACCTTGCCAACATGCACTTATGATATGATAACAGCATCCCTACCAACATTACCATGATTGTTTGATGCGCAAAAATGTTAACACTGGTCAATACATTCAAAAATAGCAGCCAAGCAATCTACCTTAAGGTCACAGTTCATTACTCAACAACTTGGCCCATGCTTGATGTCCCTTGTACTCATACCAAGTGGTTACCCACAAGAGATATTGGCTTTGTCATAGAAGTGCCATAAGCACAACTAAGGGCACATATATGGTGAGTGTAAATCTTGGGGTGATCCAAGTAGTCCACTAGGATCAATCCTTGCACCAAGAAGTTGAGTGGAAAAATAAGGTGGATACTAACCTAGGGTGTCTAGATAGGGCTTCCGTTCATAGTGCTCCTCTTGCTCCTAATTACAGGACAACTCACCTTGTGATGAGTAACCGATCTCATGACCACAAGAGTACCTTAAGCATTCTTGCCTAGTGATCTCCTTATGGTCAAAATCCAATAAGTGATCACAATAGGTGAAGAAAAAAATTATGTCTACCAAGGTTTTGTGTCCTTGGTAGCCTTAAGTTTATAGTGGGTTGGAAGAGCCAGGTAGTCTACTTGTCCCCACTTGGGTCATTCTTCTCAGGTTGTTTGAGAGCAGGCCCACTAAAGCATCCTAACAAAACATTGAGTAGATCAACTCTTGGAGGTCAAGATTTTTGATTCACCTCAAAGGTGAAGAGCATACTCTCCTATTCCAATCATGTCACCCAGACACACCAAGAAGAGTAAATTACCCACTTGCTTTTGAAATCCAAAGGTGGGTCAAGATTTTTGATTCACCACACAGGTGAAGAGCATCCTCTCGTATCACCAAGGGACCATAATTACAAGTTTTAATGTACCTACAAAGAAAAATGAACTAGTCTATGTCACACATGAAATAAAATAATAAACAAGTTTTGGTTTTCATGCGTCGGGCAACCCTTCAAACAATCATTAGTAGCCCTTTTGCATTTGGAGCTTTGACATGCATTCTTTTTAGGAAATGTTTCAAACTCTCAAATATGGCAACCAACAACCACAACCATTAGTGTCAAGGGTTAGCTTCCAAAAATAGAATAAATCTAGAAATAACTGTTTTAAAGACATGCTAAAAACTAGCAATCATCAAACATAGTCAAAACTAACCAAAACACCTCAAACAATAAACAAATCTGTGTTAGGTGATAGTTCTCACTAGAAGTCTATTGGACGATACTTCATAGTATACCCATGTGACAAAACTTCTCTGTGCGATATTTTTCCTTAAGCCAGGAAACAGAACTTTCTATGAGAAGCAATATAGTTCAGTATACTCATACAACACTATTTCCACAAAATGTATCACACAACTATACTATGAACTATCGTACGATACTGGAAAAATGTTTCCCAGAGCTACGACTATAAAAAAAAAGGAAAATATGAAATAAGAAGTAAAATGGTGATGAAAATAGAAAAAACCTAGGGAAAAACTAGTGTTCAGCCCCACGGTGGGCACCAAAAATGTACATCAAAAAGAGTGCACTTCTCTAAGCCCTTCTATTCAAGGTTTTCCATGGGTTGGAAAGCTTGAATACTAGCTTAGAGCTCCCTAATCTTCGAGTGCAAAAGCATACAATGAGCACAATAAGGCTCTCAGTTGAGCCTTAGAGATGTAGCCCTTGCTAGTAAACCATGAAATGGGAGATTCTTTGAGCAAGAGCAAGAATGAAAATGTCAAAGAACCTTGAATATATGTAATGAAAAATGAAACTATGCTAGAAATGGAATGCACAATGTAACTAAGCTACACAAATGACAGTATTACAGCCATCCTAGTTAAACTATGTGTTCTAAGCTACTTGTAAAAAGAAAGAAACTACACTATATGCAAGCTAAGCTAAGATATTATGCAAAGTAAAATTCCATGGATGCAAAGGATGAATGCAAGAAAAATTTTGCTCTCTACAAGAAGCTCTAAAGTACTCTAATGGATATCCTATAGCCAATACTCGAGAGTGTGGATTCTTTGGGGGGAGAAGCTATCTTGCTTTTAAAGCCATACAAATGGTAGAGATCACAGTTGAAAGAGTGGATGATCAATAGTTGAATTCAAAAATGGGAGGGATCCATGTGCACATACAAGTCAACCAATAGAAAATTAGTTGACTTGTCATATAAGAGTAAAGTATCATAAGCTTTTCTGATAATTTCAAAAATAGAAAAGAACTTTATGTGTGCACTTTAAGTGGGTTAGAAGAATGGGGTCTTTTTATTTAATTAAAAGGGGACATGTTCTTTTAATCAAATAATGAACTTAGGATAGCATAGTCAAATTATTGGTTATAACCAAATTAATTTATTATTAGCAATTTGGTCTAGGTATATGATTAATTAAATTAGCCAAAATGTTGAGAAGGGGCCAAATAGCCTAGATGACCATTTTTGGGTGATTACAATACTTAATTGATATATTCTTTGTCTTCAAATGCAATACAAGTTTCTTAGACATACTTATTGTACTTTTTTTATCATAGTAAATGATAATAGATTCTTCAATATGATATCCTTCAACATTTTCTTCATCCACATAACTTGATTACAATTATTTGTTGTTTCAATATACTATGCCTCAGCTCTACTTTGTGAAATACAATCTTTTTTCTTGCTTAACCAAGACACTAATCTTCCTCCAAGAAAGAATGTTCCACCACTATTTTTCTTCCCATCATCCACACTACCCACCCAATCAGCATCAGTATATGCACAAAGTGTGAATCATTAGATTTTTCATACCAAATTCTTTAGTCAAATGTCCCTTTTAGATATCCAAATATTCTCTTTACAGCTGCAGAATGATATCCTATGCTTTCTATATCTAGTCTTGTGTGAGTCAAATACTACAAACCTCTAATCATTGATATGAATGTCTTCTATTCTACTGTAGGTGTCTCATCTTTACTAGATAACTTATAACCAGTTATCATGGGTGTACCAACAAGTTTGCAATTTTTCAAACCAAACCTTTTCAAATAGTCTTTTAGGTACTTAGTTTGAGAGATAAATATACCATCATCATTCTATGTAATCTACAATCCTAGAAAAAACTTCATTTCTCCTATCATGCTCATTTCAAATTCATTCTTCATATGGTCAGCATATTTATCACTATCTTTGACATTGCCTCCAAAAATGATGTCATCAACAAATATTACAATGATTAATAAACCACATTCAATATCTTTTAGATACAAGTTAATATTAATTGTACCTTTAGCAAATTCAAGCTTTTCCAAGTAACTATCCAATCTTACATACCAAGTTCTTGGCGCTTGCTTCAGACCATAAAGAGATTTCTTCAATCTACATACCATGTCTATCTTTTGATAAAGGAAAACCTCTAGGCTTCTCAATATATACTTCGTCTTCTAGTTCTCCATTTAGAAATGTGGACTTGACATCCATCTGATAAACTTTGAATTTCTTGATAAGTAGGAGATAATTTCCACAGCAAGTCAAATTGTGATATTGCTATCAAGATTTAACTATGTGATTTTGAGTCAAACTCATTGACCCATGTTTCATGAATAGTAATTCAACATGAATCTATCTCTCATGAGAATAAATGGAACACTTAGCACTCATTAGATCTAGGTGACACTCATAGGGGTGAAGCACCAAGACTTCCTGGGAGGTCACCCATCCCAATACTACTCCATCTTGAGCATGCTTAACTAAAGAGTGTCCTCCATGGTTAAACCATAAGCTTGAAACCCCATTTTCAAAACCTTCACCAAGTGTCATTCCTTATGAACCATTCATTAGGAATCCCCTTAAGCTCATCAATTGATAAGTAGGAGATAATTTCCATAGCAAATCAAATTTGGATATTGCTATCGAGATTTAACTGTGTGATTTTGAGTCAAACTCATTTACCCATGTTTCATGAGTAGTGATTCAACATGATTCCATCTCTCATGATATTAAATAGAGTATTCCCCTATGAGAATCACCTATATCTAATGAGTGTTAAGTATTCCATTTATTCCCATTAGAGATGGATTCATGTTGAATCACTACTCATGAAATATAGGTCAATGAGTTTGACTCAAATCACACAATTAAATCATGATAGCAATATCACAACTTGAATTTTCTATTTCCTACATATGCCAAAAATATCCTTACTTCTTCCATTCTTGCTATAGGTGCATATGTATCCTCATAATCAATGCATTCCTATTGTAAATAACCTTTACAAACAAGTCTAACCTATTTTCACAACTTCTCCTTTCTCATTCATCTTATTCCTAAAAACCCATTTTGTTCCTATCGCATTCTTATCTTTTGGTTTAGGAACCAATTCCCATGTATCATTCTTTATTATTTGATCCAATTCTTCCTTCATTTCTTGGATACATTGATTATCCATGACTACTTCATCTGCACACTTTGGTTCAACTTGAGATATCAAACATATCTACTCATTTAATTGGTTCCTTGTCATTGCTCCTTTGTCCTTACTTCCAATTATCTTCTTAGGAGGGTGATTCTTTGGAAAATTTCTATTAGGGGTAGTAATTGACATCTCAACTCTTGTCTCTTCTCTAGGCTAAAATGTCTACTCTTCTTCTTGTATAATAATATGTACATCATATTACAAGTCATTTTTATCTCAAGGAAAACTTCAGCATTCTATCTAATAATTCTAGAGTTATCCAATTCTTCATTTGAATTGTAATCTATCATCTTTTCTTTGGTTCCAAAATCCTCATTAATTCTTACATTTGTGCACTCAAATATTTCCTTAGTTCTATAGTTAAGCATCTATAAGTCTTACTTTTCAAAGAGTAGCCAAGAAACATACCTTCATCTCTTCTTGGATTAAACTTACCAACACCATTGTCTCTCTTAATATATAACATTTTCTCCCAAATATTTTGAAATATTTGACTAATGGTAAATGTCCAAACCATATCTCATAAGGTTTTTTTTCCATATCTTTTTTGATCTGTACTCTCTTCAGAGTATACACTGTTGTGTCCACTACTTCTCTCCATAATGCCTTAGAAACATCATTCTCAAATAGCATCATTCTAGCTACCTCTGCTATAGATTAATTTCTTCTCTTAGCAATCCCATTTTTCTTAAGTGCTATAGGTGTAGATAGTTGTCTTTTGATTCCATTTTATTCATAGAACATATCAAATTATCTAGAGATAAATTTCCCTCTATAAAATCTCAAACATTTAATCTTAACACCAAATTCATTCTCAACTTTATTTTTAAATATCATAAACTTCTCAAAAGCTTCTGATTTCTCTTTAAGAAATGATACCCACATCATTCTAGTGAAATCATCAACAAAAATCATAAAATATCTTTCACCATAGAATCCTATGGTTCTTGCGAGGCCATTTAGATCTATGTGAACAATCTCCAACTTCTTTTTGGTAGTGAAATTCTTGCTAGGAAAAGACACTTTCCTCTATTTAGAAAAAAAACATTCCTTGCATACAACATTAGTAGGCTTAATAATCTTAGGAAAATATCTCACTAAAAATGTACTACTAACCTTCACAATATTATCAAAGTTTATATGACAAAATCTTTTGTGCCATAACCAACTGTTATCAACTTTTTCTACCAAACATGTCATCTCAGTAGGGTTCAACTGAAATACATTACCTCTAGATCTAGTGCTAGTTCTAATCATCTTACCATCTCTATCTTTGATAGTGTAGGTCTTCTTAGTAAACTGAAATTGATAACCTTTGCCTACCAATTGTCCAAAAATCAACAAATTATACTTCAATCCATCAACAAAATAGACATCATTAGTGTTAGTTTTACCATCAAGAGTAATGGATCCAATTCCTATAATTTGATAGGCTACATTGTTACCAACCCTAATGATTCCTCCATTATGATTCTTGAACTTAAAAAATATATTCAGATCACCAGTCATGTGATGTGAACAACTACTATCAATTATCCAATTAGATTTCTTTTCCACTTGGATAACTAGAGTTCTTTCTTCTCTAATTTATTTGTCAAAATCATCTTCCTTGATAGCCACAAATCTTAATTCATCATCACTTTCTCTTTGACCATTTTTATTGGATTCTTCATCCTCATTTTTATATAAATAGTTTCTATCTATATCTCTTCTAGGATTAAACTTTCCCTTATACTTTTTTCTCTCTCTCTCTTAGGACATTAAGATACATAATGACCAAATTCATTACAAGTCCAACATTTAAAGTTTTTTTACCAACTTTTTATCTTCTCACCAGAAGGCTTATTCCTTCCTCAATCTTCTTGTCCTCATTAGCTCTACTACTGCTAGAAAAATCTCCATGGATGCTTTCACTCCTTGTCAAATTAGGTCAAATGTTTAGGGCACTAAAGGCTTTGACTCTTGCAAGTTCACTAGACTATCTCAGATCTACTTTTCCTAATTCCAATACCAAACAAGGTTTCCTTGGTGAAATATTTAGTACATGGTATCACTAACTATATCCTCTATGCAATTGGCTTGAAAGGTGGTGACAAACTTTTCAAAATCTTCCAAAGGACATCATCATCATCTTTGGTTCCACCATGATATCAAATTCCTACAACCATTGAACTGGTATTCTACCAATATAACTTCTTATAGATTCATCTTCCATCATTTTAGCATCTTGATATGCACATATCCAACTTTGTAACCTCATTTTTTCAGCATGATCATCACCTTCAAAAGTAGATTCTAATGCTTTCCAAATTTCATGAGATGTTTCAAGAGACTTTACCTAATTGTATTCATTCTCTATAAGGGTTGATAATAGAGCTTCTCTTGCTCTCATGTTACACATGAATAGATCTCTTTATTCCTCACTGTAATCTTTTACCTTTGATTCTTCAACTATTTTCTTCTTTCCCTTTGTGAAGATCCAGTATCTTAGACCCATGCACAATAGATGAGTCTTAATCTTTTCCTTCCAACTATCATAGTTGGCCCCATCAAATCTAGGACTATCCTTTCTAAAAAGATTTATCATTGATTTTCCAAATATGTTAACTAGGGAAACCCTTGAGCAAAGGGAAAACCCTGATGGGGATGGTACCCACAAGATGATGTACTAATATAAATATTCCTTGTTAGAGGATAGACCTTGTTAGGGGTCTATTAAAACATTAATAAATATGAGTCCTTGTTAAGAGACTTTGAATCCCTGTTAGGAGATTCCAACCCTATTAAGAGTTGTGTCAACACTTTTAGGAGATGTGGAAGATAGCTAGACCCACTACCCAAACAACTTCGAGGACAACACCAATGAACCCATTGTCCAAATAATATTTGAATTATTTCTTGTAGAATAGTAGAACTAAATTGTACTTCCTTCCTCTATCTATGTCTTGTCAACTAGACTTATTCTCCTTCTAATCCTATAACTAGATTATGAACTGTGCATCCAATAATCCCTTGGATCACTTACACACATTCAATCAATACTCTAATCCTTTTTAGAATTTACAATTCAACAATGATCTCAACACTTCAACACACATTACAATAAAGGAAAACATCTTTCCTTTATACCATATCTTCATAATAATTCTTTGAGTCGGTCATAAGGATTTCCCAATCAATTACAATTTCAATAGCATTGTCAACTCACAGTCTACACAAAAATTTACATGTGTGACTCCAGGTCTTGTGCACTCACTAATTTCATTACCTAATTGGCTTCTATCATTGGTTGACTGTGCATCACCTTATTATATCTTGGCAAAAAGATATAATGCAAACATCAAAAACTTCCAAATAGATACTCTATTTCTATGCTACTCACAATAAATCAAACATAACTATTGTACATCTTTGATTTAGAATCCATCCTCTTATTCACATCATCAAGACACATGTAGGAACATGTCTCAACTATGCATCACCTAACCCTTACTCAGTTATTGTACAACATAAGATCTTTGACTACTATTCTTCCAATGTCTACAAAAACATTATTGTGTTGACATCAATGACAAACACAGTCATGAATGTAACATATCAATGCTTTGGATACTCCCCCAATGTAGTATCATCAAAATTCATGCTAACATACTCTATGTAGGGTCTATAATTGACAAGTGGTAGATAATGGAGTTTGTCCCCTAGGAGGTTAAGGTGGTATGCTTCTTCTCTTCCTATCATTTCTTCGATAGGGTACTTCTAATATGGGGAAGCCAAGTTTTACAAGCCTTTTGAATACAAGATCTTTCCCACCTTGCTCTTTGGTACTCTTGATAAATATTCTTTCATCCCTAACTTCAAATTAATTATGTTGTTGGGCTTCATATTCTACTCTTCTTTGCACTCTTTTAAGTTCTCTCCTTTGGATTTCTCTTTTACATGCTTTAACTCTAACTTCTTCTTGTTCAAGCACTTGACTAGCGTTCATGTAGTGATAAGTATTTTTTCTATATCTCTAGATAAACACGTTTAGGGAAGAAATGATATCTTCTTGGTCATCTTGGAATCCAAGATTAGGTTGGAGTATAGTAAAAATGCTCTCATGAGGTGAGCACCATTTTTCCTCATTTTAAACCTTTTTCTAGTCTAGTGACTGTTCAAATTCCCTAGTAGAGTCACCAATAACATGTTCAAAATAGATTATTCTTCTTATATAAATTCTTGAATGCCCAAATTTGCAAGATATGGTCATCTACTAGCAAATGGATAATCCATCATTAGGTTGATAGATTTCCTCTTAATTGAAAGGTATTTCTCCCTTGTGAATGTTATTCAATGAATTTGTTTAATTCTTAAACTAATTGGATAAATTTTTGACATAAGAACAAAAGAGGAAAACTAAGGCAGTCATGGATAGAACTAACTTAGACTATGAGTTTTAGATCCTGGACCTAGCCAATCCCAAGAATCCACACATATTATGACTCTCTAGCATTGGTAATGCAATAAAGTATGAGATGAAAAATGTAATGATAAAATTTAACATGCAAATGAATCCAACCTTAAACATCACATATAAATGTCTCCCTCAACCTCAAGAAATGCTCTAATTGTCTTCAGTTCATTGTATTAAAATAAAGAAACAAAACTATGCTCATTGATCTTAATCTAACTTCATAGAGGTATTCAAAATTACACATGTAATGGCACAATAAATTATTGGTATAAAAACATTCAATATTTTCTCTACAACATGAAGTACTTCACATAAAAAAGTAGCTAACCTTTCTATTGATTTTCAAAAGAATGCATATAAAAATCTGAGATGGAGTGTTATAGAAAATAGCTAAAGTGATTCATCTTCTATACTAGAATGACAAATAACAAGTATCCATTTATCAATTACAAAAGCTAGCATCAAATGTTGAATACCAATCTTTCATAATGTGGCAACAAATCTCACCGAGCATGGGGGGTCTTAATGTTCTTGCTTGAAAACTCTCGAAATAAAAATAGTGTCTTATTGGTCTATCACTATAACACATAGAGATGTCTCATTTTATTTGCTCATCACCACAACGTATAACTACTCAATCCAACCTATGATAGGATCATCACTATAGGATATACCAATAAAATCTCTTTTGTGTGCTGCAAGCTCAAGCTTCACATCACTATGACCTATGGTGATAACTTCATTGTCTATTAGTATAACAAAGTTTTATCTTCTACACTTGGTAATGATCCCTAAAGGTTGTGGTGATGGAAATATCTCATTGTTCATTGATGTAATAGAGTTTTTTCTCTTGCACTTAGTGATAAGCTCGATCAATATGACCTATGGAAATAACTTCATTGATTGTCCATTCCTCATTGCTCGTTGTTGTAACAAATTTTCATCTCCCATGCTTGGTGATGATCACTAAAGGTTATGGCGATGAAAATTTCTTATCACTCATCATTGTAACTAATTTTTTTTTACTGCACTTGGGGATGATCATTATGACCTATAGTGATAGACATTTCTTGGTGTAGGAAAATATAATATGACAATAGTTTGTGTACGTGGTGTTCATTCATTCATTGTTGACCTTTCAACTACTCCATGGTATACATCTTCATGTAGAGTATCATCTATCAATCTACATCCCATCTGATAGCCTAGACTTAATCTCCAAGGGAAATTGACATTTCAACTAGTGATATGGACCTACAGATGTATTCTACATCATTTATTTGATTTCAACTTTTATTCTTGCCACCCTTAACTAGGGTATTCACCATTGCTAAGAAGATTAAGAATTTCTAAAAGCTTCTACCACCTCCTTTGCATTTGATTAGATTGTACTTACTTGAACCTATTTCCACAACTTTGTGCTTGATTCCAGTGAGCTCAGTTTTGTTCCTTTCAGCCTCAAACATGAACTTATTTTCTTTGAAAATTCTCTTCTTATTGTTGCATTCATTTCTATTCATGTGTTCTTTCTCCAATTGAACCTATCTTTTAGGATGAGTCTTTATGGAATGTACATTGAAGTTTATCAAATAGGAAACTTTCTTCTCATCTATGGGATATGCTTAACACTTACCCACCCTCCTAGACACACCTAGACATGAATATTGACCTAATTAGACTTGACTTGACAAAAAATTGAAGTTCAAAATTGGGGAACTAGAAGTCCTCTCATAGACCCCAAACTGGATAAGTTTGGAGCCCTAAAATGCAAGATTTCTAAAAGTTATCAAATATTTTCATTGACAACTTTGCAACTTTTGCAAAGTTGCAATGACAATTTTTGCACTTTTTTTGGGAAAAGGTAAGATGGGTTTTTTTAACTCAACCCAAGGGTTTGAGTAGTTACATGAAGTCTATATAATCCCAATCTAACTCACTGTGAGGGGTTGGTTATGCATTTCTACAAATAGTTCATGTGAGAAAGAGGAATTGTTGATAGAAAATAAGGTTTTGGAGGCTTGATCCAAGAAACTTGATTGATTTGATTTCTATTTTGAATGGATTAATGCTTGGGATCATGTGCTAACTTTGTGCAATATTTTTTTAATCTTTGGCATTCATTTTACTAGGTTTCCAAAATTATTTATTTTCTATCTTCCTGCTAGATAGTTTTGAGCAAACAACAATAAAATGGCTAGAACTTGAGTTCCCATGGTTGAAAGCCTATGGCCTTTGTATATTATATAAATAAAAATTTTGGAGGTTGTGGGATTTAGTTGGCTATTTTTGCAAGTGATCCCCAAGAAAGCAAGTGAAAGCTTGGCAAGGCACAATGATGCTTGCAAGAGAGTCCTAGATGGAAGAGTGAATTGACACATGCAAATATTGATTGGGAAATGGTGGAGTAGGGTGACTAGTGTCCATAAACTAGAGGAGGAATTTTGGGGTGAATCTTGGTTTGGTTTGGAAGCATAGTTGTTGTCATTGCCCTTGAAACCCTTAAAAGTAGGGTTTTCTGAAAATGTACTATAAGGACACCATGGAGACCTAAGACCTAGGAAATCCTTGAGCCCAATTCAATTGGAAATAATGTCTAGAAGGAATAAATAGGCCTTGTTAAGATATTTTTCAAGTTATTGAAGATTTCTTGCTTCTAGGAGGGCTAATAAGAGCTCTTTGGGTTACTAAGCCAAACAGAGCAAGAATCAATTGTGTAGATGGTAAACTTATCAAAATGATGAAGAATGGCTTGGAATGTGCCAAGAACATCATGAGGGAGGTTTAAAATTTATTTTTATTTTCTCATAACTTCTAGTGGACGTTTGGCTTGATATGCCAAGAATTGAATAGTTTGGGTTTTTGGAGTTGGAAGAGTGGAAACTAGATTGATTGGTGAGTTTCTTGGTGTAAGGGGATTCCTAGAGAGTCCTCTAGGTTAGGATTAGAGAAGAGACTCTAAGAAGGATAAGAAGTAGCATTTGAAGAGATTAAAAGGCTCTAAGTCAAGAAGCTCCCCATCAAATACATCATCTAGGCTATGTTATATTAGGTGATGGAGTCTTAGTAGATCCATCAAATATTAGAGTTGTCATGGGTTTCCTAGCACCCACTAATGTCATTGAGGTGAGAAGTTTTATGAGACTAGTAGGATATTATTGACACTTTATTATAGGATTCTCTAGATTGGCACACCTAATTACATCTCTTCAGAGAAAGGGGAAGAAGTATGAATGATAGAGAGGTGTGAGAGAGCTTTTCAAGAGCTCAAGAGAGCCCTAACGAGTGCACCAATCCTTATAGTGTCAGATCCTTTTGTAGATTTTGTGGTGTGCATAGATGCATCTTTGGATGGTATAGGGGTAGTCCTTATGCAGGATGGATGACTATTTCCCACAAGTCTATGAAGTTGAAGACTCGTGAACTTAATTACACTACTCATGACCTAGAGCTTGCAATAATTGTACATGGTTTAGGATTCAAGCTTCATTTTGACCATCAGAGCTTGTAGTGCATATTTACACAACTGGAAACCTTAATGCTAGGTAAAGAAGTTGGATGGAGTTCCTTTGTAAGTAAAATTTTGATGTTCAATACACCAAGGGAAAGGAGAATGTGGTTGTAGATGCCTTAAGTAGAAGGCTCCATGAGCTTTCATCTGTGACTACTTGCACCAATTTGAGAGAGTGTATCCTACATCATTTTCTAGAAGATGAGCTTCATGTGGAAGTTAGCTAGTTGGTGCATTCTTAGAGACCCTTAGAAGGTAAATACTCAAAGTATTCATTAGAGTCTGATGGAATTTTTCATCATAGAGGAGGTATCAATGTACCTTCAATTGGGTGTTTGCACAATCTCTTGTAATTGATGCTCACAGAGCACCTTGTGTAGTGCACCCTAGTGTTAAGAAGCTACTGTAATCACCTAAAAATGGTCATCTAGACTATTAGCCCCCTTTTCAACATTTTGGCTAAATTAATTTAATCAATTACCTAAGCCAAATTGCTAATAATCAATTTATTTGATTATAACCTATAGTTTCACTATGCTATCCTAAGTTCATTATTTGATTAAAAGATTATGTCCCCTTTTAATTAAATAAAGCACCCCATTCTTCTAACTCACTTAAAGTGCACACATAAAGTCCTTTTTCTATTTTACAATTAAAAGAAAAGGCTTGTGAGACTTTTGTCTTATATGACAAGTCAACTTATATTCTATTGGTTGACTTGTGTGTGCACATGGATCACACCTATTTTCAAATTCCATCATTGATCATCCACCATCTTCATCTTGATCTCTACCGTCTATACGACTTTAAAAGGGAGAGAGCTTTCCCCCTCAAAGGATCCATCCTCATTTTGAATATTGTTATGCTGTAGGTTTTCTAAGAGGTTTCTTTGGAGCTTTGTGGAGAACTTCTATTTCTTGTCTACATTCTCTCATACCATAGCATTTTAGCTTAGATTCATGTTGCATGTTAGTTTAGCTTCTATTTTGCAATAATCTATCTCACATAGCTTAATATTTGGATTGTAACACTCTCATACATGTTTTAGCATAGCTACATTTTGCATCTCCATTCTAGTTTAATCTTCCATCTTGCATTACATACTTGAGGGATTCCTTAAGATATTTGCATTCTTGCATCTTGTCTTTGGAACCTCCCATTGCATGGTTTACTAGCAAGAAGAGTATCTCTAAGGCTCATCTAAGAGCCTTCTTATTCTTGAAATATACTCTCTTGCACTCCATGGATAGGGAGCTCTAAGTCGGCATCCAAGCATTTCGAACTCATGGAATCATTTGGATAGAAGGGTTTAGAGTGTGACACAATTCAAGTGTATAGCTACATGCAAATCTAAGATAGTTATATAATTGTCCATTCATGAGAGTGCAAATTTCTAGCATTGTTGCAAGATGCTTTAAGTGTCACAGGGTGAAGGCAGAGAACCATCATCCTAGTAGGCTTCTTCAGCCTCATGAGATTCCAAAGTGGAAGTGGGATACTATTTCTATGGATTTTATTTTTGGTCTTCCCATGTCATCTCTCTGCCATGATTCCATTTAGATGATGGTTGACATGTTGACTAGAGTTTCTCACTTATCACTCATGTGTACTACTTTCATAGCATGAGACATAGCTTAGGTATTTTGGTGGGATATTGTTAGACTTCATGGCATTCCTTGTAAGATCATCCTAGATAGAGACTCGTTGTTCATGTCTTCCTTTTAGAGAGAGATACAAGAAACATTGGGCACTAAAATCAATTTTAGTACATTGTACCATCCTCAAAGTGATGGTTAGACTGAGAGAGTGAATTAGGTATTAGAGGATACGTTGTGCATGCACATGATGGACCATTAGGTGCATCTTGTTGAGTTTTTCTATAACAATGGGCACTATTCCTCTATAGCTATGCCACCTTATCAAGCCTTGTATGGAAGACCTTGTAGAACACCCTTGAGTTAGGACTGGATTGAGGATAGAGTATCTATTGGTCCTTAGATAGTCAAAGAGATGGAGTAGTAGGTAGTTTTGATTTGACAGTGCCTTAGAGAGGCACATGATAGACAAAAGAAATATGCAAATACAAAGAGGATTGATTGAGAGTATAGAGTCAGAGGTCAAGTCTTCTTGAGAGTGTAACTACAAAAGAGTTTGATCCAAATCAAAAAGGGCTCTAAGTTGGCACCTTAGTTTGTTGTACCATTTTGAGATCTTAGAGAGGATAGGACTAGTTGCCTACCACCTAGCTTTTCCACCTAGCCTATCGTGCATCCACGATGTGTTCCATGTTTTTGTACTTAGGGGACAAAAGAATATAAAGGAAACAAAGAGTTTAACAAGATTTTCTAAAGCTGCATGAAGATGAACAATTTCCAAGTGTTCTTAGAGGTGTCGTGGGATTAGGAAATCATCAAGAATGATGTCATGCATCTATGCCATGTTGAATATTAGATATTTTTCATGTATTATTCATATTTTCTTTCTATTTTGTGATTGTTGTTCTACCATAAATGAGAGATGACGAAAAACTACAAATGTAATTTCTTTTGATAATACAGGGGTCGGCAAACTTGATGAGCAATTGGTTTGTAATTCTATTTACCCTATTTTCTTGTCATGTTTTGTGGCCCATGCATAGAGTAGTTGTGCATTAAGAGTTGAAAGACAAGCATGTATGATTCTATGGATAATTAGATGAATTCTATTTCACTTTAATGTTTGCAGTATAGTGATTCCATTTACTTTCTTCATATATGGTTTTTTTTCTTCTCTTCATAGTTTCATAACATGTTAGATAGTTTCATTGGAAAATGAAAGATAAATATACATGAATCTATTAGTTTTTGGTTGGATTCCATTTCATTCAATGTTGATAGAGAGAGAAATTCTGTTTTCCCTCATGTGCATATCATCTTCATTCTTCTTCTACATTTAGATGATTAATCTACATTTAGAATAGAATTAAGGATTAGAAATATCAAGATAATCTACTACAGTCATTCCTTTGAGTGTGATAGGTTATTCAAATCCATCTTGCCTAATTTTTTTGTTCCTACAAACAATTTGGTTATCCTTTACTGCTCTCAAGTTAAGAGACTATAATGTCAAAACTTTTGATCTCATTAAAAAAATCATTATATATCATTGCAAATCATAGGGAGTTTTGCCTAATAATTTAGAGGGTAGTGATAGAATACATACACTGACCCATTTATTGGTAAAAATCCTTTTATCTCTCCAAACATTGGGTATCAAAGAGTTAGGTTATAAAAGCTAATAGGAGGACAAACTATTAACCAACATATAAAAAGACAACTTCCTAGATTTAACAATCCATACCAGCAAAATTTCCAAGATCATCTTGGGAGGAACAATGACAAAAGAAATATCATTGGAAGAACTTGGTAACTGTCTAGTCTACAATAGAGGCTTGCCATAGAATCCCTCCCTAAAAAATAGAACATCTGTTTCTTCCACCTAACAATGGATCATGATGGTGAAAGTTTTCATGAGATAGCTCATATGATGCAATTACTATCAACTGAAGAGTTGGACACTATAGCACCTAGTGCTGAGATAGGTTTGTGCTCAAATGGTGACTTTGGAAATTTATTTTTTGAGTACAAATTTGACTCAAAGAAACTAGGAGAGTGTTATGCTACCATAGATGGGACCTCACATGTTGTGCTAAGTTGAAGTCAAAAAAACAAGACCATGGTTCCTAATCCTCCTTGTAAAACTAATAATGTGTCTACTTTAGGTTCTAGAGATATCACCAAAGGAGTCATAATTCTTTAGTTGGGTAAGAGTAGAATTCTTTCAATTCTATCCAATTCTATAAAGATTCCAGAATTTAGGTTTCCCCTATAGATTACTTGAAATATAACCCTATTGAGTTGAAAAGGTTCATAGTTCATTGTAGGGGAGATAATGAAAATTTCAATAACAATGTTACTTCTATGGTAGAGGAAGGGTCCATGATGTCCAAACTTTTTTAACAATGAGATTCTTTTGTTTTGGCCACTTTCCCAAGTCAAATACTCGGTCTATTCTATGTATCCTTGTGTATAAATGGTTGTAAGCTAAGTAATTGTATAATTGATTTAGGTGCTTCTAATAGTGTGATTCCTTCTCCTATAGCTAAAGCCTTAGGTCTCACTCTTACAAAATTTTATGTTAGGTGTTACTCCATGGATGCTAAGCAAGTCCCATTACTTGGCTAGATCAAGGATGCTCAAGTAGCCCTGGCCACCCACCTAGAGAAGAAATTATTGTTAACTATTCTAGTCACTGACATTCCTGCCAGTTATAGATTGTAACTAAGTAGAAGCTTTTGCCAAGATTTGGGTAGAGAAATAAATTTGGATTGGTCTCAATCCTTTGTCCCTATGGGTGGTAAGAAAATTAAATTAGAACTAGAAGAGAAGATGAAGTTCACTGTATTGAAATCTAATGACCCCAAGGCCCAAATCCTATATCAAAATTTAGAATTTGGTAACTACATGTTACTCACTAATGATAGTGTTGATAAAAAAAAAGATTAAAAAAAGGAAAATCAAACCTCTGCTGAAAAAGAAAAATTGCAAATTTGGTGCTAGAATTTGATGGAAGATGCTCCTCATATGGCTCTAGTGCAAGAATCATATTGATACCACTAGAATGGGAACCCAAACTAATGACATTCAAACTAGAGTTTAGGAACACAAACAACATGTCGAATACAAAGCTTTACTACTCAAATTTTTTGCAAAATAAAAGGGCGTAAAGATTCTAAGAGCTTGAGGTGATGCCGAGTTGATTGTACACTAAGTAAATGGTCAATAATTTGTAAAGAACTAGAGGATGAAGAACTACCATAATAGAGTATGCAATGAGATTGAAGGACTAGATGCATTCTCAATTGAATCCATGCTGAGAGGGTTGAATACCAAGGTAGATTCATTAGCAATATCTTCATCTTTGCTACTTCCTCATCTAGAATTTAAAGATAAAAGATATTAGGTAGAGATCATGTACAGACTATTTGTGCCTGACAATATAGAAGATTGGAAAGTGTTTAAAGATGATAAAAGTTTGCATCTAATTTTATAGAATGCAAGGAACCTTCATGAAGATAATTCAGACAACCACCTAGAAACTTATCCTAGGAATCAAAAGAAAGATGAATCTAGTGTCATTAAGTTACAAGGTAATACCATCCCTCTTACTTTGTATCATTGGAAAAAAAAAAAATCATGATACATATATTAAGGAGAAGAGGACAAGAAGGGGTCCCACTACCGAGGATTATGAGGAGAGGAACATTGGATGTGAGAAAAATTCTAGCATGATTAAGGTTGGGAAGTGTTGCACTCAAGAAGAGAAGGAAGAAGCTAAGAGACTTTTTCTAGAGTACCATGATGTATTTTCCTAGAGTTATGAAGAATTAAAAAGTTTTATGGGTGGAGAATTAAAGCATCAAATCCCATTGAATTCTAATGCCACTTAATTGGATGGGAGAAATAAAGGAATTAAAATCCAAAGGTGGTTGATGCAATATTTTAAGAAATTGATATGATTCTCAAAGAAAAGATCATATATCATATCCACCATTCCACATGGATATTCAAAATTGTACATATTAGAAAAAAGAGCAGAGAAACAAGGATATGTGTGGACTTCATAAACTTGAATCAAGTGTCCTTGAAAGACAACTATGCTCTTCCCCACATGGATTAGCTATTACAAATAGTAGCAAGAGCTGAGATGATGTCTATGCTTGACAGTTTTTCTAGGCTATAACGAATTTGAAGTAGAAAAGAAGGATCAACACAAGACTTCTTATACCACTCCATGGGGCACGCTTGCATACCACAAAATACCTTTCAGCCTTATTAATTTTGATGCCACTTTCCAACAAGGTATGAACCTATCTTTCACTGATATAAAAGATAAAATCATTATTATATATGGATTACCTAGTTTAGTTTTCTCAAAGAAAAGAAAAGATCATATAGGGGACTTGGAGAAAGTGTTGCAAAGGTTTCAAGAACATGGGATTTCCTTGAATCCTATGAAATTATTCCTTTTGGGTGACTAAAGGAAAACTACTTGGCCACATAGTATCTCAAAAAGGCATAAGAATTGACCCAAAATGAGTCAAACCTATCCAAGGGTTGAGTCTTTTTGTACTAAGGCTGGAGTAAAATCATTTTTTGGTCTGATAAATTTTATTAGAAGATTCATCCTAGATTTCTCTGAGATCACTAAATGCATTATGAACATGATAAAAGGAAACTAGAATTTCAAATGGAGTGATCTTGACAAGCAAGCTTTCAAAGACATAAAGAACACAATAGCCCATGCCCCTGTTCTATGTCATCTAGATTACAAAAAGGATTTCACAATTTACTTTTACTCTTAACATACTTTATCAACTATCCTTATGTAGGAGAACAAAGAAGGAGTCTAGGCCCCCATTGCTTTTATGAGCATACCTCTAAAGAACCTATAGCTTAAATATTCTTAGAATGAGAAACATGCCTTTGATGTGGTAAATGCATTAAAAAAAAATCAGATTTTCTATTTTGCATTCTCATTTTGTAGTGTATGTGTTTGATGTCACAATAAAGAGCAGATTAACCCAATAGGATGTGGGATGTAACAATAGAGGAATGTGGATAATGAAGACACAAGAGTATGACATAGAATTCAGAACTACAAAATGGATAAGAGGCAATGCATTGTGCAAGGCTATGGCAAAAAATAAAGTGAATAAAGTGCTTGAAGCAAAAAAATTGGTTTTGGCAGTAAGTCTATAAGACTATGATTCAAAAATATTATATGTTTCCTAACTTGTGATGAATGCCCTAAAGGACTAAAAATGAAATAGAGAAGAGGCTTGAGACTAAAAGCTACCGAATATTTCATTTGGGAAGATAGACTATAAGAAAGATCAATAGATGGAACATTCCTTAGATGCATGGATAAACAACAACAAGAGATATTGTTAAAGTAATTCCATGATGATTCTTATGGTGGACACTTCTCCTCTTTGGTTACTACCTTGAATATACTAAGATAATAATATTATTGGTAAGGAATGTTCAAAGATGCCTACCATTGGCTTTCAAAATGTGAGAAATGTAAAATGTTCACTGGTAGACCTCAATTGGCCTCATTTTCCCTTAGACTAGTGATAATCAAAAGCCCTTTCCAAGAATTGGGTCTCAACTTTGTTGGCCCTATAAATCCTACATCCAGTGCTGGTCATACTTATATAATTACCACAATAGACTACTTCATGAAGTGGGTGGAGGAAAAAGCAACAAAGAAGACTTCCTCTAAAGTGGTACGTGAGTTCATAAAAGAAAATATTTTAGTAAGATTTGGTGTGCCCACTAAAATAGTGATCAATAATGCAAAATAATTCTCTTCAATTGAAATTTCTGAGTTCTATTTTTTAAGTATGGTATAATAATCATCCACTCATCTAATTACTTTCCACATGGGAATGGTCAAGTTGAGTCTAGTAACAAGAACTTAGTAAATATTGTGAGAAAAATTGTGTTAGACAATCAAAAAACATGGTAGAAGAAAATTCACAAAGAACTCTAGGCTAAGAGGGTGACTCTAAAAAGAGAAATTGGCATTTCTCCCTTTGAATTAGTTTATGGAGTTGAGGCAAGTCTCCCCCTGCCTTTAGAATTGGCTACTAGTAAATTGAGAACCATGATAGAAGATGACATTTATGGAGATAGTTTAGAAAATTGGATCATGTATCTAAGTAAACTTGAAGAGGGATTGGAGGAGATTATAGATTACATTACATAGCATCAAATGCAAGTGAAGAATTTTTTTGATAAAAGAACTAGACCTCAAAATTTTATGGTGGGAGATATTATACTATTATGGGATAAATGGAGAGCACCTTAAGGCATGCATGGAAAATTTGATACACTTTGGAAGGGGTCATTCACTATCTATCAAGCTTTTAAAAGAAACTCCTTCAAACTAGTATACCCAAATGGTGAGGTGCTACACTTGACCTATAATGGTTAGGATTTGAAATTATATCAGATTTCTAATTGAAAATGGGTAATCCCTATATTGTATGATAGTTACATTTTGTCCCTATGCTTTTTTTCCTTAGTTTATTTGCCTTTTCCCTGCTTTTCCTATGTTATTTTCTTGTGTTGGATATCCTTCCTCTCCACCATCCAATTGCTTTGTGATTTCCTATGCTAAGTTATGACTCTATAGCCCAATAGGTAAGGCACTAATCTTTTCTATTTGGTGTTTTTTTGTAATAAAGGAAGTGTGTAGCCTATGGCTCTATGTGTTTCCCATTTCTTTTGTTGTTCCCTAAAATTTGTCATACCTGTGCAAAACCTGAAATACCTAAGTCCCTAAATCAGAGCCAGCTCTAAGAGAACTTTCAGTTCCCCAATTTTGAACTTTAATTTGTTTTCAAGTCTAATCACATCAATGTTCATGTCTAGGTGTGTCTAGGAGGGTAGGTAAGTGTCAAGCATATCACATAGATGAGAACAAAGTTGTCTATTTGATAAAATCCAATGTATGTTCAACAAAGACACATCCTAAAATAAGGGTTAAATTGGAGAAATATCACATGAGCAAAAATAGATGTGGCAACAAGAAGGGAATGGTCAAAGAAAATAAGTTCATCTCTAAGGCTAAAAGGAATGAAACCAAGTTCATTGGAACCAAGCATGAGGTTGTGGAAATAGGTTGAAGTGAGTACAATTTGATCAAATGTAGAGGAGGCAGCAAAAGCTTTCAAAAATGCTAAATCTACTTAGCAATAGTGAATACCCTGGTCAAAGGTGGTGAGAATGAAAGTTGAAATCAAATCAATGATGTAAAACACATCTATAGGTGCACATCACTAGTTGAAAATTAAATTTCCCTTGGAGATTAAGTTTGTGAAGATGTACACCATGGAGTAGTTGAAACATCAACACCGAATGAATGAATGTCATGTACATAGATTGTTTTCATATTATATTTTCCTATGTCAAGAAATGTGTATTGCCATTGGTTATAGCAATGATCCCTAAGCAGAAGAGACAAAACTTAGTTACAATAATGAGCGATGAGAAATGTCCATTGCCACAACCTTTAGCAATTATTTCCAAGCACAAGAGATGAAAATTTATTACAAAGATGAGCAATGAGGAATGAACAATCAATGAAGTTATTGCCATAGGTTATAGTGATCGAGCTTATTGCTAAGTGTAGGAGACAAAACGTGATTATAATGATGAGAACTGAGAGATGTCCATCACCACAACCTTTAGTGATCTTCATGAAGAATAGGAGATAAAACTTTGTTATACCGATGGACAATGAATTTATCGCCATAGATCATAACAATGTGAAGGTTGAGCTTGCAATACACAAAAGAGAGTTTATCACTATATCCTATAGCAATGATCCCATTGAATGTAGGATTGAGTAGTTATATGTTATGGTAGTGAGTGATAAAAATGAGATATCACTATGCGTTATACTGATCAACCAATGAGACACTATTTTCATTTCAAGAGTTTTTGAGAAAGAACATGAATACCCCCTGTGACCCCCAAGATTTTTTTCCATGTTATGCAAGATTAGTATTTAGAATTTTCTACTACCTTTTGTAACTGATAAATGGCTCCTTGATGTGATTCATTCTAGTATAGAAGATGAATCAGTTCAAATATTTTTTGTAATGCTCCATATCTAATTTCTATATGTATTCTTTTGAAAATCAATAGAAAGGTCAACTATTTTTGGTGTGAAGTACTTCATGTTACAGAGACAAGATTGAATGTGTTTTATGCCAATAATTTACTATTTCATTGAATGTGTGATTTTGAATACCTCTTTGAAGCTAGATTAAGATCAATGAAAAAAAATAGTTTTGTTTCTTTATTTTAATACAATGAACTAAATGAAATTGGAGTATTGCTTGAGGTTGAGGGAGATATCTCTATGTGGTGTTTAAGATTGAATTCATTTGCATGTTAAATTTGATCATTTCATTTTGCATCTCATACTTTATTGCATTGCCAATGTCGGCAACTCATGAGATGTGTCAATTTTTGGGATTGGCTAGGTTCGATATCTAAAACTCAATACTGAGTTAGTTCTATCTAGGACTGGCATGGTTTTTGTCTTCCATTCTCAAGTCAAGAATGTATCTAGTTAGTTCAAGAATTAAAAAAATTCATTAAATAGAATTCACAAGGGAGTTGTATCTTTCAATTCAGAGGAAATATATTGACCTGATGATGGATTATCCAACTACTAGTAGATGATCATCTTTTGTGAATTTGGACATTCGAGAGCTTATATAAGAAAGAAGATTTGTTTACCAATAGGTTCAACCATTATAAAGTGATCCTAAAACATCTAAGGACCCTTCCTAAACACTTCTTGCCCCATTTTAAGTATTTTTCCATTTTTTCCCCTTTAGAGAAAATTTGAGCATTTTTAGGCTTAACAAAACCTAATTGCTAAAAAGATGACTCAACCCTCACTCTTACTCATCCAAACCTCCTAACCATACTGTGGGACTTTATCTTTAGTCCTTATTCTACAAATGGTTGGCTAGACCATTTACAAGCCAAAATTTTATTAGGGATTTTCCCTTCCCCAAGGTGCTCCTGCATGAGTATCTTAGGTCTGAAGAATGCAGACTTTGACAAGTTGCCATACAACTAGTTTTCTCTCAAATTTTGCAACACTTGTCTCAAGTTGTCCTTATTCTCCTTCTCATCACAAGAATATATCAAAATATCATCTAGGAATATAACTACAAACTTATCCAAAAAGGTATTGAATACTCCATTCATGACACTCATAAATATAGCCAGAGCATTCGTGAGGCCAAATGGTATTATAGTGAAATCATAGTGACCATACCTCATATGGAATGTAGTCTTGTGGATATCACTCTCCACAATTCTCAACTAGTGATGGCCTAACTCTAGATCTATCTTTGAGAATACTCAAGTACCATGTAACTGATCGAAGAGATCATCAATCTTGGGAAGTGGGTATTGGTTCTTAATGGTTACTTTGTTCAACTATCAATAATCAATATACAACCTAAAAAATACATCCTTCTTCTTCACAAAGATCACTAGTGCACCCTAAGGGGACACACTAGGTTGAATATTCCCTTTCTCTAAGAGTTCCTCAAACTAGTTCTTAAGCTCACCAATTTCATGAGTAGTCATCCTATAAGGTGCTCTTGATATTGGCTTGGCTCTTGGCACAAGATCTATGTGAAAATCCATTTCTCTAGGTAGAGGCATACCATGGAGCTCTAAAGAAAATACATCTAAAAACTCTTGTATAATAGGAAAATCGTCGAGGTATGGCTCTTGCTCTGAATCCTCCTCTCTTTCACTAATAGTGATAGCAAACAACTGACATCCCTTTTGCATGCACCTTCTAAGTTGCATAGTAGAAATTATACAAAGAGATATTGGTCTCTTCACTCTAAAGATCACCCTAAAAATCTCATATTCATCCACACACGCTACCCTCTTTTTTCAATAATCCATCTTGGTGTTGTGGGCATAAAGCCAATCCATACCAAGGATAACATCATATGAACCTAGAGGGGTAATGTATAGATCAGATATTGTGGTCATGTTGCTAATCTGAATCTAACAATTTTGAACCATGGAACTAATAGACACTCTGGGTCCTAAGGCTAACTCTACCTCCTAATTGGCATCCTATCTAACTACCACTAGCCCACAATGATCCACTATAAATGAAGATATAAAAGAGTTAGTAGCTCTAGAATTAAATAAAATAGCAATCATACAACTTTGTATCATACTTGTGGCCTCAATAACTATGGTCTAATGCTCAGCCTGGCAGTTATCAACTACTATAAATACTTTGTGGGATCTACCCATATCACCAATTGTAGGCCTTGAGGTAGCCCCTCTCTGTCCACTGACTAACTATCCTTGTGGACACTCTTTAGGTAGGTGACCCATGCCACCACAAATGTAGCATGGCCCCTGGGTATAAGCCTGTACACCTTATGATCCAGACTTCTATGGACCTCCATACCTGCTAGATCCACTATAACCACCCCTAGAGGATTGTTGAATCCTCACTAATTATGACTATGGGGCTTGTGCCTTCTAATCTTGTTTAGGACCCTATGACTACCACTATTTGGGCTTAGAGCCTGAATACCCCTATGATGGTTTCTACCTAAATTCATGCTATAGTTACTTCTATTTGGATTTTTGACCCTTAGAGGACCCTATTGAGGAGTTATGATTCCCTTTCTAAGGGGGTCTCTCCTATTCTAACCATTGAATAGAGTCTTGGTTCTCAGATCGATCCTAGGACTCTTGTCTACCCCAAGTATCCTTAGCAACTAGTTCTATCTCAACTACCCATATGAAATTAGTAGGGAATTCCAAGAAGATGTTACCCTAAAGTGACAAATTAAGAGCCATGATGAAATAGTGGATCTATAGACCCTCATCCTTCATGTATTCAATATAAGGAAGCAACTCAAGAAACTAACTCTCATACTAGACTACTGTGAGGCCCCTCTACTATGGAGAATGGAACTCCTCTATCTACTTTTTTTAAAGGACTAGGAAAGATGCCTCTCTCAGAATCTGGTAAAAAATGTCTCCCATGTGAGGGTGTCAATCCTCACTCCTCCTATGGATTCCTCCTATTGCCACTAGTTGGAGGCATTCTGTCATAGTAAATGGACTATTAGTCATGCCTTTAGATTAATTTCATAAGGATGTAATCCAAAGCACCACTAAAAACTCTATAACCAAGCCTATGCTAGTGCCCCCTCTGTGGAACCCAAAACCAATGGTGGTTGGAGTCATATCAACTGCCTAATCTCATCTCCTACATATCTAGGAGGTCTATCGAGTGGTGGCTCTAACTCATACATTGAATCACCCTCATGATCACCCTATCCCTCAACCTACCTCGTTGGGGGACTCCTACTCCTCTCTCTATCATATGCCCTACCTCCTCTGGGTACCTAAGCTTCCCCTTCAAGAATTTGCTACTTGGGTTGTGCTATGTGTGGTATCCTATATTGAACTACTCCAATCAGGTTTTGGAGGCCATCAAAAATATCTTGATTAGGGTTCTGTGGTGGGGGTGGTGGAGGTGGTGATCCATCCTCTAATTTTTCCCCACCCCTACAAATCTATGACCTCTACATCATTAGGTGTTTCATGTGACAGGAGGCATCCTTCATAAAAATTAAAGTTTAAATAAGTTGAAACGTAATTGGTTTAGGTTCCTAGTGTTGAAACCGATGCTTTGATACCAAAATTTCATGCCCAAAATATTGGGGCAAAAACACAAAAACAATTTTTTCTTAAAGTTAAATAACACCATGTTTAACAAAAACTAATTTGAATAAGTTACTAAGAGTTTAAATGAGATAGTAGAGAGTTTTAGTTGTGATTCAAAATGATGTAGAGTCAACATCTCAGTTAAAGTGTGACATCATATATTTGAGCAAAGCATTACGATTCAATAGTTATTGGGTTATAGTTGAATTGATATGTTTGACTAAATAGCTAGGACACATTAGGTTTTTATATGATTTCGTATATTCATTTTACAAGTTAAAACTATAGATTTATTGAATTGCAATTATAGGATGTCCTAGCAATACCTTAACACTTTTTCTTGATTTATAACCTAACCATTTATAATTAAATCATTTCATTTAAATATTCATTATTAAATCAATTTCAACATCCATTTACATTACAATAAAAATCTATACCACTATCATTTACAAAATGCAACCCTTTAATATATTATTAATCTACCATTTCATACCTATGAAACTAACATTGTCACTACAAATTTTAAACACCTAATTTCAAAAGTCACCTTTATACTAATTCTTATTTGCAATTACTAACCAATAGTTACTTATTAGTTAAATCTAACTAATATTTAATACTAACCAACTAACTATAAAATAATTACTAATTAAGGATTACTAACTAATCTACACATTACTTGTAGGGCCCATTTGTCGTTGCACCAAAAGCCATGACTGTTAGTGAACATGGAACACCACATAATTAACCACCTGTGGGCAGGGGAGCGCATCGCATCACCCAACAATCTCCCCCTCGACGCGCATACCAGGTGCTTATGCAGGTCGAAAAGGCACTAGGGAGATTTGAACCCATGACCAGGCCAAAACCAAGCTCTGATACCAATTGTAAGGAAACTTGGCAATAAAGAATATAACCGTTTCCACATAACCCATAATAGATCTAAAATAAACACGGAATTAAAATCCACATGCAAGAGAATAGAAAACATACCCACAAAATTGTGACACAAGATATACCCTAGGAAACCCTCATTGAGGGAAAAACCCAACCTCCAAAAGCATCCATCACCATGTATTATTCAGCAAAAAAATACCATTTCCATACAACCATGGAAGCCTTCATGGCCATAGCCACAACCGAGCAAACTATGTGAACAAGCATGAATTCACACATCCCATGCCATGCTTTCAACCTTCACAAATGCTCCCTTGGCTAACCTGTCAAGCCTTGTCTCGCTCGACTCTTGCCTTTTGTCTTCTCCTTGTCACTCTCTCTCTATACAACAACTACCCTTGTGGCTGCTTATATAGTAGCAAGTCTCACAAAACTACTAAGTGGTATTACATAAACCATGTACTAAAACCATGTGCTACCTAACCCATTGACCCCACATTTAATATTGGGTATTTAATTCTTTTCCCCAATATTAAATAATTACATGAAATATTTTCACAATGTTACAATACAACTCATCAAGAATATTCCATGGGAATCTTTACATGTTGCACATCCATCTAGGTACAACATTACATAATAAAATAACAATATTATGCAATGTGTGCAACACCCATTATCTCAACAATCTCCCACTTGTTGTATACATTGCATAGGGTCAATCCGTAGCCACACAAAATGAACAAGGGAACAATCCCTCCCAACACATCCACCATCATGGATCAAAATACACCAAGTGCTCCATCCTAGTACCCACAACAAAATCAAAGTATCCAGCATCTCAAATATGAATGGTCTCATCTCCTATTATGCCACTACCACTGGACATACATAGAAGCCATCCAAAGAGAAAACCACCCAACTTGTCACATTAGAAGATCATAAAATCCTGTACCAACTGAAATTACAAGCACAAATAACCTGATCCAAAGGTAATCACATGTATTCATAGTTGTCAAAATATCCATAGCTGAAATAGCACCCACAGCAAGTGTCAAACCCATCCAACTATCCATACCTCAAAGGTATAACAAGTGAATCTTATATCACCGACATATCCAATCTATAACCTACAATCACAAGCCTCAAGAGAAATACCTGCCACATATATACCAAGAAGCTCCCATTGCAAAAGATAATGTCAAATCTATAACCAATCCACTCACAACATCTCAAAGAAGTGAATCCATGTAGTATCAAGGACATCCACAATACATAAACTAATATCCTGCAAGAACAACTCTCATAACAAGTCTCCAATGCTCTCCCAAGTTCACCACAACCAACAGAGGAAAGAGAAAGAAATAACCATGTCATCTCTCACATGACATACATGAGCACAAACCAGTGATCACAATCTCCAAAATCTCAAATCCAATGTAGGAAAAATTGAACATCCAGGAAGATAACCAAGACCAGAGAAACCATGCAAATCATAACCTGTATCATGTCCTTCTACACACACCTCTAGATGTAAATTGTGCAAGTATGATCTCCTCCATAAAACCCCAACAAGAAGCTTCAACAACACCCAAACCATACCATATAACTAATCATGGATGTAAGCCTCTCACAAGAAGATCAAACTCAATAAAACCATTCCTAAACCAAGGAATAACCATTCTTAATCCAAGGAATATGCCCAATATAAAAACCATCTCCCAAACTCAACCAGCTTAACAACATATGCACATGGAGATAACCAATGCTAAACCATCTCTCAAATGAACCCTCTAGAACTAACTCATGTACCATAGCTCAAGATCCATATCCATGAAAGACAAGCATAAATATAATGCACTTGAGAAAAAACAATGGGCTATACCTCTCAAGTAGCAAACCGCCGAGTAGACCAAGAGTGGGGAATGAGAATGCTCATCAAGATACCCAAGTCTCCAACCAAGACTCATCTAAGAAAAATCTCCTCTCATGTCCATATCAGGTGACTACCCCTTAGACTTCCTGCTGAAACCATCAACCGTCCCAACAAATACTTCTCTAGTCCAAGAGAAATCAGCGTCACCACCATCTCTAAGTATCCATGAGCACCTGTAACCAATCAATCCATGCCAACTCCAAATGCAACATAGCAATATCATGAAGTATCCAGCTTATGATCAGTGTACTCAATACCAAGAAACTAAACCAAGATCAATGTCAAAGTTCCAACCATAGCCTCAGGAACATAAACATGACAATATGATCTTACCATCTCAACTAAAGAGATAACATGCTCCATATGAACACACCATAACATGTCACAACTCTAAACACATATCAAGAGTATACCATGACATAGTAATGAAACCATCCTCACACCAAGGATAACATGCCAAATAAAAATATAAACCACACCTTTGCCAAGAACCCTGTGAGTCCTCAAGATGCGACCATCTCCACACACCATGAAGAAAACCATCTCCACACACCATGAAGAAAACCATCTCCACATACCAGGAAGAACCATATCCATACACCATGAAGATAACCAAGAACTCCATGAGTCCTCAAGATCTAACCATCTTCAAAAACCATGAAGATAACAAGTGCACCATGCAAATGTCAAAGACGATTCTGCAGCAACAGGATCTAAGACAAACCTCCAACATCTGCAAACACTCAATAAATATATCAATGCCAACAACTCCCACTCAACCGTGGTACCAAGTCACCTATGGCATCATAAAATCCATCCTCTCCAAACCAAGAAGATATAAAGCAAACCAGGAACTAATCATGCACTATCACCCCATTACTATCACAAGCTCCCACTAAACCGTGTATCCAAGCTATCCATGACATAATGATAAATAAAAAAAATCCATCCTCTAACCATGAGAATCAACCAAGGCATCAAACCATCAAAGAACTCAAAGTGCACATCATGAGCTCCTCAAAAGAAACTAAATAACCATGATCCTCAACCAAGAAGATATACCACCATAACCAAATCAAAAAATCCAAGCTAATGAACATCAAGGATGTACCTGTATAACCAATCATGTCATGCCAAAATCTATGACACCATGATCACATCCATGAACTGAGCATCTATCTCTCAATATGTCCAACCTGTCAGCATAGTCAACCACAATCCTCCACCATGACCATACCCAGTAACAACATCTCATCCCTTCTACATGAAGAAAATAGTAAATCATGTGACTTAAGGCATAGACAACCCAAATCCAAGCCACCAATCTGAATATGCATCAATAATGAAAGATCAATGGGCAAAGACAACCCATAACCAAGCTATAAATGCAACCTGTAAGTATAGACCACTTACAACACTGCACAACTTGTAGACCCAACAAGTCATCATGCATATCCAAACCAAACATTGATAACCATATCATCATGAGACCAATCTGAAATATGAACTGAGTATACAATGACATCAAATCTTAAATCTCCAATGCCATAAACTCACAATGTTACCATAGTCAAAATATATCTATAAACTGTTCAAATCAATATATCAACAAATAAATCATGCCAAACCTATATCAAATATAAACCAATGTGTAGAGCTCTCCAAGAGCTTTCTGTTGACTACTTGAAGTTCAAAATTCGACTCCGTATGCCCAAGTTATGCCCTAATCTGTGCTCAAAATAAATAACATCTAACTTTAGGGCTCTGAAAACCTGACAAAATCTCAAAATCACAGAACCAAACCTGCACCATCTTGTAGTGCTCTGAATTAGCTTTCCAACACCTATAAGAACTCTAAAATCTGATATTCTGAGAGAAAGTTATGGCCGTTTTACTAAGACAGTCTTTTTACCATTTTCAGTACGATTTTTCATTTTTTATTTTTTCAGTGACGAAAATTCCAACGGGATTAAATTTGACGGCTATCATGGGCTGAAACCAAAAAACTCTTTCATTTCCTCTGAACATGGCCAAACTAGGGCATATTATATATCAAAATTTATGGAAATGTTGACCCGGATCCAGTGGTGAGGTCTGTTTTTACCCAGGAGGTCATTTCTGCAAGCTACCCCCCAAAACCCTCATTTTAAATGAAACATCGAAAAAACTCTTTTTGTCCAACAATTTCACATGCCCAAATCTTTTAACATCCCATTATAATAGCAAATCCAAAACCATCAGATCTGCAATAAATCGTTCATATATCTTGCCCTTTTCTTTTATCCTCTCATGCATTCTCATAGATTCAATCTAGGGTTACAATAATAAAACCATAGCTCTGATACCAATTGTAAGGCCCATTTGCCGTTGCATTACTAACCCAAGAGAATTTTCTAGCAAAATATAACTAACCTACTAACACCTAACACTTTCATTTTAATATAATTAAATATTTAAAAAGAAAATAAATATTTTCTATTAAAACCTATTTACAAACACTAATCTCATTATACAAAACTTATAAAACAAAAATTATAATCTAACACTAACTACAAACCAACTTATCCTAACATCCTAACTAACCATTTCTAACACTAATAAATTACTTATCACACATTACCCTAAGCCTTTCTTGCATTCCCCAAGGCTTGGGAATTTTCCAAGGTGTAGGCATGTGCTTCCCCACACCTGCCACATCCTCCCCAAGAGGAGACAGTTTGCTGCCCAAGGGAGGTAAATAGAGGGATGTAAATGTAAAAGGTGGAGAGAATGTTCTCAAGGCAACCATCCCATATTCCAAGCTACACTCCCTCCCCAGTCCCATTGGTCAGAACATGCATGGGGAACAAGAAATAATGGAGGGTACATGGGGTGCAAGGGTACAGAGGTGTTAAAAATTTTACAATGCATGCTAAAAGGGTGGGTAAAAATAACCAAGTAGAAGATAAAGTTAATGTTTAAATTGCATTCCTCTTTGCATTTATCCCATGTTTACTTGTGATTTTTTTTGTTTCCCCAATTTTATGTGTGCATACTCTTCTTGGAGAATGGGAAGAAGACAAGAGGGAGTGTTACATCATGTTGCTTGAATGCATGGAAGGAGGGAGAGTTTATGAATTAAAGGCTTATAGGTGGGTGGTGAGGACAAGGTAAGGTTAGGATAGAAATAGGTTTTTCCATTGAATTTTTAATTTTTAATTATATATTTATTATTGAAAAGGTGTCAAAAATGGTATTCAGGGGGAATCTTACAGAGAATATTCTCTGTTACCAAAAGAGGATTTAAAATTTACTCATACATTTTCCAAAGAGCATTTTGGCCCTCAAATAATTGTGATTTTTTTTCCTTTATTTGCTCCATCTTTTAACAAGATATTTCTTTCCTAGGAATTTATTTCTTTAGGTATTTAATTGAGTGTATTGCATTTACAATATTGACATAAATGTTATATCCAAATTTTAAGTGATTTTTTTATGTGTTTTACATGCATTGCAACATCAAAATGTATTGATTTAATAAGATTTAAACAATCTAAGGTTTTAATATGCAAGTATGTTTATCGTATCTAATTCAAGGCTTGATTTTATCACATGATCTTAAGGATGAATTATTGCATCTATCAATTAAATAACTCATTTATCCATATTTTATAATAAGAGCTTTCAAATACAATGAACTAAAGCAAAGATTTCATGGAGGAAGGTAGAGAGTTTCAACTCGATCTTTTTGCGAAGCAATATAATTGAACCGAAGGTTTGATATGAAATATAATAATACTTTATCACATAACTCATTTATTTCATACAATAACTGAAAGTTTGATTTATCAATATTAAAATTACAACATTTGGACCATCTCTTTCATGATCATTCTCAACATGGATATACAATACAATATATGGTATTACAATGGAGAAACCTCCAATAACATGACACCAAGAACACCTTGGTGTCCTAAGAAAACTAGGATTGTTCCATCATGAGATATTATCTATAAAATATACAAAACACAAAGAATACCCATGGAGATTTCACCTCCCAATATAGGCCTTGATGTGAGACCACACCACAAGCTAGGATAACTAGTAATCGACTAGGTGACATTCAGAAACCAACACATTGACACAACACAACATATAATTCCCATACAAGGTATGCACAATAGGTTTCATAATGAACCTATGACTAGAGAGAAGGTGGATTTTTCTAGGTAGGAGATGTCAATCATGAACACAAATCATATGCCTCTTCAAAGGCTATCGAATCACATAAAAATCCATTTCTTTCTCTCCTTATTTCCCTAAAACAAAAATTAGTTTTCTATTGAGAAGCAAGGGCCCATAACACCTAACTTTCTCTCACTTCTCAACTTGAAAAGAGACTCTACACTAACCTAGAGTCCAATTAAATCCCTTCTCCCATACATGGCCACTTCTACCCTATCTGAGGGTGAGTAATGCCAACACTCTCTTCATAGTTTCCCCAATAAAAAAAGGAGAAGAAACATGGAAAGAAATAAATTAAATCCACAATTACCCATCCCTCACATGATACAAACACACACACACATACTATACTATGCAATAATTTAACACATACAAGAAATGTAAAAGAACATAACCATGGCAATGGAGATCCTACTTTCACAAAGGTTATGGAAAATAAAATTTGAAATGAGCTAAATCATCTCCTTCTTGAAACTCCAAACTTGAATTCTTTGAATGTAGAGAATGGGTGAACAACCTTCAACTCTTCCAAGGGACTCTAAATAGCCTCCAAACTTATCTACCCAAAATAGCAATAACTCCAAACTTTACTCTAAGCCTCCTATGGTCTTCCTGCTTGCTCCTATCATAAAGCCAACCTTTTAGAGAAGTAGAAACTTGGGTAACCTCATCAAGATGGTCCATTTTCACACAAAAGTAAAAATGGGATATTTTAGAGGTCATAAATATTGCTAGGAAGTTCTAAAAGGGTGGAAAAGGTTCCTAGTCCATGCACATACCACTTGGGCACTTGAATTACATTAAATTTGGCCTCTAGGATCATTTTAGGACCTATAAAAGTGGCTTGAAATATTTTCTCTCTAAAAACCCTAAGGATGTAACCTTTTCACTAAACCCTAATTAAGGAGATTAATCTAGGTTACTAACAAATTAGTCTTAGATTAACGAGTTACTCTGCTAACCCTAAATTGACATGTCAACACACATATGTATATAATGAGTATCAAGTGACACCATAAGATTTACTTTTATATAACATTAAACATGTCACAAATTATAGAATGATATACACACATTCAGATTACAATACAAATTAAACACTTGACAATGAGGTTTGAATCACTTTATTGGATTCAACATTAGTCTTATAGTTTGGACATAGGGTCAATTACCAATTATTTGATAAATTCCATGGTTAGTTATCTTGCACAATTAATTCAAATATCAGTAGTTTGATAACATCACATTCATATATTTAAACCAAGTTTACCCAATCACATTGATCAAAATATTAAAACTTTTATTTAAATAACCTTTGTCATTTTTGCACACATAATTAACCATCACTAATTACATAATTAAAGTATATTCATAATTATGAATTATTTACTAAAATATACCATCATAATTCATGCTTATAAAACATAAAATAACAAATAAAACATCACATGACATAAATAATATAGATAATGTCCAGTCCATAAAATAACATATCAAGTCATAATGTGTCAAAATAAAATATACTAGATGTGATATGATGGATTGGGGTGAGGCCTCATAGAAAGATTGGTTTCTTGGATGAGTAAGAAATAAAATTATAAAGTATAGCTGAAGTGGAGTATGTAGGAGCAACAATAATAATTTTAATTAGATTATGTCAATGAGGCAGATATTGAAGGACATTGGGATAGAATTTTTAGAACCTAGTATCGTACATTGTGATAACACAAGTACAATGAGTATGTCTAACAATCTTGTGTTGCATTATAAGACTAAAAATATATCTATTAAGTATCTTGTTTTGAGATAGAAAGTTGCAAAGAAAGAAATCAGACTAGAGTATGTAAATACTAAAGAGAAGATTGCAAATATATTTACGAAGCCCTTCCCTAAAGATACATTTGAGTACTTATGAGGTATGCTTGGGGTTATGTCCCTCCCTAATTTTGAATAGATTGTGCAAGAGTGCATCAGTCCAGTGGTATGGAGCACTATTGTTTGACTAGACTAAATGCTAATGCTTCTTATATGGGGGAGTATCTTAAATGATAAGCGTCATCAAGGACTCTTGGTAGCTAGTTTAGAATAGTGTCTTTGTAAAATTGAGTTGGTTGAAGGCTTAAAGGAGATGATTGACATAATGAAGCCTTTATCATTGATGCAAATGGGGAAGAAGAATGAATGAAAAATATATCTTGTTAATGAAGAAAGAGAAGCACTACAAATGGGGGAGAGAATGATGAATAAGGGAGAGATTGAGTTATTGATGTCACAGGGGGAGAAATTGTGAACAATTAATTTCCATCCATGTAATACTAGAGAGTTCTTGCTCAGAATTAGAATTTGAACAACTGATGTCAATCCTAAAGAAGAGATGCAAACATAAAAATGTTCTAGTGAGTTTCATATTTGATTGATGAAGATGTTTTGAAAATATGAGAACAAAAATAACACCAACAGAGTTTGATTTGGTGTCCTTGGAACTTAGATGTTTTTCATCTATGTTGTCATCAATGCCAAAGGAGAAGATTATTGGCATGAATGCTAATGGTATTCCTTTTGGGGAGTATCCTATAATTTCTAGAGTATGTGGGAGATTGTTAGTATGATTTACATGTTGCATTCAGGATTGTGTTTGTCATTTATGTCAACATAACATGGTTTCTATGAAGGCTGGTAGAGTAGAAGACATAGAATGAAGTCGTATAGATAGATAATTGATGATTAGGTCAAGTGCAGTTAAGAAAATGTTCAAAACTATATCCTAATGATGTGGTTAAGTGCACATCAATATTTTTTTTTATAAGAAAAATAGGTTTTACAAGGATCCTAAAACCCACAAGTCAAAACATTTCAAATGGCTAATAATAAGCAACAAAAGCCTAGCCAAAGAACAAGAGCCAACCAAAAGGCTAGTACAATGGACAGGAAAAAAGCTATTATAGCCAACAAATAAAAAGCCAATTATCAAAAAACTATAGTAGACTAATAGTCCAAAAGTCAGGAAAAGAAAAACCTATGTTATTCCTCTATCTTTCTCTCGATCTCCTCCATCATTTCTGCCACTTCATAGGCTTTGTGTAGCTCCTCAGCAACCTACTCCTGCCTCTTCTGGCCTATCTAATCAAAGCTACTGAAGTTAATGTCCATCATCGTATCCTCTTCCATTTTCTCTCTTGCTCTATGTTAGAGCTTGTAATCTTGGCCTCACCCTAACAGGTTTCGGTCCTAAGTCTTCCCATTGAAGTTGAACTTGAAGTAGTAATTTACTTCAACTTCAGGTTCAAAGTCTTGTTGGTCTGCCATGTGATAAGTGCACTAGTTTTATTGAGTTGACCTTTGTAAACTTGAAGTCCAAGTTGATGTTGAAGCCCGATCTCTCAAAACTTCAACTTCAATTTCAGTGTTGTTTTTGTCCGCTAACGATTTTTGTATGCAGATTAAAGATTGCCGAGCCATTCCATGGTGAGTCCCAGCATAATATTTTCCCAAATCATATAAAGTCATATGCAAAGAAATTTAAGGCAGCACGTGTTTGATTTGGGCAATACTTAATGGAGTATTAACAATGTCATTTCATGATTACTTGTTATGGGAAGATATGAGCAAATTTGACAAGGTATTTAAAACAAGAACACCTGCGGTGCCTTTTCCAATGAATGTCACATGAATGAGTAATGATGGTTTTTACTTGCTAAATCTATCCCGTGATTCTCTGTCCAAGTCATTCCTCAAATGCATGCAATTACCCTTTCCCACCCATCTCATTTTCTCTAGAAAAATCTCGGCACTTTTGGGTAAGAAAGACAAATTTCAGGCTGTGTCTTTGTCAAACTCTAAGTGCATCTCCATTCCCCTTTGCATTTTGGTTGTGCTTTACTTCATTTTGAAAGTATTTAAAACCTGGTCCTATAGACTTGTTGTCATAACAATCATGATGCTTTTTCAACCAAAAATGCCCAAATTAGAGAAGCCGCCATTACTCAGTTCCTTGCTTGAAATTCGTGATATTTTTTTGGTTAATAGAAATTTATCTAAATTTTTTGAAAGAACCAAAACTACTCAATGAAGTCCCATTTACTAGAGGCTAGTTGATAGTGGTTTACTAGAAGCCCCCGCTTTTCCCGCTGCAATCCCATGCCCAGAGCTCATGCTCAAATGTGCAAACCATTATGACCCTATTTCAAGATGCATTAAGAAAACCTCGAGGGCAGTAGTTATCAAAATTAACAGGACCAGTGTCAATTCTACCCTCAGGATTCCTCATAAAGAACCCTATGAGCCATGGATGTTCGAAGAAGCTGAACACTTGTATGTCAAAACAAAACCAGCTACGACACCAAGATTGCTCAATCCTGGCTCTTGAAGCCTATAGAGGGAGGTTCTAGGTTGCCTAAACCATTGACCATCAAACACTTCATTAAGGAGATTGCAAATATTGTATTCCTGCTTAATAGAATTAAGGGAAATGAACATGCTTTCCATTGGGAGTCTTGGATGTACTTCCTCATATAGAAGATAGTTAAAGTTGTCAAATTCATTGATTGGTCAGCTAATAGCAGAAAACTTGCATAAGGGCTTGATAGATGTTACCAATTGCGGTCCATTTTTCTTATCCACTTATTTGATTTACACCCTAGCCGCATCCAAAGATTGGGACTATCTTCCACATATACCTTGGGTAGATGACATGCCTATCTACCAATATTATACAGATCTCCAGGAAGATATAGCATGCAAAGAGTTTAAGAAAGTCAATGATGTTTTTTTAGGGAAATTGGTTTTTGAACTACAAGGTCGAGAAAATGATAGGATGTTATAAGAAGCCATGCAGGTTATGCAAATTTATGGTTGTTATTTCATTCAATTTTCCAGATTTACATATATCAGAGTGGGTGGTTTTCTTGATGAACCTTTGAAATTACCACGCTATTGTTCAGATTCTATAGTGTTGTCAGAAATGTGTAGGCAGTTTGCTTCTCTTGTTGAGTCCTTTCAAATTTCCAAAAAATCCTCTTCAGTATTCTTCCCAATTGAAATTGGACATTATAGATGCCCCAGTTTGAAAGAAGTCATATTATCAGCCAAATCTTTAACCTGCTTATGTCTTAAATCTTTCACCTCTCGGTTAGATTTTTACTACACTGGCTTTATTAGAAACAATATCAAAAATGTAGCTTCTCTCTTTCATTCCCCACAATTAGAGGATTTTTGGGCGAGCTGTCATAATGAATTTGAATTGAGGAAGAGGCTATGGTCATGCTTGACCATTAAACAAGTCATCATGTTCAATGTGGAGTTAGATACCTATGGGCTGAAAGATGATGATTCTGAAGGTGTGGTTGATCAATTTTACATGGATCATATTGAATGCATGCTTATCCCTGTTAGATTATGGTGACTAATCAGGAAAGTACTGTACATACTTCATAATTAGTGGGGTTCAGGGCATCGCCCTAAAAAAAAAATTTGGTACCATTCGCCATTCGTAGAAATTTTTTTGGTACTATTTGCCATTCGTAGATTCGCCACTAAAGTTATGGCTGACATATGGCTGACATGTTGTAACCCTAAAACAACATAGAATACATGTATAAAAGGGTTTAGCGTTAGGTATTTTTTCATTATGTTGTGATGCAAAATTGGTTCTTGCGGCAGTATTGAGCTATAAGGGATTACGGATTGTAATATGGTTGTAATTACTAGATTGTAATAAGATCAAACTTTTTGTTTGGTGGACGTAGCCTAGGGACTGGGTGAACCACGTTAAATCTTGGTGCCTTGTGTTTATTTCTGTGTGATCTATTATTTTCTGTTATTGGTTATATTTGCATGTAGTTTTCATTTCTGTCAATGGTTTATCTTAACAAGCTGTATCAGAGCGAGGTTTTATTTCAGTTATCCTCTACAGGAAAGTCTCATGGTTAAGTGAGAGTCTCACAGTTGAGTGGGAGCGATGGCAGATGAGGGTAAGCTGAGGGTTGATAGGTTTAATGGGTAGAACTTCCAGTTATGGAAGATGCAAATGGAAGACTATCTATATCAGAAGGATTTATGGAAGCCGTTGGAAGGAAAAGCCAAGAATCAAGGAACTATGTCAGAGGCTAAATGGGATCTTTTGGACAGAAAGGCACTTGAAAGCATTTGGTTATGCTTGGCACCATTGGTGACATTTAATATTACCAAAGCAAAGATGACAAAAGATTTGATGAAAACCCTAGCAACATTGTATGAAAAGCCCTCCACTTCAAACAAGGTATTTCTCATGAAGCATTTATTTAATATGAAAATGGCAGAAGGTGGATCTATTGCAGATTATTTAAATGAGTTTAATACTATTACTAGTTAGTTATCCTCTGTGGGTATCAATTTTGATGGAGAAATTAGGGCTCTCTTGATTTTGTGTTCTTTGCCTGAAAGCTGGAATGGCCTGGTAATGGTTGTGAGTAATTTTGTTCCTGGATCTAGTACCCTAAAATATGATGATGTGATTGGTGTTGTTTTGAGTGAAGAAACTCATAGGAAATCCTCAGGTGGATCTACATCAGGAAGTTCTTTGAATGCACAAAGCAGGGGCAGACCGACTGAGAGAGGAAGTAACTCTAGAAATCATGGGAAATCAAAAGGAAAGTCAAAGGGGAAGAGGTCTCAATCGAGAGGACCAAACGACTGTTGGTACTGTGGGAAACCAAGTCATAAAAAGAAAGATTTCTAGAACCGATAGAAAAATGAAGGAGATAAATCAGATGGAGACAAGGAGGCAAATGTGGTAAGTAACAAATCTGAAGAGGATGCTTTGCTTCTATCTTTAGAGAGTGTCAATGATTCATGGGTTTTAGATTCTGGTGCTTCATTTCATGCTACACCTCATAGAGGTTATTTCATTGATTATGTCCAAGGGGATTTTGGGCTTGTTTATTTGGGGGATAATGAACCCTGTCAGATTGTTGGAAAGGGAAAAATTAAGATTAAGTTGCAGAATGGGAATCATTGGCTACTACATGAGGTAAGACATGTTCCAAGGCTGAGTAGAAATTTAATTTTAGCTCGGCAACTCAGTGATGAGGGTTGTGTAGTTACTTTTAATGATAAAAATTGGAAGGTTTCAAAAGGTTCCCTTGTAGTAGCAAAAGTTGTGAAAGTAGGCACCTTATATCTTTGTACAGGTCATATTATTCCTTCTACTTTGATTGTTTCAGAGAAAAATGAATGTTCAGGAACAATTATTGTAGTTGAGTAGGTAGAACAAATAGTTGTTGTAGATTCTGATACAGCGCTATGGCACAACAAACTTGGGCACATGAGTGAGAAAGGTATGAAAGTACTTCATTCAAAGAAAGTTTTACCAGGTCTGAAATGTGTTAATATGGATTTCTGTGAAAGTTGTGTATGGAAAACAAAAGAGAGTGAGTTTTGTAAAGACTGGGAAGGAAAACAAAAAGGAAAAATTAGAGCTTGTGCATACAAATGTATGGGGACCAATTCAGGTATCTTGCCTTGGTGGCTCTCATTATTATGTTACATTTATTGATGACACAACTAGAAAAGTATGGTTTTATTTCCTTAGACAGAAATCTGATGTATTTCAAACTTTTAAGAAATGGAAATGCTTGGTTGAAAATGAGACTGGTAAGAAACTAAAATGTCTCATATCTGATAATGGTGGTGAGTATTGCAGTCATGAATTTGAATATTATTGCTCCACTAATGGTATTCGTAGACAAAAAATTGTTCCAAGGACTCCACAAGAAAATGGAGTGGTTGAACGCATGAATAGGACTATAATGGAGTGCGCCAGGAGCATGAGGTTGCATACTGGGTTGCCCTTATACATGTGGGTGGAGGCTGTCAATAATTTAGTATATTTGATTAATAGAGGTCCCTCTACTCCTTTGGGTTGTGGTATTCCAAAGGAAGCATGGACTGGTAAGAAGGTGAGTTATTCTTTTCTCAAGACCTTCTATTGTGAAGCTTTTGCTCATATAGACTCTGAAAATAGAACCAAGCTAGAAGCTAAATCAAAGAAATGTGTCTTTGTTGGATATGGCATTAATGAATTTGGTTATAGGCTTTGGAATTTTGAAAATCATAAAATTATAAGAAGTCGGGATGTCATATTCAATGAAAAAGTGTTGTACAAAGATCTGTTGCAGCAACATGAGAAGAAAGAAGATGATTATGTAGTGCTGGATGATACTCCAAAAGTTGATGTTCCAGCCATTCCTCATGATGTACAACAACCACAACAACAAATACCACACACACCAATGAATTTTAGACGGTCAACGAGGGAAATTAGACCTCCACAAAGGTTTTCTCCCTCTTTGTATTCTATTTTACTTACTGATGCTAGTGAACCTGAACGTTATGATGAAGCTGTGCAGGTGGATACTAAGATTCAGTGGGAGTTTGCAATGAAAGATGAAATGGACTCTTTGCTAAAAAATAAGACATGGGATTTGTGTAAGTTACCTGCAGGTAAAAAGGCTTTACAGAATAAGTGGGTTTACAGGTTGAAAGAAGAGGAAGGAGGTAAGAAAATATTTAAGGCTAGGTTAGTTGTAAAAGGATTTGCACAGAAAAAGGGAATTGATTTTGATGAGATATTTTCTCCTATTGTTAAAATGACTTCTATCTGTATTGTTTTAAGTCTTGTGGCTACTAAAGATTTGCATTTAGAGCATCTAGATGTTAAAATAGCCTTTCTTCATGGTGATTTGGATGAAGAAATATATATGGCTCAGCCACAGGGTTTTGAGGTCAAAGGTAAGGAGAACTTAGTGTGCAAATTGAAGAAAAATTTATATGGCTTGAAGCAAACACCTCAGCAATGGTATCTAAAATTTGACAGTTTTATGCATGAGCATGGATATAATAGGTGTCATTCAAATTACTGTATTTATTTTAAGAGGTTGGATGATGATAGCTACATTATTTTATGTTTATATGTTGATGATATGCTTGTAGTTGGGTCTAACATGGATCATATTAAGGGGCTAAAATGCCAGTTAGCACATGCATTTGCTATGAAGGATTTGGGGGTAGCAAAATAAATCCTTGGTATGAAGATTTGTAGAGATAGGAAGAATAGAACATTGACGCTATCTCAGGTTGATTATGTTGAGAAGGTGTTACAACATTTCTCTATGGAGAATGCTAAAGCTGTTAGCACACCTTTACCTAGTCATTTGAAATTGACTAAGGAGATCTATCTTAAGACACGGGAAGAGGAGGATAAGATGTCCAAGGTACCCTATGCTTTAGCTGTAGGGAGCTTGATGTATGCTATGGTATGCACTAGGCCAGATATTGCACATGCAGTGGGAGTCGTTAGTAGGTATATGAGTCATCCAGGATTTAAGCATTGGAATGTTGTTAAGTGGATTCTCTAATATTTGAGAGGAACATCCAATAAGTGTTTACACTTTGGGGGCTCTACTACTAATTTACAGGACTATGTTGACTCAGATTTGGCAGGGGATATTGATACCAGGCAGAGTACTACAGGTTATGTCTTTACTGTTGGTGGGGCAGCTATGAGCTGGATTTCTAGGTTACAAAAGATTAATGCTCTATCCACTACAGAGACAGAGTATGTTGCTGCTACAGAGGAAGCCAAGGAGATGAGATGGCTTCAGTTCTTCTTGGAAGAATTGGGACATCCTCAGAAGGATAATTATTTGTTCATAGATAGTCAGAGTATCATTCATCTTGCAAAGAATTCAGCTCTGCATTCTAAGACTAAACACATACAGTTGCAGTACCATTTCATTCAGTTAGTTTTGGAGGATGGATAGTTAAAGCTAGAGAAGATACATACAAATGATAATCTAGCAGATATGTTGACAAAGGTTGTAACAAGGGAGAAGCTGAACTCCTCTTCAGCTTCAGTTGGTCTTTTCGACTAAACATGAATAAAAGAACAGCAGAGTCCAGGGTAGTTTGTTCCAGTGGGACCCCCATGCGGTAGTGGTATTGCTACAAGATCAGTCTCCAAGTGGGAGATTGTTGTTTAGTGTGGAGCCTGATCATTCCCCAAGTGGGAGATTGTTAGATTATGGTGACTGATCAGGAAAGTACTGTACATACTTCATAATTAGTGGGGTTCGGGGCATTGCCTTGAAAAAAAATTTTGGTACGATTTTCCATTCGTAGAAATTTTTTTGGTATTATTCGCCATTCATAGATTCGCCACTAAAGTTATGGATGACATATGGCCAACATGTTGTAACCCTAAAACAACATAAAATACTTGTATAAAAGGGTTTAGGGTTAGGTATTTTTTCATTATGTTGTGATGCGAAATTGGTTCTTGTGGTGGTATTGAGCTGTAAGGGATTACGGATTGTAATTAGGTTGTAATCACTGGATTGTAATAAGATCAAACTTGTTGTTTGGTGGACATAGCCTAGGGATTGGGTGAACCACGTTAAATCTTGGTTCCTTGTGTTTATTTCTGTGTGATCTATTATTTTCTATTATTGGTTATATTTGCATATAGTTTTCATTTCTGTCCATGGTTTATCCTAACAATCCTTAAAATCAATTGGGAGAAAAGGGAAGAAAATGATGTATATGCCCGTACCAAGGATGTAATAGTAAGAACCGCCAAATGGATAAAATCAAAAGCAGTGGCTACTCCAAGCTTTTTTGAGAAGTCTTCAAGAAGAAAGGGTAAAAGGACTGCTCATAAGCAAACTAATCGAAGTGTCCCTGATTCTGTTGCAGGTCCACTTGAAGTTGAACTTGAAGCAGTTCCAGAAACACTTCAAGTTCAAGTTCAAGAAGAAACTCCAAAAGGAAGGAGAGTAACTCGCTCAAGCATGAAGAAGGCATTAGCTGTCAAAAGCAAAAGCATCATAACAGTGGACTTGGAGACATCAGAAGACCTATCTATGGCAGATAATGTATCTGAATCCCAGAATTCTCCAATGGATACCAAAAATTAGGAAAGTAATCTCCCCTTAGTTAAATGTTCCCCTGTTGCCATAAAGGATCAAACAACTCCTAAATGGCTGGAGAAATCAATGGAGAAGAAGAGAAATATGGTCCCAATATCTATGCCTATTGACGACCTAGTCAACAAGTGCCTTGGTAAGGCACCCAAAGTAAAAAAAAGCAAGGACTGAAGCAAGAATTAATTTTGACAAAAGTTCAGGTTGATGGGCAGCAGAGATAGCTACACCACCTGATGGGAGCTCTCGTAATTTTGTAGTGCCTCAAGATTTCCAAATAACAAAGGTTGATTTGGGAAAAGGAAACCGTGAAGTAGATATGAGATTCTTTGAGGTATCCAATAAGAAGATTGCAGAAAGAGTATGGAAAGACATGCAAGATAAGCAAGAAATGAAGGAGACAATAAAGAACATGGCGCAGTACATCAACACTATCCTGCATCCTGAAGCAAAGCCAATCTGTGAGATGTCAGCCACTATTGACGTATCCTCTGCAACCAATCAGCAATCATTGGAGAACCTGCATAAGTGCAAAGCAGTAGCCAAAGTAGCAAGTGAATGGGTCCAAGATGTTCTGCTTAACATCATAAAATAAATTGGACATTTAGATCATGCCTCAAAGGAGATATCAAACGTTACCAAAAAAGTGGAAGTAAGTAATGAAGGATATGAAAAAGAGAAGAATAACTAGGCAAAAGTGGTAATATTGCTAGAAGATGTGCAAGAATTTGGCTTGCAAAAATTTCAAAACAAATGCCCTGTAGCCAGTCTTGATGAAAAAACCTTGTACATCATAAAAGATCGCATTGAATAGGGGAATGAAGCACTGGCACAAGGGGTATTTGAAATCAAAGAAGCATTACAAGAACTTAAGTTTATACATCAGATTATTGAGAATGACCTTAAGTGGTTTGTAAAACAGTTCATGGAAAAAGAAGATGACTCTATTGCCCAATCAGACAAGATAATCAAAGAGGTCCAAAATAAATTTCAAGAATGGCATGACAAGAGGACACCAGCCAAGCAGGATTTCTCCAACGTGGTGCACACTGAAGCTATGTTGATTATCAATCTAAAGCACTTGGAGATGCATGAGGAAAAGGCTGTTGAACTGAAGAAGATAAAGGAAATTTGGAAGCAACAGCTTGCCTATATTGGTCTTCCACATCAATCTGTTATTTCTACCTTTTCAATTGCCTATGAAACATGGAAGATGGTGAGAGGTGCAGTTGGTGGAGACAGTGCAACCTGATCAAGAATCGATTAGCTACAGTTTCTTTTCTGTTTTGTTTTCTTGCAATTTCAATTATTATTTATTTTCAAAAGATAATTAACTCCTGGTGGCGTAATTTTGGCTTGATTCCAGCCCCATGCCTATAAATGTAATAATTAGTATTGTTTAGGGGGTTTGAATTTCTCCAGTAGACCGGTAGACAGAACTACTTTTGTTGATGGTTTTATTTCCAGTTTAGAAGTAACATTTCAGAACTTTGACAGACACATGAAACTCTATAGTTTGATTTTGGGTTGAAAGCTTTGTAAGTGGATACTATTATCTGCTTATTTTTTTGTTATTTCTATAGATACTATTTAAGCTTTTAGCTACACTTGTTATTGATTTTGAAATTGTGAACTCTGAATTTGGAAATTCTGTGGGAAATTGGTTAATGAAACTTGCCTGCTCGATAATTTAATTTTCAGCTATGTGGATCATTTTGATAATTAAAATTGAGTGGTTATTTTCCATTAAAGTTTGTTTCATATTGATGAGATAAAATAAGTTGTTTCAACACCTCCAGTAGATTAAATTCTTGGAAAGTTATTATGTTGAGTTTATTTGGTTAAAACTTTCAATGTAATAAAGGTAGCTGCACCTATTTCAATTGAAGAAATTTTAAGCAAAGAATTCCTAAGTTCTTCGAATAGGAATTCATTTGTTAGTTTACATTCTTTTCTCTGTTTTGATATATGAACATTCATGGGAAAAATTGTTCACTAACACTCTATCCTTTTCCTCATTTTCATCCATATGTAGATATGTAGAAGATATGAAGATATGAAGATATGTAGAAGATATGTCCTTTTCCTAATCACATCAATATAGTTGAAGATATGTAAAAGATATGATTGATTTAGAGAAAGAAGATTACAAATGGAATACCTAATAAGTAGTTTCTGATGTTTGGTTTGTATTTCCTAACAGAGATAGAATCATGATAAGCATGGTTAGAGAGTATTATTAGATAGTCAAATGATGACATTAGAAAGTGCACAAGATCTTAGGTTGCATGTGTGAGAAGTTGTAAAGATTGTAAACTGACAGTGTTGTGTAATTATAAAATAATTAATTATCTTAAAGTGGTCCTATTATAATTAATTGGAAAAGCCTCAAGGCCAACTCAAGGAATTATTTTGAGGAAATGATATAAAGGAAGGTTGTATGTGGATGAAGTGCAAAGTATCCAAACAAGAGCAGAGTATTTGGCAAATGAGAGTAAGTGGTCCAAGGGATTATTGGATGCAAAGTTGGTGATCTAATATTGAGATCAAAAGAGGAATTTTGGCTGATAGCATAGGGAAAGTAAAAGTAAAATTTATTTCTATTATTCTACAAGGAATAATATGGAGATAAGTTGAACATTGAGCTCAGTGATCTTAACCTTGAAGCTATTTGGACACTAGGTCCATCTACCTTCTACAAATCTTACCAAGGTTGACACAACTCCTAACAGGGTTGGAATCTCCTAATAGGGATTCAAAGTCTCCTAACAAGGACTAAAATGTATTGATTTTATTTATTGACTCCTAACAAGTTCTATCCTCTAACAAGTAACAATAATATTAGTACACCATTCTATGGGTACCACCCCCACCAGGGTTTTTGCCCTAATCAAGGGTTATTCTAGTTAACATATTTGGTGTTATTGTGTATGAGTATCTTTTTATGGTTTTTGATTATATTTTTCAAATGCTTAGAGATTAATATGGTTAATAAGTCATATATAGGTGAAGGCTATACATGTTGAAGAAATTCAAAAAATTATTGGTGGTCAAAAGTTCTTGGTGGTTTTCTAATAGGGAATTTCTCATCTATTCTGATTAAAAATCTTTTATCTTTTAGATATTTCAATTTTCTTCCTTGTTGAGAGTATTACCTTTACCTATAGGAGTAAAAATTCTAACATTCACCATAGTCTATAAATTAAAAGAACCTATAGAAATCACTAACAAACATACAAAGATGTGTTGTAAATTATGTTTTTAAGCACTATCTATAATCTATGCTTATGGATTGAGGTTTCATTTAACCCCTACTTTCTTCCTCAAAAGTAACATGTGTATGTGTCTATGATAGTGGAAGAAAAATCACATGAGTAAGACTGGTATTTATCTTTGATATTGAACTAGGGCTTCCTCCTATATTGCCTAAAATGAAGGGATTGACATAGTAAACATTTGAAACTAGCATTCATAATAATTATATTTACATAGTGACCATAATCAAGTCTACATAATACATACCTCTACTAGAAAAGAAAGATTCTTTTGAACATAACAATGATGGGATAACTTAAGATTAAAAAAATAGCTCCCAATTATCCACACATGCAACAAACTACATGGAATCTTTAAAAATCATAGCTCCCATTCATAGAATGAAGTTTTATATACCATGCATACAGTAGAATTTAAAATTTTATTTAAAAAATCTATAAGAAACACCATGATAAAGAGAGTTTCATAAGTCTGCAAGTTTCTTTAAAATTATAACTTTGAAGAAACTTGGAGAATTATCAAAACTCTCTTTCTCATGGTGTTTATTATAACATTTTGTATAATATTTAAAAGTGAAATCTCTACATGATATAAGAAAGTTCCTCATTTCTATATCCCCCATGGCACGTTGATCAGATACATAGCCTTTGAAAAAAAGAGTAAAATATATGTCAACATTAAACCTGCAAGAATTAAAACTTCTTTGCTAAAGGCACCAAGAAAATGTTGAGTTGAACATGTGAGGCTTGTGGTAGAGATGATATCCTAACACTATTCAATTTTCTTGTGATTGTAACCACAACAACGGTTGGAGTCTTGGTTTTGTTCCCTAACACTATTAGGGTTTTTTTTAAAGAAATAAAGTACCAAAGTGGAATTCCATTTCCTTTTCAAGACACTAAAACATGAAGGGATGTACCATGGTGAGTGAGGCTTCCTATAAGGCCCCTTCCCTAGTACCCCATTATAAATCTTAATAACAAGAATATTATTAGAGCTAGGATGAGTAAGGAGTTGAGATGTCATGTTTCTATCTGTTGTGTATAGAATGTGAATTATAGATTGTTGCCATACACCTTATGATAGAACAATGGTAAGAAGGTTTTGGAATCTAAGTATATCATGATTGGAATATTCCTTAGAAATAATGAACCTGTGATCTTATTGAGACTAGTCTTAGTCACTTCCTCTTCCATCCTAGCTCTATCTCTATCCTCCTCACTTTCATCTAGAAGACCCCTTGTTTTCAACATTCTAGTAAGGGATGAGATATTATCATTGATAGAGGTTAGAATGATAAGCATCTAATTTTCCAAACTATGGTTTCAATTTTCCAAATTGAGGATTCTCTTCTCAGCCAAACTAAGACAATCCCCCTGATCATTATAATTTCCACAATCTAGCGTCTTCCTTTTCTATTCCAGCTAGCCTATTTTTTCTTTGAACTCCTCCAACTCATGGTAAAGCCATTTGATTGAACTAAAATTGTCAATCATCTTGTTCCTAGAATTATTAAGCAAATTCATGCCAATCTCCCTTGCATTATCTGTTATGGATACCATTGTTGGATCAATGAGATCCTCTAACTGGAGTTGACCCTATTTTTCTTCTAAAATTTGTGGGTTCATTGCCTCTCTTACTATACCCATTTTGGAAGTTCTTACATTAAAGTTTCTCTAGGCCATGTGCCTATCCTTAATGACCACCTCTCCTCCTTCACCATTTTTCTTCTCCATGGCCAATTCCTGAGGATGAATTGGGGAAAGAGGAATAGTAGGAAGCTCTGGCCTAGAATCCACAATCCCCTCAACATCCTTCACTTTTGACCTCCTCTATTTCTTAGCCACTAGCTCCACTAATTTATTTTCTACCTCCTCTTCACCCTCTTCATTAGTTTTCATATCATCTCCTTCCTCATTATACTCTTCCTCTACTTGTCCAGATGATTTTGACCCATGGCATCTAGGGCTCTTCTTACTTGGGGTTTTTACTGATGAAGGCAACTTCTTTTCAGAATCCTTGGCCTTTTTCACAGGTGTGATGGTCTCTTCACCCTCTAAACTAATACTTTGGACATTCTCTGAATTAGATGAGAAACTAGACCTTCTCATATCTAGAAAAGCATCTGCACCCTGTAGGGGGGTTTTGCTTATGGTTTGAGCCTTGAAATGCTCATAAATTAGAAGCAATAACCCCTCGTATAGGGCCAGATTTGCTAAGGGTTTTTTCTTATGCCTAAAAATACTTTTACACGTTGAAGTATATAATTAGAAAGGGAATGAAATCTTGACACTGTAGCAAAAGTGATTGAGTAAAACAAAGTGATGTGTTTTTGTTGTATCAAATCTAGTGTCCAAAGAGATATACTCTATAATGGCACGTAAAACATACCTCCATAGATTTTTGATGGAATCCATTTCGTAGTATGTTTCATACTTTACTGGTTCATTTATTTGCTTTGTATTCTTTACAAATTCCTTCATGGCATTCACCGACATCTTCTTGTCTCTAAAAAAATTCATCCCCTCTGCAAAAATTTTAGTTATCGGACAAATAATTTCCTCAATGACCTAAAACAAAATCTAGTCCACTTTCACCCCTCCATCCTTCCATGGATCCACCATACTATTAGTGACCACATTTTCAAAACCATGAAGTTTTGAAATGTAGTTGGCTATACCATTGTTCTCTAGCTTTTCCCAGACTTTCATCTTGTGCTTTCGTTTCTCTACTTCACCAATAGGTTCCTTCCTTATTCTTTCCCCCACCATCTCTGAGTTCTCAATGCTCACAATTATCATAAACCCCAACTTCTGATAAGCCTTTTCCAACCTCTAGAAACCTTGATTGCCACCTCTATAATAGTCACCAAAATGTCTATCTTTACCCCCAAAATGGTAAAGGAAGAGAGAGAAATGAACCAAAGAAACATGTTGAGGTGACATCGATAACCTCATCTAACTACATTTTCTATAAATGCCATTATTATAATTACTTAAACCCCAATTCTCATTAAACACCATTATGACAGTTAAATATCCACCATACCACCCTCGATTTTGTCTATTTCAATTAGGCTTTTTGCCTCTTTTGGAATATTTCTGACAGAATTCCATATCATCCTCTTATCTTGCCTAACTTCTTTGTTGGCAAACCAGTCTACCATAGAATTTGCCTCCCTGCATTCATGGGTGACATGGACACTTTCAAAATTATCAAGAAGTGAGTAGGTCTTATCAATAATATTTGCAATTGACCATGAAGATTGAGTGATCCCTTTAATACACCTTATGATGTTATATGAATCTCCCTCCAACCATAATTTTTTAACTCCCATGTCCAGAGCTAATTTTACTGTATGGCATGCAGCACTAGCTTCTGCATAGTGGTTTGTCTGATATCCCAATGGATGAGAAAAAGCTTCCACCCCTTCACCATAGCTATCTCTAATGATACCTCCACAACCCGAAAGTCTAGGGTTTCCTTTAGCCACACCATCAAAATTTTCTTAATGCCATCCCTCCAGAGGGAGTAGTCATTTCACCTCCTATATTTTAACCCTCTTGTCCTTATCTTTCTCCTTCTTACCACCACTTTTAAAATCTCCCCCCTTTCTTATTGATAATTTTCCTTCATGCTTCTATATATCTTGTCCATCAGAATGAAAGTAGGTTCCTCTCTTTCTCTAAAGATTTGATTGTTTCTTTCCTTCCATACTCCCCAACAGTAATGAGGCAAAGTCTAGCTACTTAAATACTACAAATCAATTCCTTTAAACATACTATTCTATTGGCAAAAGAAATCCAGTACATTGGTTGGCTTGCACCAACTTACCCCAAGATTCTTAGTTAAACTATCCAAAACCTCCCTACAATAAGAACAATGAAAGAACACATGATTTGTTATTTCCATCTAATTTTTACATAGAATACATCTATTAGGCATATAACGTCCTCTTTTAATTAAATTATCCTAGGTAAGGATTTTTTCTTGTAAAACCAGCTAGAAAAAGATATTGATCTTTGGGGTAAGACCAAGTATCCAGGCTTTATCCCAGGGGGGCTTCTCATTCAAGCTCCAAAGAGAGTTATATTCTAATGCAACTGAGTAACAACCATTTGGGTTGTCTCCCCAAATAACCTCATCCCTCTTATTATTAAGAATCAAAGAGTTCAACATTATCATAACTGGCTTGAGGTCATCTAAAATGAGAGATAGGTCTCTCCAACCCTAGTCAGTTCTATAATCTAAAACTTTCAAACCAAATTGCCTAATACAAATATTTGACTAGTTTTCAAATATAGGATTATTTATAAGGGGGCCTTGAATCAACCAATTATCATGCCATAATAGGATATCCTCACCATTACCCACTTTCCACTTAATCTTAGCTTTGGCCAAGTCCCTTGCCTTAAGGATTCCATTCCAAATGATAGATCCATTCAGGATATCTTCATTATTGAGTAGAAAGTAAATAGAAGGTCTTCTGATATACTTATTAACAAAAATATCTCTCCATTCCCCTATGCTACTAAAAATTTTCCATATATGTTAAGCTAGTAGAGCCTTATTAAGATGCTTTAATTTCCTAATACCCAAGCCCCCATAGCACTTTGGAAGATAGACATTATCCTACACCACTAGGGGATACCTATTCTAACCCTCAAGGCCAAATCAAAGAAAATCCCTCTAGATCTTTACCATTTTTTCAAATAACTTTACCAATATCCCAAAAAGACTTAGGGCATACATCAGGAGATTCTAAAGAGTGGATTTTACCAAAAGACATTTGCCTGCTTGAGTAAGAGAAGCTTCTTTCCACCTCACCATGTTCTTCCTAAACCTATCAAGAGTCTCATTCCAAAAGGAATTAGGGGGATTTGAGCCCATAGGGAGATCAAGATAAGTAGAAGGGAGCTTTCCCACTCCACACCCAAGAATTCTCATTATTTTCCTTTGTCTGTCCTCTGGAGTATTAATAAAGAAGATAGATCTTTTTGTCAAATTAATAAACTATCTTGACCCTATGATATAAAAATCTAGAATTTCCTTAATCACTTTAGCCTCCTTAATAGAAGTCTCCCCTCCCATAATAGTATCATCCACAAATTGTTGATGGGAAAAAGAAGCACTCCTCGAAGATGGTTTTATCCCTTTAAGTCCCCCTTCTTGTTTTTTCCTCTCAATCAACCTTCCAATATATTTAGCCATGATAATAAACAAAATAGGAGAAATAGGATCCCCCTATCTTGACCCTCTCAAAGGTTTAAAAAAATATGAGGGAGCCTCATTTACCAAGATTGCAAGGGAGGAAGTAGAAATAAGCTAAGAAATAAGCTTACAAACTTTCTAATCAAATCCAAAAGCCTAAAGCACCAATCCTAGGAAAGTCCAGTCCACCCAATCATAGGCTTTTGAAAGATCCAGCTTAAGAAGCATACCTTCTCGTTTTCCTACCTCCAAGGAACGAATCACTTCATGAACCATCATGATAGAATCCAATATCTACCTTCCAGGGACAAAGCCTATTTGTTTCTGTGATATAATCAAAGGGAGAATTTTGAGGATTTTTGAGGTTAACACCTTTGAGATAATCTTGTAAAAAGAGTTACAAAGACTAATAGGTCTAAATTTATCCAAAGAATTTTCCCCAGGGACTTTAGGGATTAGGACCAAGAAAGTAGAATTGATCTCCTTAAGAATGCTTCTTGCTCCAAAAAATTCCTGGATAGCCTTCACCACAACTTCCATAACCACCTCCCATTAAATTTGAAAAAAGAAAGTTGGAAAACCATTAGGTCTAGGGGATTTGTTAGTAGGCAAAGAGAACAAAGCTTCTTTAATGTCCTATGCTTTTGGGATCACCCTTAACATCTTGTTATGATGGGGTTGAATAATCTATGGGAGACAAGAGATGATTTCTTTATGATCCACCTTCAATAACAAAGGATCCCAAGACAGAAGAGATGAGAAATAAGAAACAACCTCAGTAGTAATATCGTTCTCTCCTGTTAAAAGATCCTGCCCCTTTTTTTAAACCTCATATTCTATTATTTCCTCTATGCTTTAGAGTAGAGATATGAAAAAACTTGGTATTTTGATCACCCTCTTTAAGCCAATTGATTCTAGATCTTTGCTTCCAGAACTTCTCCTCTTTGCTAATAATATTATGCAAATCAGTCAAAATGGACATCACAAAATTCCTATTCATATCATTATACCCATCTAGTTGAATGGTATCCTAGATAGAAGTGAGCTTGGTAGACAACTCCTCTTTGTCTTGAAAGATATGGCCAAAATTAGTCTTATTCCATATTTTAATCATTTGCTTCACATTACTAAAGTTCTTGGAAACTCTAAATAGAGTTGTTCTTTCCACTCCCATTCCCCGCCAATAGTAAATCCTATGCAATAAATATGGATGGGAGGTCCACATCTTTTCAAATCAAAAAGCGAAGTTCCTCCTAGGTTCAAGAAAGACAACCAAGAGTGATATAGGGGAGTGATCTGAACCAACTCTTGGGAGTAGGGACAACCTACAAGAGAAAGAATTCAACTAGTCCAAAGAAATTAGAGCTCTATCCAACCAAACCTAGATGCAATCACTTCCTACTCTTTTATTGGACCAAGTGTAAGATCCTCCTAACAAATCCACATCCAACAAAGCCAAGTTATTAATGAAACTGGAAAGGTCCATCTTGCTTTTCCAATCCAGAGCCAAACCTTCCAATTTCTCCTCATCCATAAGATGAATATTGAAGTCTCCCATAATTATACCTTTATTCAAATTACTGGTCTAGACCATATCACAAATCTTAGTCCAATAATTCTTCCTTTCCCTTTTAGAATTAGGAGCATGACATTCAAAAGGAACCAATATTCATTGGAGTGCAGATGAAACACTTCAGAAAAGAGAATATTACCATCATTAAACAAAGTAGTAAATCTAAACTATTTAATATTAAAAAGAGTAAGCAAACCTCCTGATGCACCTTTAGAGTCCACTACCTCACCGACCATATTGCTACTAAAGGACATCCTACCCAAAATCTCCTTCTTCATTTTTGTCTCTTGAATCATCAAAATATCAGGTCTTTGATCTCTAATCATATTCCTAAGAATTTCCTGCTTATGGACCCCATTGAGGCAACTTATATTCCAAAAATTTATCTCCATTTCAAATTAGAAGTACATTCCAAAATAGTTCTTTGGCTCCCATCTGCCAAACTCCTTCTGGCCTCATCTTGAATGACTTGGCTAACGGTCCTCCTTCCTACTGACCTTGGCCTCCCTCCTACATTTGGTCTACCACAACTCCTAGTCTATGCTGGAGAAGTCAAGGAGGGCTCCCAACTCTTTTTATTTTTGAGTTTTCCTAAGTTCTCCTTCAAACAGTCATCAATCCTTACCATCTTAATGGGAGATAAGGAGATGTCCTTCTCAAATCTCTCTTCCAAATTGCAAGAAACTAAGTTTTCCTTACTGGAAGAAGGAGGACCTCCCTCTACTACCTCTTGGATATCCCTTTCTAATACCTCTTCAATACTCAACACTTGTTCCCCCTTACTCTTCAAAAGACTATCATTCTCTATCCTATTCTCCAATATAGCTGCCTTAACTAGAGAATCCACCTCCTTGACTCCAAGGATACTAGGGTTTATAACTAGATCAACCACCTCTCTAGGTCTAGGCAAAAAATTATCCTCTACCTTGTCTTCTACTCTGACAGGGTCAACCCCTATAAAGACTAAATCTACCACCTTAGAAATCTTTGGTCCAGGCATGACTTTTTCCACTATCTCAACAACCTTTGGGTCATTCTAGACTGATTGGATTCCTCCTTTGGAAGGAGCCATCAGGACCTTTGAATCTTCTACCTCAAAAATCTTTGGTCCATACATGACCTTTTCCACTATCTCATCAATCTTTGGATCATTCTAGACTACTTGGATTTATCTTCTGGAAGGAGCCACTGGGACCTCCTCTAGAATCAGAGCCACCGAGACCTTCTCTGGAATCTCCTGGGGCTTCTGGGCTTCCTTTCTATCCTTTCTTTTCTAGATCTTTTTCTCCTTACCAGATTTAGAAAGAATAGGAATCCTTTTCTTTCCAAATTTAGCCTTTAGACACTAATTCACCTTATGCCTAGATTTTAAGCAATGAAAATAGGCAAAAGGAACACTTTCATAATCCAACTTCTTAGTATGTGTCCCCAATTTTGAGTGAATGCTCACTACTTCTAGCATATCAGCCCCTTCCCTTACTCTAATATAGATCCTTGCATATGTTAGTCTCTTTCTTGAAGCTGTAATTGAGTCTATAGACAAAAGCTCTCAAAGGAGTTTGCCACACCTACAAAGACATACTCATTCCAAAACTCTAGTGGTAATTCTGAAAGTCTAACCCAAATAGGTGCTTGCACAAAAAATGAATCATTCAAATCTAGCTTTGAAGACCACTTCTAGAATACCAAGGTCAAGTTACCTATGCTCCAAGACCCTTCACACAAGATATTTTACAAGTCCTCATTACAAGAGAAATCAAAAGAAAAGAAGCCTTTCTCCATCATCGTAACAATGACATGTCCTTTAAGGTTTCATTTCTTCTAAGTGAAGGATCTTACAATATCTATGTTTAGCCTTGGCCCAATAAACTTTCCCACCAGGGTAGAAGCCACTAAAGTAATATTATGATCTATCAACTCATTTGGAATAGCAATCACACAAGAACCCTTATCCAACCTAGATAGAATTTTAATTGTTGGAAAGAAAGACTTATCAGTAGGCTTAACCCCAAAAAGAGAAGACCATTTTATGGGAAATACCCTAGACCAATCTGCCTTAGGTAGTAGAATAGGCTTGTCCAGAGCTCTATTCTTGTCACATGGGTCCCCATCTTCATTCTCTATCACATCTCTTTTATCTACTATCCCTTGACACTTTGTAACCCCCTCCTACATTCTAGGCTTTTGATTCCCTCCTCCTTTAGGAATCCTACCTAGGATAGGATTCAAATTTTGAAAGGGTGCACTTCCCTATCCTCTTCCTTGTCTGCTCCCACTTGCCATTGGAGTGTGTTAATTATTATCTATATATATATATATATTAGTTATTGTTGTTATAAGTATCCTATTCAAAATTACATTAGGTTGATAAGCTAAGACCCTATGGAATGAAGGCTCGAGGTGTCATAACTTAGAAAATATGCCAATGGGTTCATGATATTTTATGGCCTATTAGGATAATTGAATTAGATGATTATTATAGAAAGATGAATCAACACCCACCCTTATGAATATTACTAATAGTCATAGATGAATATTGTTACCAAAATTGGATAAGGGTCTACATGGTGGAACTCAATATGATGTAATGTAATGAGTTAATTATTGTACAAGTAGTACTAGGTGGATATGTTGATATTTATGAGGATGGATTTTATGGCCAATAAAATGTAATGGATTTATTTTATGATTAATTTTGAAACTATATGACTATGAAAACATCTTAATTACCTCACATAATGGATACATCTTATAATGTACTATCTCTTAATGATAACGGGAGACTATTAGTAATCAAACTATATTTAATTGAATCAAAGGATATTAGTTGTGATGTTTATATTTTGATGATTTTGACCTAAGATATGTATTCTGAACTAATTTTTATGTTGGCTAATTTAATAGTATAGATTCAACATTTCATCATTATGATAAGAAATGGATTATGATGTGGTTCAAAATGTTAGTTTCATCATTTGATTAGATATTAATGTAGATATGAAGATTATGATATTTTAATGTTTTAAATGTTTTATATTAAAATGATTAGAAAATAAAAATTGATTATGATGTTAAGGTGAACTATTTAATATGAAATTGTCAAGAACCTATATACATACATTTTATATTATTTTTCATTGGGCTACTGATGTTCGAGTTTAGTGTGTTGACAATTTAAACATGGAATTTAATTGGGGAAACAAGGTCCAAACTTATGTGGACACAGTTTATCCAAGGTGAATCTTTAGAAGATTCAAAAGCCTCATTGTGATGTGTTTATTTCATCAATGTAATTTTTCATGTGTGTGTCTCATAAATACATTAGGGACATGTCATGGTGATGTGTAATGTGTTTTAAATGTGTCACTTGATACTTGTAATTATATGTGTGTTAATGACATGTCACCTAGGTTTTGTGTCATGGCAACACTTAACCTTAAACTAATTGCCTTTCAAAAGATTTAAGCAAATCCACTTGAAGAATGGATAGGATGAATTTCGAATTAAAAGTTGACAAGGATTTTAGATTGTCAATATGTGGTCCTAAAGTTCCATTTTTGTGCAAATAAGCTACCCATATGTTAGCATAACATGTTAGGGGCCTAGATTTGAGCATTTTATTGCTTAGCTAACCTAGGGGGGCCCTTAACCAATGCATTCTTCCACCAATTCAAATTTTTTGGTTTTCCCATGAGTGTACCCTCACACTTCCACTTGGTCAAAGTTTATTTTTTAGAAGGGACAACAATGTAAGAAATAGTGGGTTGGATGTTTCTAACAAAAATGGGATAGTAGAGAGTCTTTTTAAAGGATTTGTTGTAAACTAGTGTGGTCACCACCCACTCTCTAAGTTTAGAGATAACTAGGCTTTTGTAAGGAGAAATACTAAGGAGAAGGGAGCTATTCATCAACTACCCTTTTCCTTTAGATTGGATCAAGGTTGGTACCCTTGCAATGGCCTTCATTGAACTTTCTTAATGGTGTTGAATTCTAGTCCATATAGTGGTGGAAACATGTAATGTGTGTGGTGTTGAGTGGATTGTTATGTGTTATTATTGTGATGGATTTCTCTTGAAACTTTTTTTTTTTTTGTGTGTATGAATGTTAATGAGTCTAAAGGCTTCACTCACTCTTTAGAGGGAAAAGATGCCTTGGGTGAAAGGGTTAGTTTGGCTCAACATTGAAGTTGAGAGATTTTCCTCTTAGAAAGGGTTTTTTTTTTCATGGAGTATGGGCTCCATTTCAGCCATATTCCCTATTTGTTATTATGGGAGGTATAAGTGTATTGATGTGATGAGGAAGATTACTTTTGATATCCTTCAAGAGGAATTTGTATTATGGGAGGTACAAGTGTATTGATGTGATGAGGATGATGTATTTTGATATCCTTATAGAGGTATTATGCAATTATAGATGTATATGTGTAAATAGATATGGCATTTCGAGATCCCACCTTCACCAATTGTTTCATGATTCCAATGGTGAATCATTGTGTTAAACCTTGGAGGGATTGTAAATGTACTATGATATTGTGTTTGCATGCATTGTGAAATATTTGAGTGTAACATGTTTGAGCCTTGTTTCCCCAACTCAGTGGGTGGCTTCTTAGAAGCCTAGGATAGGAATTGAGCCTCCATGGTTCTTGTGTAAGTATTTTTGTAGGTTTTGTGCTCTCGGAACTAAGAAGAAACTAAGGTTAACCCCTTGTATTGTTGAAGAAATAAGGATATGTCTTCGTGTAATATGTTTTAGAGAATGGAATCTTCCTTCATGTCTTTGATGTCATGTATTTGTTAAGAAAATTTCTATTGTTATTTTGATAGAATGTATTGCAAAAGAAGATCTCCATTTTTATGTTACATTATTGAGAAGAGTGGATTCATGGAAGAAAAGAAATAATTTAGTTATCATCATATATATTATATTGCAAAATGCATTAGATGTAATTCATGGAAGGAGTGTTGTTTCATTGTAAGATTCAATGTTAGGCATATAGGTTGCATTGAAAAAGAAAGATTGTTTCAATATCATAGTTGTAAATGAGAGAAAATAAATAATTTTCATGTAAAGGATTAGTCATTGCTATGATTCCCAAGTAGTGATTATGTAAATGAAGAATTTATTCTCATGTTGATTTATGAATCAAAACAATAGATATGTTGTCATAGATTGCTTTTGTAAAAGAGATTCATTTTAAATGGGTATCTCATTACTTTAGAACACTTAAGGAATGAATATGTATTGTTTATAACACACTCATTTTGAATCATCATACAAGAGAATGCATTTCATGTGTTAAGTTTATTTTTCAAAGTTATATTAACAAGATTTGTTAATCTAGACAGATATATTGGAATATTAAAATAACATCATAGTTGAGTAGAGAAAATAAATCAAATAGATTACATAGCATAGACTACCATGAGAAAATATATTTTTTTAATCTAGACAGATGTATTGGAATATTAAAATAACATCATAGTTGAGTAGAGAAAATAAATCAAATAGATTACATAGCATAGACTACCATGAGAAAATATGTTTGTACATGCACATTTACTCGTATTTTGTATGAAGATGTGAAAAATAACCCCATTGTCAAGAAAAAAAATACAATGCAATAAAATAATCCCTGAGGAATATACTTAAGGATCACCACATAAGAAACAATACTATAATATTATTACCTAGCCAAAAAGGAATGACTTGGAGAAAACCCAAGAAATCAGATGACCCTTGGGCTAGACATAACATTTCCTATTTAAAATATATATAAAACAAAAAACTATAAACCATATTTAATCTCCTACCTTGCCCCTTCATCACCTCATTCCATGCATTCCAAGACATGACATTGGCTTGAGGAAGAAGAGAAAAAGTACCAAGGGTCTTTTTGTCATATATCAGTCCCTTGCCCCTTATTGGCCATGATATACCACTTGTTCCATGTCTCCATGTACAAAGGTACCATATGGAATGTAGTTCATGATATCATAAATGTCATTCAAAAATACAATTACCTAGCCCACTTCTCCACGCCTCCACATAAGCACACCAAGCCTTCTAGATGAGCACTAGATTATAGAGGAGAGGGAACATAGGGAGGGTGGTTGGGGGACCACAACCCCACCACATCTCCACATCTTTCTCATGTCCAAGTCTCCAAGGAAAAATCTACCACCTTGTATGGAGAATGAAAGGCATAAATGGTGGAGGGCGCAAAAGTAAGGGACACATGAGTGAAAGAACAAAAAAATACAATTTTATGCTTCTATAGACCTATTTGCATGCTTGCATGACCCATATACTTGGACTCCCATTGCCATCAAAGGAGAAACGCTCCTTATTTGATTTAAATTATATGCATATTAAATGTTTCCCCTTCACGTGTGGAAGTGGGTTTTTAGGAAGGGATCAATACCCAAGGTATGAGGACATTAATCTGACACAAATCCCTACACCCATGAATCTTCCTTGTATATCATTGCCTTAGCCGCCACCTTTCCCTATCAAATTGCCACTTTTCCTAAGTCTTTTTGGACATGTGATACTAGGATAGCACATAGAGAAGAGCACTTAGAAGTGCGGAGGGATTAGATGTGGATGTGGTGAGTAGGAAAGTTAGTTGGTAAGGTTCAAAGGGTACGTAGTTCAGTTAGTATGAGTTGTTATATGATACTATATAGTTAGTTATTAATTATATCAATGACCTAGTTAGTAGGAAGTGATAGGTAATACTAGTACTTAATGTAAAGTAATTAGTGTTTGGCTAGAAATTGTCTTGTATGTTTTGTTTGTGATTTTAAATTAGGTAGAGTAGGAAAAATATATATGTAAATTGTAATGAAAATGAATAATGATATGGAATTATTAAATAATGGTAGGAATGTGATAAAATTGATAGTTAGTTTTTCTATAAGAAATTGGAATTGGATAGAAGTTAGTGCAATGGAAAATTATTAGGAAATACTATTGTGAGTATAGTGTCTTTTAGTTAGTAGTAGTAATTAGTTGAATTTAGTTGTTAATATAGGTAAGTAATAATATATACATTTAATAATATGCATATCATATGTTACTTCATAATTACTACATTCAATACTTTATGGATAATACGATTGGTATATAATAGGTATTGGATAGTATGGTATATATATGTATCTATATGCTAAGATGTTATTGGGGTTCTGTATACATAGATTGCATTACATAGTATATCACTCGTGATATGTATACCTACTAAATAATATATTGCAACAATATTGTACCACACAAATCAAGACTATTAAAGGTACCTAGTAATATGGAAACCATAATATTTCTCATTATAATCTAACCATTAAGGTGTCACTTCAAAATTGGATATTGATATTTGAGATGAATGAATCAGATCTAAAATGTTAAAGAAGAGCTATATCTTGTCTACTCATCTATCCACAAACCCTAGCTGCAACTTGACTTGAGAGAGAAACTTAGTTGTAACATGTTTATGTCAACATGTGATACTATAAGTTTATCTTACAAAAAAAAATAATTAGTTATGTTTTTTTCATATAATTTTTTGGGCATGATACTTCCAAAAGATAAAGAATGTTGGGAATTCGAATTAAAGGAGGTTTAAAATTATTATTGAGGTATATTTAAGGGTGTAGAGATTTAGAAAAGTAGTTTCCTCAGTTTAAGGGTAGGTTTTATGATAGAGAGGGCATATGGATGGTCATGATTTTTTTTGAGACAATAATGAATGGTGTGGATCCTATTATCTAAAAGGGAAAAAGAGAGTATCTGTGGGAATCTATAGCTTCCTCTAAACCACATTGGCTCTTAATGTTTCTAAAATCATGAAGGACCATTTCATACAAAAAATGAACCATGAGAACTAGAAAATATATCATTTTTTTAATTGAAGAGGTAGAGTATTTCAGGTTTTTATTTTCTTGCAACAATAGAAAAATTTACATACATCACAAAACACATGAACTTTATATAAGATATTCAATATATATCTCTAATATACAAAGAAATAGAGATACAAAGATCAAATAGTTAGAGATTTTTAGAATAATTGTTTTGTGGGGGGGTGAATTAGTTACTCAAGGTCCTTAAGTACCATTTGAACTTTTAAACAATAAAACACCTACTATTTTTCTTATCCTATTGTTGCTTAGTCTCTACTATTACTCAACCTATACTATTACTTGGTCTCTACTATAAATAAAATTTATTGTTCCAAATATAACATGCTTTTCTAAATATAAAATGTAAAACATATAAAGAATAACACAAATTTGACACTAGAATTTTTAAGTGGAAATCCAATTTGGGAAAAAAAAACATGTCACCAATTTTTTACTCTTTTTAAGTGAGATCTATTAGGAGCCAACCCTATTAAAGGTTATAATACATACTATTAAATGTGACCTAGTTAGAGGATTTAAGCACCTTGTTAGGAGTAACATTGTTAAAGGACTTTGATCATTCCATTTAGAATGTCACCTTGTGAAAGGATTTGCATAGACTACTAAGTCCTTCAAATGACTATTAGGTCAACCTCTATTAAAAGGATTTCAATAAAAACTATTTACAATGATCAAAAAAAATAGTAGGTTTTGATTTGTGTGATTACAACTCACTTTTCAAGTTTCGATCTCTATTCAGTTTAGGTGTTGATTCATGGATAAGCTCTCCATTATCATCTATTTTCTTGATTCACTTGGAAATCCTTCAAGAAATTAGTTTTCTCCCCTTTAACAACACTTAAGACTTCTTTCTCAGATTTCACTTATCACTATCAACAACATCTACATAAGTAATCTCTTTTAGCTTCACATTCACTCTCACACTTGTGCATCTCTAATACACCTTTCTCTATATGGCTATCTTCACATATGCACTTGCATACATACATTATTCATCTCTACACCTCTTTAAATGAGAAATTTTTTCTTTACCATTTTCCATGATCACCTTAGATCTTAGGGTTTATGATTAGGTTTAAGATGATTTACTATATCTATCCATCTATTAGGTATTTATCTAATCCTCACCTTGAATTTAATGATCCAACTCATCAATCTTATCTTCAACATGGTTTAATCTTCCAAGAAATCAACTGAGTTGGATAGGAATCATGATTTCCTTGAATTCATCTTTAATAGTGTTACTTGGCAATCACTAAGTTCTGGCACTCTATCATCACTTAATACTCAAGTGTTGTAAAACTTTTTGGCTCAACATCCACTAGCTTTCTTGGTCAATATTGATGCTTAATCAACACTACATTTTTTGAGCACTAATTATGGCTTGGTTGACACTAGCATCACTCGACATTCCTTTTCCATTTACTCTATTTTTTGGCTTGGTTTAACTTTCTTGACATAAAAAATCGCTTTTCTTTATAAGAGTCCATCTAATAAAATGTCCATTATTGTAGCTTCCTTTTCATAACTCAACTTTTCCTCTAGGTGTTATTGTGATGACCAATTCATCTCCATCAATCAAATAGCTATGGCATTTAGATCAAGTAGCAATATGTCTCATCAATGGATTTGACATCAATGAAAAAACAACAATTGTTTCAATTGTAAGTTTCTAACAATCTCCCTCTTTGGCATTGATGGCAACATCTCTATATTCTAACAATCTCTACATCTCAATATCATAACTATCTCAATGTATCAACTGTATCTCACTTGGTTACCATACAATCCAAAAATATTTCTCCCTCTTTTATCTATCTCTCCTCTTTTACTTTATATCTCTCTCTTTTAACTAGCTCTCCCTCTTTGACAGAAATGCCAAAGACACGTTAGCTTTCTTAGCTTCAATATCTTCATACATTTGAGTTATGTAGATTTTTCATGTTTGGCTAATTTTTGCCATTTTTCTATGAATGATCTGTTATGTTGTACTTGACTATCTACCTTAGGCATGTCCCTAAGTAGAACTATATTGCATCAATGTGTAAGATATTATGATTAGCATTGTATCTTTCCTCCTTAAGTAGGTTTGGTTAGGGGAATTACCCCTTATTTACCTCTAATATATTCATGAGAATCCTTAGGTAAGGGTTTTGTGAATATGTCAATAATTTGTTCTTTAGTGTTCACATATTCTAGCTTCTCTTCTTTATCTTGTAGTAGTTCCCTCAAGTAATGATACTTGATAGAAATGTGTTTTATCTTAGTGTGCATCATTGGATTCTTTGAAATGTTAATAGCACTTGTGTTATCACAATAGATAACCACTAGATCTGTAATATCTTCTTTCATACCTTTCATTAATTGCTTTGATACACATAATGTTTGAATAGTTCACTGTAGCTACTACATACTCATCTTTAGCTATTGATTGGGAAATATAATTTTGTTTCTTGCTTTTCCATGACACCAATCTCTTTCCTAGAAAGAATGAACCTCCACCAAAATTTTTTTTGTCATCAATATTTACTACCCAATCTGAGTTAGGCTCTTGTAATACAATCCATAGTCTTATGTACCTTTCAAATATCTCAATATCCTTTTTACAACCATCATGTGATTCTCTTTAGGATTTTTCAAAAGTCTAGCAACTATCCCAACTGCTAAAGCAATAACCAATCTGCTATGAACAACATAGTGTAATTTTCCAATCATGGATATGTATAAGGTCTAGTTCACATTAGTAGATTCATCATTCTTAGATAGCTTATGTCCCATTGACATAGGTGTGCTCACTGGTCTTGAATATTCCATTCCAAAAGTATTTAGTATCTCCTTAATGTATTTTGATTGTGTAATTAAAATACAAAACTTCATTTGACATACTCGTAATCCAAAAAAGAATTGTATCTCACCAAACATAGACATTTCAAATTCCTTCTTCATTTCATCAGCAAATGATTTCCATAATGCTTCTCTTCCTCCATATATAATGTCATGAAAAAATATTTTAGATAACAATACTTCATTTTTCTTACCATTCTTCAAATTTAGATTACTATTATCATTTGTCCTTTCAAAACCAATCATTACCAAATAATTATGCAATCTTTCATACCAAGCTCTTGGGGCTTGTTTCAATCCATAGAGGGATTTTTTCAGTTTACATATAATTTTCTTCTTGTCTGGATATATGAATCCTTTAGGTTGATCGAGTATACTTTTCCCTCCAGTATACCATTTAAAAATGCATATTTGACATCCATGTACTATACCTTGAAATTCTTGTAAGTTGAATATGTAAGTAGAGTTCTTACTCCTACAAGTCCTGGCATAGGAGAAAAAGTTTCTCCATAATCAAATCCTTCTTCTTGTGCATAACCCTTGCATACCATTCTTGCCTTGTTTTTTGTTACTTATCCATCCTCATTGAGGTTTTCTTTTCTAAAAGTCCACTTTGTCCCAATGACATTTTGGTCTTTATGTGTTGGCACTAAAGTCCAAGTATTGTTCTTCTCAATTTGTTCAATTTCCTTGTTCATTTCCTAAATCCAATAAGTGTGTGTCATCTTTGAGTTTGTTCCTTGTCATACCACTTGATTCAGCATCACTAATGATTTGATTATGTTTATGATGTCTTCTCACATATTTTGCTAGCATAGGTAGTTTCCTTCTTTGTTCTTCTACAAGTTTATCTTGAAAATTAATCTCAAGCTCATTTACTCTCCCTTGTTCAGGTTCTAAATCAGCATCTTCATGCTCAACATTTTCAATATGATGATCAGCATTCCATGTCTATGATTTGACATCTTTAGTTTGTTGCTCAGCACCCACTCTCTATTACTTGGCAATTTGTTGTTGTGCAACATTTCCTATCAGCTGAGAGACTACATCTTGGTTTTCTTTTTCATTAGGAGTTCTTGGATCATCATCATCCACATAGATTAATGTATTTTAGTCTTATGGTTCTTCTTTGCATGGAGTTTCACTTCTTTCTACAAACTCATCAATTTTCACATTTGCACTTTCTACAACTTTGTTAGTGTTAGAGTTAAAATACTTATAAGCTTTTCTCTTAGTGGAATATCCTAGGAATATGCCTTTCTCACTTTTTGAATCAATTTTTCCATTTCTATTATCTTTAAGTATATAGCATCTACATCCAAATATTTTGAAATATTTCACATTATGATTATATATGTACCATAGTTCAAAAGGTGTAGAATTTGTATTTCTTGACTTGTACTCTATTTAGGGTATAGAAAATAGTACTAACAACCTCTCTAGAATATTTCTTTGATACACTCTTCTCCATGATTAATGTCCTTGCATAGTCCATTATTCATATGTTCTTTCTTTCAGCTATTCCATTCTAAGGAGGGGTCCTTAGTGCTAACATTTGTCTTTTAATTCCTCTGTCATTGTAGAATGTATTGAACTCATTGGAAATGAATTTGCCACCTCTGTCAAATCTCAAGCACTTTAGATTCTTCCCTATTTCTTTCTCAACTCTAGCTAAATACCACTTGAATAAATAAAAATCATTAGATTTATCTTTAAGAAATAGTAAATTCATCATCCTAGAGTAATCATCAACAAATAGAATAAAATACTTATCTTCACACTAACTTTGAACATCAATGGATCCAACCAATTCTAAAATATCATTAGCAGTGTATTATTTTCTCTTAAAACTAGACTTGGTCATTTTCCCCAATTGACATTATTTATACATGGCATTGTTAGACTTCTTTAGTTTAGGCAATCCTCTTACTTTCTTCATGTTACTGATATTCACTAAATTGTCAAATTTTACATTACATAACCTCTTGTACCATAACCAAACATTTTATTATTATGAAAACAAACATGTCTCATTTGATAAATATAGATAGAACAAGTTACTTCTTGTTTTTTCACCACTTCTAGCTAGATTACCATCAACATCATGTATCTTAGCCTTCCTGTTATGAAATTCAACTTTGTAACTTGATTTGTTCAGTTGTGAAACAATAAAAAAATTATAGTTAAGTCCTTCAACCCAATAAACATTGTCACATTTTATCTTATTAGTCAGTTGAATAGTCCATTTACCTTTTACAACACATGGGATATCGTTATCAAATTTTACACATCCACCTTTGCATGGACCAATATCCTCAAATTTTTCTTTATCACTAGTCATATGATTTGAACACCCACTATCAATTATCCATTTGTCACTTTTGTTTACATATGAAATCAATGCAGTTTTCTTACACTACTACATGTGGGCCCAAATCACAATGGTATGCCATCACAATTGCAATGGTCACCCATTTCCCAAGTAATAGTACCATGAATTAGCTCCTATTGGACAAGCATCGAACTTTTGTTGTCACAAATTGTGATGGCAAGAGATCTGTCACAATTGCGATGGATAGAACTGTCATAACTTTGAAGAAGGAAAGGGCAAGAGTTCATCATCACATCATTGCAATTGTGATAATAGAATTTTGCACTTATGATGGCTTAAACTTTTAGTCTTATGGGTATGTGACAGTTGTGTTATGGGAGCTACGGCTATCTATTGAAATAGGTTGTTGCAAGTGCAATGGGTATGCGATAGTTGTGTTCTAAGAGTGATGGCTATCCATTAGAAAAAGTCATCACAATTGTGATGGCTAGTTGAATAATTAAAAAATAAAAATTGTTTCATGTCCAATTAGGTCCTTTTACTATTGAGAATATTATCAGTTCTTTTTTGTAGTAGTGAAGATCAATTTTACATGACCAACCTCTAAATTCAAATGTACAAAATACCATGGGAAATTGGAGTCTAATTTGTTTTATATAACCATATTATAGATGATATTTATGAAAGTATAATAATGAGTGGCTTATGCCTTTTTCTAGTTGGTTCTATGAAGAAGATTTGAGTGCTCGTCTACTTTTGAAGACCATAGGAAAAAGGAACCAAATATGTGTTTAGATTTAGATTTTATGCATTAATTATGGCTTGTTAATCAACCACACTTCAACAAAGTCATTGTATGCAAAATCATACCAGAATAAACATTGAGTTGTTCATTTGAAACTATTCAGCAAGCTGACCTATTGCCTCCTAACTAGATGGGTTTTGCTATTGCTCTCAGAATGAGACACTAGCAACCAAACCTCTAGTATGAAGGATTTTTATTAAGCTATATGAGAATGCAATTAATCTATATGAAGTGCATATTAATCTAAGAACAAAAGAAAGAAAATTATGCTATGCGAATGCATTTTAAGCTAATATGAGATCGTAGTGTAAGAAATTAAACTATGGATGTATGAAAATGAGTAAATATTCTAGCATAAAAATGATACAAAACTAATTCAACCTATGCAATAAGGAATTGAAATCTCATTAAATAGATCCCAGGATCGATCAACTATCAAGATCAATTGGAATTGATGGTTAAGATTGGAGATTGAGACTTTGTCAAAAAGGAAAATTCCCTGTGCAAGTGAGGTTAACTAATTCAAATTTGAGTGTGATAAAGAGTTAACCAAGTTTCTCCTGAGTGTGAGAACAAGTTAACTGAGTCAATTCCATTTTGAGTTCTAGATTACTCAAAACTTCCATTCCTAAACTAAAGATAAGATTTTGGAGATGATATTTAATTTAATAAAATAGGATATGACCTCATAAATGCATATTTTTAATTAATTGAATAATTAAAATAAGGACATTATCTTATCAAATTAAATATGTTTAATTCCTTTGCACATTAGCTAAAGAGGTAAGATTAGTTTAATCAAAGTATGAAGACTTATAATTAAATTAAGCTTAATTAGTAGGTTTAATATATCTAATTTGAGTCAATACGTAGGAATTAAATAAGTAGTTGATTAATGTAGATTAGGGTTTTCTACATCTAACACTTAGGTCAAGTCGCGATAATAAGAATTAGAATTGCCTAGTAAAATAGGACTTGGGAATGATTGAATAGACTAGAATTGGTTAACATGGCAATGTGCCAATTTTGGGGTATTATTGCCCCTCTTTAAATGAATGTGTTGTTTGATTCAAAGAAATTAGAAGTATGATGTATAGATCAAGAAATGAGACTAGTTCCTAAAATTGATGATATAAAGACCAATTGATAAGCTTTCTAAGGTTATCTCCAGAATGAAGCTTAACCTTAGGGGATCCAAATAGAAAACCTAGATACCAAAATTGATAAGATTTTTAAGGTTATCTCCAAAATGAAGCTTAACCTTAAGGGGTCTAGATAGAACACCTAGATACCAAAATTGATAGCACAAAGATTGTCAAATTTCATAAAATTGTTCCTAGAACGAGACTCAATTCTCAAGAGTCAGGGTTTAGATTGTCCCAATACTTATGCATTAAAAGATGACAAGGTTAATCATGATTCATAGAATTATCCCCAGAATGAGGCTTAATTCTCAGCCAAAGTTGGGATTATCTCCAAAATGAAGCTTAATCCTTAGTAAGAATTTGGAATTATCTCCAGAACAGAGCTTAACTCGCTAGAGTCCAGATTGAACACCTAAATACTAGTCCATAAAAGATAACAAGATCCAATCATGAGTTGTAGAATCATCCCCAGAATGAGACTTGATCCTTAGGAGTCAAGGTTTAGACTATCTTGATACCTATCCATCAAACTCTGACAAGAACTGTTATAAGATTGTTAAGCTAGTCGAAAGATAAGATAGATGATATCCATGCTAGATAGAGGGGAAAAAGATGCCCTAAGTAATGAGATGCCCTGACTGATGAGGACATAAGATTCAAATTGAGTTGAAGCCAGTTTTGAAAGATTCAATGATGTAATCATCCTACCCCCTTCGGAGAGAAATCTAAAGATGACACACCAAAATAGTGATCCAAAGTAGTATATTGAGAAATACTAAAGAAATTAGAGATTCAAAAGAATATAGAAGAGATCAGAATGATCAAAAGAAAATTTGGAGTCAATTAGAAGTGATTTTGAGGCCTAATAAACCAAGTTTAACCAAAGTTGACCAAATTTGAGTAGAGTTGACTTTTTCTAGAAATTATGAAAAATTTGAAGAAATTGTGATTTGAAAAGATTCCAAGATTCACAAAGTATCAGAAAAATGGGTTGCACAAGTGCTTGATTGCGTTGGTCCCAAAAAATTCAAAATGTGATTTTGAGCTATTTAAGTGTGTCAAATTTCAAATTCAATCCCAAAAATGGGTTTAGAGCAGCCAAATTAGCTAGGGGCATGATTTTTATGCTAATTGAAGCACTTTGAAAAATTCATTCATCACCTATATAATGTCCCAAAGGGTCATTTTGAATTCATTTGTACTTTTGTCTTTTGTGGATAAGAGAGCTCTGAGGAGAAAGATGGTGGTCCCCATGCAGTCACATCAATTTGAGCACTCTTTACGACACAGTCGGTCGGTGGAGTATGGACATCTAGTGAGTCATTAATAATCCCACTTTGTATTTTGATTTTCATGCATTTTGAGGTGTTTTTAGTGTGTTTTTAGGTCATTTTGTGTGTCAATTTTCATGTGAGGATGTCTCTCCTCACCTGAACCTAATCTTCCTTTATGTGAAGAAGTACCGGGCATGTACTTCTTCACCTATTTTGATGGGTTTCATCGCATGGATAGTACCCATGTTTTGCACAAGAAACCCTAAAAATGGTGATTTTTTTTACTATCATTTGATTGCTTTTCGCACGACAAAGTGTGTTCTCATGTGAAGATGTGCAATCTTGCATGAGGACATGAAATTTCATGCAAATTCTAGTGTACAATGCAAGTTAAAATGTTTGAAATTTGATTTTTTGTTGTAATTTTGCACTTTCATTTGTCTTATTCATTTAGTTGAGACTGATCATTTGAATATTTTTTTGTTCATGCAGGTTACCTTTCCTGATGTCAAATTCTAATCCCATTACCTGCCTTATGGAGTGTTGTTGTGGCAGCTAGATGATGTCGACATAGCACATATTGATAGGCTTGGGTTATCATATCTTTACCAGATTCTACCATTGTTGGTGAATCATTGCCTTTTGACTACACTGGTGGAGTATTTCCATTCAAAGACGAACACCTTCCATTTGCCTCAAGGAGAGATGACCATCACACCCGAGGATATCTATAGGATATTGCACATCCCCTTTCATGGGCCATGATTTATTTATGACACAGTGCCATGGACAGGTATAGAGGCACTAAGGGCCATCTTCTAGGAGGACCTCATCATGGGTAGAACCATCAGCTGGGAGGAGCTAGTGCATACCTATGGTCCCACACACAGGTTGCCATTAGTATTGGCTATATTTATTAGCTACTTCCTAATGTCACATAGAGGGCAGCACGGATTAGAGTGTGGATGGGGTTAGATAATACAGATGATGCTAGAGGCACCTGAGAGATATGGATGGGGTCAGTGCATGCTTGCCCAGATGTTCCACAAGATGTATGAGATAGTCTACCCTGAGAGGAAGAACATGGCCATCAGGTCTATGTTCTTTAGGTATGGGCATGGGAGCACTTGCCAATCACTAGACCCATTTTTGCAAATGAGAGGTAGCCCATGGGGCCCTATATATGCAAGTATAGAGGCCACTTGACCCAATTAGCTATGGGGAAGACTGAGCAATGGAGAGGATGATTAGATGACTTGATAGCAATAGCATGGCAACCATGGACAAAGACATGGCATGGGATGATGCACCCATAGAGCTAAGTTACATGTTCACATCTTGACCACTAATAGGTTGCTCTATGAAGATTGTCAAGAGATTCCCACTGACCTGTGTGTGGTGGCACTATGGTCAACCATAGGATATATCTCAGGAGTACTACTCATACACATGGCTTGGGATAGATATAGACTATGCGTGGTCCCCAAGATCAGACCTAGGCAGGTTGATGATTGATGTGCACAACTTGGTTGCGACATAGTGGGATTACATGGTGTCAGTAGTAGATGGGGGATGACTCCCACATATCAAGCCTATTTTGTGAGTCATCCCTTCCCTTGGTTCATAGATCTAGTGGGGATGGCTACACCCATTCAGCTAGTATAGGCACCACAAGCACCACCACAACTACCACAAGAAGGAGAGGGCAAGACGGCAGACCAAACAAGTTTAGATTCCTCCTAAGTAGATGAGATTAGACCCAAATGCTAGAGGCATCGAGATAGATCAGAGGTGACCTTGACGTGAGATGGGTCCTCTAGGAGCCATAGGAGGAGATACACAAAGGCCTCACATAGAGGAACATCCAAAGCAAGGGCTCGGTGATGAGGAGATGTAAGATCAACCTACTACAAGGGGCTAGGGTGGAGATATTCTGACACAGACCCAGGAGGCCTTGAGGAGGTTGAGAGATAGGGTGCAAACCACACAATGGAATTTGGGAGATCTACACATATAGGTTGCAGTGAGGGACACCTAGATTGTAAAGCAGGATTGAGAGATTCACGATTACAAAAGCAACTAGAGTGAGAGGCTCAGAGATCAAAGTAGTAGTAGGATGAGGTCTAGTTGCAGTTAGCAAGATCAGCTTGCTATTTTGTAGCATATATGGTGGTAGTGCTAGATGAGGCCAAGTAGGTGTCCAAATTTTCCCAGTGTGCATGAGAGTCAAGGGAGCATGGCCTCTAGAGAGACTTGATATGCCTCCTCCTCCTTCTCTACTACCACTAGCAAGGGATGAGGGGGAAGGAGAAAGTTAGTTCTATTTGCTCCAATTTTGGTCTGGCTATGTATCAATTAGTGTTCTAACACTATTTTGTACCATTTTTGAGATCAATAGCACTCAATTAGTGTCTATTTTTGCACTGATGTACACTTTTGACTTGAGATTTTCTTATTTTAGTACCATTTGCACATGTTTTCTTTCTATCTTTTTAGTTTTTCATACACGAGATGTTTGTGCTTATGATTATGAATGAAAATTTGATGTGATTTATGAATGTAGTTTAGATAAGATGGATGATGAAATTATATATGAAATGCAAAATGTGAATGAACTAACATCTCATGCAGTGTTCCATTTTTGTTAATAGTGATAGGAATTCCATGAAGATTGAGAGGATGAACCCAAAGAACCAAAAACTTGTATAGCTATGAAGAAGCATGATACTTTGAAGAAGCCAATAATCCCTCAGCAAAAAGGATATTGGTAGATCAATGATCAAACCATGTGCTTATGCAATGAAACCCTATGCTAGATGCAACCCTAGGCTAAATGTAACGCTAGGCTAGATGCAACCCTAGGTCTAGTTACCAAGCTTTGATAACTATTATCATTGAGTGTTTAACTAAATCTCACATGTCATATAATTCCCACTAACATTACAATAATAGAAATATGAATATGACACATTTTCTAGTTTTTTCAGGATTAAATGTAAGCATTCAAGGCATAAGAAGCCAGAATGACCAGAACATTTGTCCCTTTTAATGTAGCAAGCTAACATAAGGATCAAAGCATAAACGCTAGGATGACCAAAAAAATTCTTGCATGTAGAAACACTAGTTACATAATAGATCATTCTTATGCTAAGTAATTAGTAAGTATTATATCCATAATGACCCTTGCATTCGTAACCTGAGATAGAAGTGAGCTAGGCATACTTGCAGTGACCTGTACGTTCACTTAGTAGGAGGAGTATTAGTATTTACTATAGCATAAAGAGTTCACTCCAATAGGAAAGGAGAAGAAACAACCTTAATGAAGAGTCCATATAAAATGAGCCAAGATATAGATGACCATCCAATACAAGATAGAGGCTCTTATAGTGGACACCCCTTTTATATAGATGTTTTAGATCATTTGAGCTAAACCACAAATAGAAAGCAAAGAAAAGATCATGTCCCTAGTCCTCACTACTCTAGTCAAAAGTTACATCATCGAATTTCTTGAAGAGACATGATAAAGAAAAAGAAAACCAACAAAGAAAAGCTCAACATATCCAAACATATTCATTGTTTTGAATTCAACTTTTGTGTTATAGGATTGATGTCAAGTGTCAATGTTCAAAACATATATGGAATAAATATCTTTAGTAGGGTGACAATAGTAGAAAGACATAGTTAGGACAATTGGTGATTAAATTCAAAAAGGAATCTTCAGTAAGAACCTTGGTGAGAAACTGAGCAATAGTAGACAAATGCAGTTAGAACAAATGGTGAATAACACAAGAGAGATCTTCCATGAAAGGAATCTTTAAAGTAACATGAATGATAGTAGGTAGATGCAATTAGAAAAACTAGAGACTGATGTGACAGAGATCTTCCATAAAAGGAATCTCTAAAGTAATACGAGCGACAGTAGGCAGATGTAGTTAGAACAACTGGTGACTACCATGAGAGATCTTCAGTGAGAGGAATCTCAATAGTGACATGAGTGACAATAGGCAAATGTAGTTAGAACAACTAGTGACAAATGTGAGAGATTCCTATCACACTTTAGGGTGGTGCCCCCAAATTCTGACAAGATTCAATCCATGGATACATGAGTCAAAGTGGAAAACTTAAGTAGGAAAGTAGTTGTACAAGAGCCAAAAGATGTGCTGCAAGATATAGCATTTGAAATAAGAGCCATCTATTTACCAAGTTTTCCCCTTCTTAGTAGGAATTCTTGTTTTGCTACCATGATGCCTATTTTCTAGGTTTTCATCAATGGCACTTTTTTGTTTTTCATTTTTTTTGCATTTTTCTCTTTTTTGATTTTTTTGTATTTTTTGATTTTGATTTTTTTGGTATTACCAAGGCACCTATTACTAATTTTTCACCAAGGTAATGATTTTTTTAGGACATTTAAGTATATATAGAGAGCTTTTGGAGCTAGATCACTTGTAGAACCACTTCAGATGGAGAGTGTTGATGGGCTCCTTGAGTGCCTCTCCCTTGGTTGTAGAAAGTTGGTAAGCACCAGATCCAAACACTATAGTGACTATATAGGGATCAAGCCAGTTGGGTTTGAACTTCACTTTTTGTACCTATTTTTGTTGATTCTTAAGATTTTCTCTTAGAAAAAGATCACCCAATTGGAAGTCACGTGTCTTAACTTTCTTGTTGTAGCTTATGGACATACGCTACTGATAAGCTCAAAGATGATCACACACCACTTGCCACCATTCATTTAACAATTCTAGCTCTTAAAGCCAAGATATTGTGTATTCATTGTCAATAATGAGGCCCTTCATGGAAATTCTCAAAGTAGGAATCTCAACCTCAATGGGAAGCATGGCATCCACTCCATATACTAAAGAAAAGGGCATTGTACCCATTGGAGTTCTGATACTTTTTCTATAAGCCCATAAAGCTAGATTAATCTAGAGGTCCCACTCCCTTCTAGATTTGTTAACTATGTGATGCAAGATCTTAAGGATCACCTTGTTGGATGCTTTTGCTTGATCATTACCCTGGGGGTAATAGATAGAAGACCAATGTTGCATGATTTTAAACTTTTTGCATTACTCCTTAAGGTCCTTATTTTTAAACTATCCTCCATTGTTAGTAATAATGGAAGAAGGTGCACCAGACCTACATATGATGTAACTCATAATGAACAGAGTTACAATTTTTCCATTTGTTATAGAGAGAGGGACTTCCTCTACCCACTTAGTGAAATAATTTGTAGCCATAATAATGAACTTGTATCCATTTGAAGAGGATAGATGAATCTAACCCACAAGATCAAAGGCCCATTGTTGGAATTGCCATAGCATGATAGACAAAATTAGATCCCTGGCTAGAGTGTGAATCAGATTCCCATGGAGCTAGCATTGTTTGTAGGACTTAGTGTATTTAATTGCCTCTCCCTCCATATTCGGCCAATAGTAACTAGCTCTAATAAGTTTATGAGTTAGTGTCAAGCTGTTAGAGTGAGATCCAAAAATGCCCTCATGTATGTTGATTAATGTGGATTTGGAATCATCAGGTTCTAGACACCTAAGGAGCATTTTGTCAAGATCTCTCCTAAACAAGTCATCAGCAATAATAACATATTGTGAAGCATTGTGGATAAAGTGGCATTTTTCATTCCAGGTTAGATTGTTTGGGATGGTTTGGTCACATAGATAGGAGTATATATGGTGGTAGCGAGATGAGTCATGTCTGACAGTGGAATAGATCATCTAAGATTCAAGAAAATTATAGGCAAGGTAGAGTAATGCTTCCACTAGTAACTCGTGTCGAAGATCATTCTCTAGTATCTATAACATGGAAGCAAGTGTAGTCATGGCATTAGCCACTTTGTTGTCTACCTGATGAATTTTTTGGAAAGTGATATGAGCAAAGTATTTCTTCAAGTCATCCACCATTCATTTATAAGGGATCAATTTTTTATCCTTTTTCTAATATACATCATTGACCTAGTTGATTATGAGTTGGGAATCACCAAAGATGTTCAATTGATCCACTCTTTGTTCAACTACAATCTTCATGCCATTAATTAGAGCTTCATATTCTACAATGTTGTTTGTACAAGGAAACATAATCTTGTACACATTATGTAGTGAATACGTCTATGGTGTTATGAATAGTAGCCCAGCACCAGATCCCTATTCTGTGAAGGAACCATCGAAAAACATCACCCAAGTTTGTGTGTAAGCATTAGAATTGATTTATCAAGAAAGTCAACATTTAGTGGAAGAAGACTCTACATTGGTGCCTCTTCTAATTGATTAGCAATCACTTGTCTTTTGATAGCCTTCCATTTAACATACTAAATGTCAAACTCACTTAGTATCATGACCTACTTAGCTAATCTTCCTATTAGAGTTTCCTTGTTGAGTAAGTATTTTAGTGAATCAATTTTAGCAACCAGTCATGTAGTATGGGTGAGCATGTAGTGTCTCAACTTTTGGGAGGCAAAGACAACTACCAAGAAAGCCTTCTTAATGATTTTATAATTCATTTTATTGGAGATCAGCATGTGACTAAGATAGTAAATAGCTCTTTCCTTATTATCATTATCTTCTTGAGCTAGCAAGATACCCAAAGATGTCTCTATTGTTGAGATGTACAATATAAGAGGTTTCCCATAGATAGGGGCATCAAGATTGGTGGATTAGCAAGCTATTGTTTTATTTGTGTTAAAATTTGATCACAATCTTGGCTCAAGTTCTATTTCACACATTTATGTAGAGTCTTAGTAAATGATTGTGACATATCCACCAACTGTGAGATGAATCTATGAATGGATTGAAGTATTCCTTGCAAGCCCCTCATTTGATTGATATTATGGGGTGGAGGCATGTCCATGATTGCTTGAACTTTCTCCAGATCAACCTTGATTACTTTTAGAGACACAATGTAGCCAAGTAGTGATGTTACACCAAATGCACATTTCCTGGCGTTGAGTCTTAGACTGAATTTCTCCATGCGATCTAGGATAGGTCCCATATGTTGAAGATGAGTGTTGCATTTTGTGCTCTTAAGAAAAGTATCATATACATAGTCTTCCATTGTTTTATAAATCATGTCATGAAAAATTATAGAGATTTCCCTCTAATACATGGCACTAGCATTTTTTAGACCAAATGACATCTTGTTCCAATAGAAAGTTCCCCATGCACAAGTGAAAGCAGTCTTTTCTTGATCTTCTTGTAGAATTTTGATCTGATTATAACTAGAAAAGCCATCCATGAGTGAGTACATCTCATATCCTGTTGTCATGTCCACTATCCTATCAATGTTAGGGAGTGGAAAATCATCCTTTATAAATGCTAAGTTTAGATCTTAGAAATCTATACAGACTCTGATAGATTTGTCATACTTGGAGAACAAAATAATGTTGGAAATCCATTCAGTGTAATCAATAGCATGGATGAAACTAACTTTTAGAAGCTTTTCCAATTCTTCTTTCACAAGTGATACAACATGAGGATGCATTTTCCTAAGTTTCTGTTTGAGTGGTTTAACTCCTGGCACAATAGACAAGTGATGCATTATGAGATCAAGATCTAATCCTAGCATGTCTGAGTATGTCCATGCAAATTTTATCATTTTCTCTTGGAAGAATGCAATGAATTCCTCTTTTTCTTCTTGAGATAGTGACTATGCAAGATGTATCATGTGAGGATGCTTCTCTATTCCTAAGTTGATCAAATGTGTTGGTTCTATCAACACTGATAATCTTTCCTAAAAATGACTAGGAAGTGCATCAAATATCTCATCAGCAAGCACCTCAGAGAGGTTTTCACCCTTGGATATGTCTTTTATTTTTACTATTCTAGGTTCCAATACTGCCACAATGTTGTTTTCACCATCGGACCTCTTATTTCTTTTCTTTTTGATTGTATGACTAAGATATTTGATGTCAACTTCAATCATGTTGACACTTTGTTCGCTGGTGGAAGACATTATAGGTTCAATAGTGTTTAAGTAATAAGCAAGAGCATAGTCATCCTAGAATGTGGGGACTTCACTAGATGCATTGGAATTCCATTTTATGAGCTTGGGATAGGTGAGTGAAAGAGATGTGGTAGGTTGTGTTCACAATATAATTATTAAATGTTTGGACTAGCAATTCTAGACCTAGAGTGGCTTCATCCACAAGTGTGTTTGAATGTCTTTGAGCACTAACATCATTAATCAAAGACTCAAGGATGCTAGTTGGATGAGACTCATCCGACCTAACCCCTGATAATTTTCATACTTTGTGCTGATCTTTTTAGACATGCACTTGATCTATTTCTTTATCTGTAGTTGCATTTGAGAGAGAGTCAAATTCATACTCTCAAGAATCTGTATTGCATGGAGATAGACTATAGAATTCCCTAATAGTGATAGGAACAAATTCTCCTTCATCATCTAGATTTTAACAATGGTACTTGATGAGTAAATCATGACTAGACTCTCCTTGCTCTTGAATCACTATCACTATCCATAGTGGTGACATGTGGTACAAAGTCATCTAGTTCTACAAAGAATTTAGCAAGATCATCAAGAATTAGATAAGGATAAGGATCCTCATTATTAGCATTGCCTTCATGGTCATCAAACTCAGCTTGTGACTCATGTTTAGATGAATTCTCGTGTTTTGGTATAAATTTGTTAATCCCTAGATGGAAGGGAATCTTCTTGAAGCCTAGACCAGATGTATCTTGATTCCTCCTAGCTATCACTTTGACAAGACCAACCAAGCCATTTTTGTTACATCCAATAGGACCAGTCCCCTTATAGCCAAATAATTTCATGATTTTAAGACCTAGACCATACTTTTTAGGAGTAATTTCATGAAATTATTTTGTGAAATCAACTAGAGTTTTCTCTTTGAATATCCATGTAGCAATGGCTTTGTTTTCACTTTCCTCCTCGAGAGGTATAGTATCTTTGAAAAAAGTACTATTGTACTTAGTTTGAGGTGTCAACACAAAAAGTCTCTTTGGTTTAGATGGTCTCCCATGATGAAAGGGTGACTCAATAGGAGATGTCAAAGATAGAACTGGTTCTATGTGATATTCACCCATTCTAGTTTCTTTCAGCTTGAATGAATGCTCAATTTTCTTTAGCTTGTTATTACGATGATCTTTAGATTCCCTATTAGTAGGTACAAATTTTTTAGTATATTTTAGCATGTTATAGGTATAGCTAGTACTTGCTGGTATGGTGATGTCAAAGCCATGAAATTGGAACTTTATGCATTGATGGTAAGTGGAAGGCACAGCTTGCATCTCATGTATCCATGGTCTTCCTAGCAGTATGTTGTAAGCTAAGAGAATATTGAGGACCTAAAAAGTGACATCCCTTTCTATAGGAACAATGCAGATAGGAAACACCATGAGACCTAAATATTTTCACTTGACTTCATCATATGCTTTGATACTTATCTTTCCACAGGAACCGATGGACTCTTCAGAATACTCCAATTGTCTAAGCAGAGCAATAGAGACAATTTTTAAACTAGCTCCATTATCAATTAGCACATGATTGAAACATTTCTAGTGTGTCATGACTTCAATGTGTAGAGATTGGTTATGTGGATGACTCAATGAATTGTCATCCTCCTCAGAGAAGGACATATAGTAAGATGAGGTCAAATAACCTACCATAGATTGGAACCTCTCAAGATCAAGATCTTGAGGTATTTTTTCCTTACTGAGGGCTTTGTCAAGATTCTTACTATGAAGTAGAAGAAGAAGAAAATAAAGATAAAATATATATCTAGTGACAGTGATATAGATGAGGAAGATGTTGAACAATTAGGAGCACTACTAGCAAGAAGATTTCATAGAGGTAAAGGCAAGTTCAAAGGTAAGCTACCCATTATTTGTTTCAATTTCAATGAGGGTGGTCATATTGCTACAAGATGTACATAGAAGAAGAACTAAAGAGATGACAACAAGTACAAAAATAGAAGAGAAGATGACAATAGAGATGACAAAGACAAAGGCAAGAAGTCATGCTACATTGCTGAAGAAGAGAACGCGGATGATTCTAATGAACATGATGATGAAGTGGTGTATGTTGCAATGAAGGAAAAATCTAATGAAGATGAGGCAACTGCACTTGTCACTTGTGTGAACGTAAATGATAGATGGATCATTGATAGTGGATGCTCACATCACATGACTGGAGATAGAAGTAAGTTCATTACCTTAACTTGTTATGATGGAAATAGTGTAAGATTTGGTAATGATGTACCATGTTTGATAAAAGGAAAAGGTTCTATCAAACTCACAAACAAGATTTCATGTGACAATGCTTTCTATCTTGAAGGACTAAATTATAACTTGTTGAGTGTGTCACAATTGAATAATTTGGGATGCAAGGTTGAATTTGAAAATAAAACTACCAATATATATGACACAAATTGGAAATTGATTGGAAAAGGTGATCAAACTAGAAGTAATCTATTCTATCTTGATATAGAGGATGCTACTTGTTTTGTTGAAAAAATTTATGATGTATGGCTTTGGCACAAGAGATTTTTTCATGTTAATTTTGATAACTTGGTTAGTATAAGCAACATGAAGAAAGTTAGAGCTTTTCCTAAGTTAAAGAAACCTGATAATGTAGTGTGCAAACAATGTCAACTAGGAAAAATGACAAAGTCAAGCTTTAAGAGTACAGCTTATACCTCTAAAGAAATACTAGAGATCGTTCATACTAACTTGTGTGGATCAATTAAAATGCAAAGCTATAGAGGAAATAAGTACATAATTTTATATGTTGATGATTATTCTAGGATGATGATAGTTATGTTTTTGAGAAAAAAATTTGATGCTTTTCAAATGTTTAAGCGGTACTTGGCAAGAGTTGAGAAAGAAGCAGGGAAAATTCTAAAATTTTTGAGATCAGATAAAGGAGGAGAATTCACATCAAATGAGTTTGAGATGTTATGTAATTATAGAGGAATAAAAAAATAGACATCTGCCCCTAGGACCCCTCCACAAAATGGGATTGTTGAAAAAAGAAACAAGTCTATAATGGACTGTGCTAGAAAACTTATGATGAAAAAGAATGTTCCTTTGAAATACTAGAGAGAAGTTGTAAGTACTACTGTATATACCTTGAACCATGTATAGATCAAGAAAGGTACTCATTCAACACCTTTTGAACTATGGTATGGATATCCACCCAATGTACAATACTTTAAGGTATTTGGAAGTAAGTGTTACATTCTTAAAGATGTTAGGAATGGAAATCTTGATGCAAAAAGTGAAGAAGGTATATTCCTTGGATACTCCACAACAAGTAAAGCTTACAAGTGTTTAAATACTAACACTAAAAAAATTATGGAAAGTGCAAATGTGGATTTTAATAAATTTATAGAAGTACATTAGTTTGAACCAATGAAAGAACCAAAAGAATACAAATCATTTATATACTTTTATGAAGGAATTTCTGCTGAAGAAGATGCTACAAATCAAGTTACAAATCAACAGCAAGTATCAGTAACTACCAAGTCACATCTTGTAAATGATGAGTTGCATTTAGATGTCAAGTTAAAAATGAAATGGGTGCACATTCTAATTTTGAGATTAGTACACATGAAAGAGATGTTGAGATATCTAATAGAGATGTACACAATGATTCTAAAGTTGAAAGACAAAATGAAGAAACAAGAGCTAAGCTAAGATTGTCTAAATATGTCAAGAGACATCATCTTGCTGATCAACTCATTGGAGATAAAAATGCTAGACCAATGACAAGAAATAGATTGAGAAGTGAATCATGGTTGCTAAGCATAAAGGAGCCCAAAATAGTAAAAGATGCATTAGAAGAAGTGGACTAGTACAAAGCCATGGAAGAAGAGATTGAACAAATAGAGAAGAATAAAACATGGAGTCTAGTTCCTAGACCAGAAGACAAAAATGTGATGGGCACCAATTGGGTATTCAGAAACAAGCTAGATGAAAATGGTGAAATCACAAGAAAAAAAGCAAGATTAGTTTGCAAAGGATATGAACAAGAAGAAGGAACTAACTATGGGGAGACATTTTCTCCTATTGCAAGAATGGAAGAAGTAAGAACTCTACTTGCTTATATTGCATATAAAGGTTTTAAAGTTTATCGGATGGATGTTAAATATATATTTCTGAATGGCATACTAGAAGAGGAAGTTTACATAGAATATCTAGAAGGTTTTTTTGATAATAACAATAAGAACATGGTATTTAGACTACATAAAGCCCTATATGGTTTCAAACAAACACCAAGAGCATGGTATGAGAGACTTCATACTTATCTTATTAAGATTGGATTTGAAAGGACTAATGATAACAATAATTTGTAAATAAAGACAGAAAAAGGCAAAGGTATTTTACTATCTAAAATATTTGTTAACAATATCATAGTTGGAGGACAAGATGCTTTATGTAAGCATTTTGCAAATTAGATGAAACAAGAATTTGAAATTTCTATATTTGGAGAAATCAATTTTTTTGTGGGATATACATCACTCGATCAAAGTATGTCAAAGAAATATTTAAGACTTTTAGATTAGAGGATTCCAAACTAATAAGTACACCTATGGTGATAGGACACAAGTTGTCAAAGAATGATGATTCAGCTAAGGTGAATCAAACATTATAAAGGTCTATGATTGGCAAATTGCAATATGTAGTACATAGAAAACTTGATATTGCATTATCTATAGGGATAGTTGCAAGATTCTTTGCTAATCCAAAATGAGAATCACTTAATGGCTCTAAAGAGAATGATGAGATATCTAAAAGGAACATAAGAGTTTGGTCTATACTACAAGAAGAATGAAAAGTTTGAATTGAGAGTTTACACTGATGCTAATCAGGTTGGAAATATTGATGACAGAAAGAGCACTAGTGGAAGAGCATTTTTCTTAGGCAAGAGACTAGTTACATGGACTACCAAGAAATAGAGTTATACTTCACAATATACTACTAAAGCTTAATATGTTGTTGCTGCTATAAATTGCACAAACATTGTATGGATCAAATAGCTACTCAAAGGAATGATGGAAGAAATCACAAAGCCAGTGATACTTTATTGTGATAATATAAGTGCTATCAATATATCAAATAATCTAGTGCTGCACACAAAGAAAAAATACATTGCAATCAAATATCATTACTTGATAGAGTTTTTTCAAGACAAAGAGGTGAAGATGGAATATGTTAACTCAAAGGAAAAAATTGCTGATAACTTCGCAAGATCATTACCTAAGGATTCCCATGAGTATCTAAGAGGTAAACTAGGTGATACCCCTATCAAAGGCTATTTAAGAAATAGAAGGAGTGCCCTGTATCAAATAAGTTGATGTTCATATAATACACATTGATGCAGAGTATCTTACTTTAAGAGCTACCTAAAGTAATCATAGAGCTGAAATTTCAAATCAGTCACAAGCAAGGTGACAGAGGGAGAAAATGAAGAAACTATAAAAGCTTATATCTGCATATTTTAAGATGACAAATTTTTGGTATATGTCTTTGGAATTGTTATCAAAGAAGGAGAGATTTACTAATCAAGATCCACCAAAACAAAAAAGGTGAAAGCACATTAAACTAATTATTATCAGAAGGAGAGATTTGCTGATTAGAAAAAGAGAGAAAGTACATCAAAGAAAGAAAGACTAATCATAGAGGGAGAAATCCTAATCTACCTAATAAGAGGGAGTTAGAGTTTTGTAACTCAGAAGGAGTTAAAAGAAAGAGTTTTGTAACCTAATTAGAAGATCGAAGTTGTTGATAGAGGGAGAAATTTTAATATGAGTTTTTTTTCTTTTTGGTATTGACTTACCATTTTTAACCTAGTCAGAATGGTTGAACAAGAAGTTCATCATTTGATTGACTTGGTTGATTAGTTTGGTTTGCCATTAATGCCAAAAAGGGAGATTGTCAAGATATGATTGAAAAGATCATTGATAAGAGAGATTGTTAAGAGGGAGATTATTGAAGAAGATTATGTATTTCAACCATTTTTTGTCATTGATGTCAAACCTACTATTTTTTGATAAGACAACTACTTATAAGATTCAAGTACTATCACTTAGTTGATTGATGAAGAGGATTTGATCAATAAGAGGTAACAATAGCACCTAGAGGAAAGGTTGAGTTATGATTATGTAATGAAGTACAAGGATCAATTAAGATAGTGCTGACATGATGTATTGATGAACTACTTAAGGTTACAAAATGTAGGCTACACTTAGAAAGTTTAGAAGAACAAGTTAAACAAACTTTGTTTACCAAGCTTGACCAAGTGGATAGTAGGTGTTGAGAAAAGTCAGTGCAAGCTAAGAAAAAGGTCAATTAGAGCTAAGTGAAAGAAAACTCTAATGGATGTTGAGAAAAATAGTTGATGCCGAATAAAGTTTAGTTGATGTCAAACATCAGTAAACTTTAGTTGATGCCGAGTGATTTTGCAGTTGATGCCGAGCAATGCAGTATGTGCTAAGCATCAAAAGATTGATAATGTCAAGTTGTTGCATTATGTTAAAGATCAAAGATTCACTGAATCTAAGCCAACAAGTTTGTTGTCTTGAAACTTGTGAACTAGGAGGAAGATAAGGTTGATGAGCTAGTGGCACAGAATTTGATGTAAACCATTTTTAGGTGAATTCAAATGGATTCTAGAAGAATTTTCTAGAAAAGACAAGATATGGGGTAGATACATTGTATCCTACCTAATCCATCTAAAACCCTAATTTGGACAATGGAAAATGAGTGGGAAAATATCCTAATTTCCTATTTATAGGAATTTTGGTCATGAAGAAAAAGTTTTTTTTTTGTCATGTGCAAGAACCTAAGGAGGAGAAGGAATTAAGGGTTTTGCTTCATCAAGTGACCCAAGAGAAGAGTTTGTAATGGCATGTTAAGAAAGAAGGCTTAAGGAGATGTATGCTTAAAGGGTGAACAAGCTATCAAAGCTGCAAAGTATGAAGGCCAAGTAGAATTAAGGACTGAACAAAAAAATTTAATCTACAAGAGAAGTTGTAAGTTGTATCAGATCAAAGCTCTATTGTTACTCTCTAATAGTTGCATTCGTCTAGGGTAAATCCTTTACACTAAGGTTGACCTAATAGTCATTTGAAAATCCTTTAAATGGGTGGAATTCTAAGTGAATGGCCTAGAGTCCTCTAACAAGGCTCACTTTTAATAAGGTGATTGAAATCCCTTAACTGGGTCACATTTAACAATGTGTATTATAACCTTTAATAGAGTTGGCCTTTCATAGGGCATCACTTCAGAAGAATGAAAAGGAGTAGCATGTTTTTTTTTTTGAGATCAGGGACAACACCACTTGATATATATATTAATAATCTTTACATTTTTTATTTTTTATTTTTTATTTTTTTCTAATTCTAAGATATGGAGCTCTTGGAAAAATGAATCAAGAAGAAAAATTCTATTCATTACCCCATCAAGAAGAAGGAAAAAGAAAGGAGAGAGGAAAGATGATGAAAGTAACATAAGCCTAGTTATAACATTCTAGGACTGGGACTTCCAAATTACAATGTATATTAGAAGAAGTAGAGAAGAAGGAGCATGTACTAAGAATGTACATATTTATAAAGATTTATAGTATGAGCAGGATATACAATTAAAAAAGACATAATATGTATGAAGTGTCAACAAAATTCAATCGAAGATAACTACAAAGCTAAGCCAAAGCAACAAAACCCACTGCTGATCAGAAAGCTGATGCGAATCCATGAAGAAACCTGCACGCAAAAAATGGAAAATGCAAAACCAAAGAACACCAACCAAATGAAATTATTCCTCCATATCCCCTACTGTAGGGGCAAAGTTTCCAAGCTTAAGAGTAAGATCGGGGATGATAGTATTGGGAATGATCATAGGAGGAGCGAATGGAGTAGATACCTAAAATGAATCATGTTCTAGCAAATCTAATAAAGCAAAGAAAATCTAATGCACATTATTGACACAATTCTTTGTAAAACCCCCACCAAATTGCTGCAATACAACTTTCACCATATGAAAGGATTGCTTCTCAAGAGATTTTTTAATAGTTTCATAAACCATGTAAACACTATAATTGCTAAGGAGTGCATGATGGTGGAACAAGTTTCCAACAAGGGCAGCACCACTCCAAAGATCATATCTCTGACAAGCTTTAGAAAGCTTATTCTCATGAAAAGGAGTAGCATGTTACTAGTGCTTTTTCCCAAATTGGAATTCCATGTAAATCCTTGTGTCAAGTGTGTTGATGAATGTGTTGTGTTTCATGTTTTACATTTATGCAAGTTGTTTTGATAGTAACATACAAGTTTTAGTTATTACATAATGGATGCATGCATGGGTATAATTTTTTTATGGGTTCACTAAGTTGTGAAAAGTTTTATTTATACATCTAGACCTTGGATAATTGATTCACCATTCTAAAGTATTCCAACATATAGTTGATCTTGTTATGAGATTTTTGTTTTGAGTTTTCTCATTTTTCATAAGACTAGAATGGCTCTTTGAAAGCCTTGTGATCTATGTTCTTGTTATGTCCATCCACAACAATGTTACCATCATCGATTAGGTCTTGGACTTTGTGATGCAAGTTGATGCAATTGTTGGTTTTCTAACCTTTGTTCTAGTGATATTCACAAAATGAAATTTCGTTCCACTATGGTGATTGTGGCTATGGATCATAAAGATGAGAGTTTATCCAATGGATAAATGAGCTTGTTTTGTAGCAAGGTCTTGTAGACCACATCCAAAGGTGTATATTCTCATTTTGGGTGTGTGACCCAAGATGAGTTCTTCGGTATGTTTCCAAACATCTTATTGCCAAAAGGAGGTTTCTCAACATTCTTAGATGCTTTGAGATTGTATATAAGATTGAAAGTTGCCTTAGCAAGTTTAAGAGTAATGTTGTCAATAAATCCATCATGCACAACCTCTCAATTTTTTTTCAGATACTTGGATTTTTCCTTATTAGAGGTGAATCCTTTTTTAGTGTCCTTTTGAAGGGTTAGTTCAACCTTTTTGACAATGAACTCCTCTATTCAGATAGCTTGTGTGACTATGTTTTTAAAAGTGTGTGAACCTTGAAGTTGAAATTTTCACCCAAAGTCAGGTAAAAAATTATCAATAAAGATGTCAACCTTTTCTATTTTAGGAATCTTTCATGAATATTTGGTGTAAATTTGTCTCCATCTGTAAAGGAATGTGAGGAAAGGTTCCCCAACTTTTTGTTTAAGGTTACACAAGTCTCGTATGTTAACTGAGTGTTGTATGTTGAGGGAATACTATTGCACAAACAAATTAGAAATCTCATTGAATGTTTTGATACCAGTAGGCAAGTGTGAAAACTACTCCATAGTCTGACCACCTAGACTTCTTGGGAATAGAAGCATGAGACATGTCTGATTATGCATAAATTCTATAGATGAGGCACCGAATTCCCACAAATGATCTTGGGGATCAAAATCTCTAAAGAATTTATCGTACTTAGGTAACTCAACTCTTGTTGGAAAAGGAGGCATTTCTATACTCTTGACAAAAGGAAATAGACAAAGAACATCTAAGGTGTATGTTTTTGTAGGTTTGTCCTTATCACACATCATTTGTGCTAACTATTCTTGCATGATCTTCATTTTTTTTGCATTTTAGACATTTTAGTTTCCTCTTCAAGTGTAATGATAGTTTCAACGTTAAATTGATGAAGTAGCTTGGTTCCCTCTTGAGCAAGTTTGAGAAAGTATTTCTCTTTCTCTTTGTTAAGAAAGATTTCCATGACTTTTTGGAAGTTTTTGTCCTTACAAAATTTTTCAAATATTTTTAGGAAGTATTTCTACCTCTTCCTAATTCTCATAAGTAAAAAGTTCCTTATGTCTTTCATTCCTATGTTGATCTTGGTCTTTATTGTGTTCTCCATGTTCTGGTTCTTGATCAACCATTGTAGGGATGTGATAAGTTTTAGTGTATGTTGGTTGGAAAGGTCCCCTAAATAAGAATTCAGCTATGTTGTTTGGAGATGTATGACCTTTTCTATTTTTGGAACTCTCTTGATACAAGGGGTTCTTGGTTTGTTGTAAGTTTATGGAAAACATTCTATGGACACGAGGTGATCTAATAGGTGAAGGAGATTGTGAAGACTCCTCACTAGAAAAACTAGAAATATATAATGTATAAACTAAGAAGCAACCTCTACTGTGATTACAACCCCCATCTCTACCTCATCTAAGTCTAAGGGGATAAAATAAATTTGTGCTTCTTGTTGTCGCAGTGATAGATAAGGACAAAAGGAAAATCCTAGACAAGGACCACACTAGAAAGTAGTCTCAAAGAGAAAGATAAAAGTGTTGTATACTTAGATATGAGTTGTTTGAGTAATGTCTAGAATAGCCAAATATATTGACTATCGTGACACAAAGTATGACAAAAATGAAAGGATAAGGACAAGAGAACTTAGAGAGGAGACTAGTTCACATGTAAATCCCAAGTTGTCAACTAAGCAGGAAGTCATTGTTATGACACTATTTGTAGATAGAAAATTGGTAAAATGTTGCAGATATAGATCAAACTTAGAGCACGGATAGCTTTGACAGATAGTTCAATAGTTTTGAGGACAATATTCTATATGAAGATTCCCAAGAAACCACACAAGAAAGCACAAAGAACCAAGTGAAAATTCTTGCATGAGGACTTGTGCAAAGCCATGTGAGGATGTGCTATATTGATAGAAAGACAAGATTTTGGCATTAAAGATAATATTTTGCAAAATCTCGCATGAAGATTCATAGAAGGTTGCACAAGGATTTGGATAAAGCCATGTGAGGGAGTGCTGACAGGGTATTTTCTCGCATGAAATTTCATAGAATTGGGCACAAGAATCTAGATAGATTGACAACTTTGACTAGATTTGAATAGATTTTGCAAGTTCCAAATTATTTTGGATAGATGGTTGGTTGTGTTTATAGATTTTAGATAGATAGCAAGATAGTTTTCAAGTTTTGAATTTCATTTTGGTTTTCAAAAAGATAGTAGTTTTTAGATAAACATGAGAAGCAGGCAGTAGTCGCAAACAATCCAACCGAGGATAAAGAGAGTCTTGACTTTCAGTTTGTTTGACAGGTTTGGTAAGTTTAAGACTCAAAAAAGACACACTCTATCCCTAAAACCAAAAAATGGTAGAGAAGGCAAAACCTTTGTCTCACAACTTATGTGCATGCATTCACCTCACATAGCCATGTCACCCTACTAGAGGGCACCCGTGTTTTTGGTGTATTCAAAGGGCTTAATAACATATACACTAAATGAACACCCTTGTAGCAAAGGTCAAGTGTGTATACCACCTTCCAATGCCTAGGTACATGCCTATGGTGAGTATATATAGGAGAGATTCTTACCCCTCCTTGTACAAAGATTATGCCCCCTTTTGGAGGTGACCTAGGTAGCAACTAACTAAGAGGTTTTTACTTGGCTTCTGTTCATATTAACCACTAATGGCTTCACAAGAAAAGTTGAGACAAGTAGCCCACACTAGCATCTATAAGTGCACACACTTGACTAGCAAGACTAGGGCTAGCACCGGCCAGTGTAGTTTATAGAGCCTCTTCTTGATATGTAATATTAGAATGAAGAAGGGGAAATTAATATGGCTTAAAAGTCTTTCATTCAACAAAGCTTCTTTATTATAGTGATTTGGAATCTCTGGCAAAAGGAGTGTGCTCACTTGGGTCATTCTTGAAAGTTGGATCACTTTAGCAGGCCCTCTAAGGATTGACTCAAATTGGTGGTTCAGATCTAAGGGTCTGAGTTTTTTATTTCCCTCATGGGGAAAGAGCATACTCCTCTACCTCGTCACCTTGCCCAAACATGCAAGACATATTCATCACTGAGTTAGATTAATCAATCTAGACTTGTCCTTTCTCAAGATTTTGATTTCCTAAAAGGAAATCATCATCCCCTATTAGAAAAGACTCATACCAGAGAACCACTAACTTGCTTGCCTCCCTTGGGTGTCATCTTTCAAAGGTATCTAGGTTTGTAATTTGCTCATGGGCATCACTTCCAAGTAGCAAAGAGCATACTCTCTTATTCATCTGTCTTGCACTCTATATAGTTGACAAGCCCTATTTATACTATGTGTAGAAAGAAATAAAAGAAAACATGACATTTAAGTGGGCTTGAAAAGATCTCTTTGATATGTGTATCTTTGACAAACGTCCTACAATCATACAATCAATACATGTTTCAAGTGTTTGTGATAAGATGTCTTTGATAGACATCTGCAGACCACTGTTAAGTTGTTTAAGATCAATAATTAGAAATGAAATTCTTTAGAAACATCTTGTTACTTAAAACATGATGATAAAAATAAATTCTAAAAATTGCATTTGCATTTGCTGATGCAAAATTTTGCACAAAATCTTGCACAGGCCCACACGAGAAATGGTGTGTACCACACGAGAAACCATGCAACTATATACTTTTTTGAATGAGGAAGTGCAATTAAAGGGGAAAAATCGTAGGTTCTTCATGCAAAAATGAGATTTGTCCTACAAGAATTTGGAAATCTATACAAGCAACAGCAATAGAATAATTAAAAATTGCAAGAAAAAAAAAAAGACAAATGAGGCCAGAAATTTGATTTCTCTACCCCACAGTGGGCACCAGAAATTTGATTTCTCTGCCCCACAGTGGGCACCAGAAATGTATGTGTTAATTATGGTTTGTTAATCAACCATACTTCAACACAATCATTGTATGCAAAATCATCCTAGAATAAACATTGATTTTTCATCTGAAACTATTTAGCAAGCCGACCTATTGCCTCCTAACTAGATGGATTTTTTCTATTGCTCTTAGAACAAGAAGCTAGCAACTTATAGACCTCTAGTATGAAGGATTTTTATTAAGCTATATGAGAATTCAATTAATCTATATGAAATGCATATTAATCTAAGAATGAAAGAAAGAATGTTATGCTATATGAATGCATTTTAAGCTAATATGAGATTGTAATGTAAGAAATTAAACTATGGATGTATGAAAATGAGTAAATATTCTAGCATAAATTTGATACAAAACTAATTCAACCTCTATAATGAGGAATTGAAAGCTCCCTAAATATAATCCTAAGATCGATTAATAGTCGAGATGAATTGGAATGGATGATCAAGAATGGAGATTGAGACTCAGTCAAAAAGGAAAATTCCCTATGCAAGTGAGGTTAACTAATTCAAATCTAAGTGTGATGAAGAGTTAACCAAGTTTCACTTGAGTGTGAGAACAAATTAACTGAGTCAATTCCATTTTGAGTTCTAGATTACTCAAAACTTCCATTCCTAAACTGAAGAGAAGATTTTGGAGAGGATATTTAATTTAATAAAATACGATATGACCTCATAAGTGCATATTTTTAATTAATTGTAATAATTAAACCTAATATTTAAAGTAAGGACATTATATTATCAAATTAAATATGTTTAATTCCTTTGCACATAACCTAAAGATGTAGGATTAATTTAATCAAAGTATAAAGACTTATAATTTAATTAAACTTAATTAGTAGGTTTAATGTTGCTAATTTGAGTTGATTCTTAGGAATTAAATAAAGAGTTGATTAAGATAGATTAGGGTTGTCTACATCTAACACTTAGGTCAAGTAGCGATAATCAGAATTAGAATTGCCTAGTAAAATAGGACTTAGCAATGATTGAATAGACCATAATTGGTTAACATGGCAATGTGCCAATTTTGGGGTATTACATAGATCATCTTGAGAGTGGAGTCATTTGAATCAATCTCAAAGGCTACATGACCAATTTAGACATGTAATCTCAATAATATAAGAAATTATATACAAGTGATAGAGATTTGACACATCTTACAAATGTTTGTAAATGGGTCTTTGTAATAATTTGTCATACAAGTGTCAATAGATATCAATGTATCCTTTATAGTTGTGGCATCTATGCGGATGCACATTTTTGCTATCAAATCAATCCATTTTGGTTATCATTCACATAGAATTGTGTATGGGGTTCTATTCTCAAAACTTCAAAGATATTTGAATTACAATAGCATTTACATGAAAATGATGCAATAAATATGAATTGTAAATGGAATTCAATTGGATGGTTTATAAATGAAAAGAAAATAGAACACATTAAGAATAATTGAAATATAAATATAGAAAGAAAGTTGTAATTATTATTATAATGTCAAACAAAGTGAAAAGAGAAGCACAACTCAAATTTTAATTATAAGACATAAAGATTCTATTTTGTTAATTAATCTTGTATTGTCCTTTCAAATTATAGTTATAGGAGTGCATATTGTCATGGACAAGACATAATTGGAGTATAGAGATAGCTTATAAGAAAGTTGTTAAATATATGCCCTGGTATCTATTTTCTCTACACAAGTGTGAATGTGGCCATTAAAAAGTTCATTGAAAATAGCCAAATATCCCAACAATGAAAGACCTCTAACAAAAATGCAAACCTATTGGGATTTTTTTACCTCTTCCTAATTTTGTATGCATATGAATTAAGATTGCATATTGAACTATGACGTTCTTCTACATTACCTGAAACCAAGAGATTCACACAGATAGTTGTCATGCAATCATAGGTTAATATTGAGCTTCACTTGGTTTCAAGAATAGTTTAATATTCTCTACTAATTAGGGACAACCACGTGAAAATGGAAGCTCATTTGGCCCCAACCAATCTTTAAGAAAGGATCTATTGAAAATAATTATTCAATTGTATGTTTTCTTTGATGTTAAACAAAATGTAAAGCCTTACCAAGAAATTTAATGATTGTTGAGATCACTTGAGCATTGAAGATAGTTTCTTGTGTATGTTGAGCATTCCAATTATAACCTAGTTCTAAGTTAGCTCTCACTGAGCTCACTCGGACATCAAAGGAAGATCCTGTGTTAATTAACTCGGCTACCAAAGGAAAGTTGGCATGGATCTTGTGTTGACTAAGTTCACTCAGTTACCAAAGGAAAGTTAGTTTAGAATCAATATCGACTAAGTTGGGTTGGTTAACAAAGAATTTCTCTAAGTTGACCAAGTAAGCAATTCTATATTAGTCAACTAACAACATATTAAGTTTGATTGATTTATTGGTTTATTCAAGTTGACTTAGGGGATGAAAATTATGTGATTAAAATTATATTCAAGTCGACTTAGAAAGTTTATTCATATAAGGTCAAGTTGAGGATTCAATGAGAAAAACATAGAATTGAAGAAGATAAATTAAGGAAGTGAATTGGAAGGATATCAGAGTATCTGAGTTGATGAGTTGCAAAGAACATTCTGATCAAGGAGGATCAAATATTCAAGCCAAAATAGAGATTTGAAATTAGTAAAGAAAGTTGCATCTACAATTAGGTCAATTCATTTTTACTCTCTAATAATTGTAGCAGTGAATCAAATCTCCTAATAGAGTTAGCCTAAGAACTATTTTATGAATCCTCTAATAAGGTGGCATTTCTAGATTGAAGTGTTTGAAGACCTCTAACAAGGTCACTCCTACTAAGGTGAATTAAATCCTTGAACAAGGCCACACCTAATAGTGTGTTTTGTAACTTTTAACAAGGTTGACTCCTAACAAGGATCACTTTAGAAGAGTGAAAAATAGTAACTAGTTGCAATTGGTGATTTTCCCAAATTAGGTTTCCATGTTAAATCTTGGTGTCCCTTGTGTTGATGTTATTTGTTTTATTTTTCTATAACTAATTCAACTAAGGTTAATCACATTCAACATCTTAATATTTACATGTTTAGTGCTAACTGAGTAACGGTAATATATTCAGTGTTAACCAAGTTACAACAAAATATTTAGTGTTAACCAAGTTATAGCAAGTTATTGGTTTTATATTGTGTTGACACCTTAAAGGGACTTTTGAGTTTTTTTTTGGTAACTAATTCACCCCTCCTCTCTTAGTTACTCCTTTTCCATTTCCAATAATTGGTATCAGAGCATTTGGTGCTTGTAGATATGGTTTCCTAAGCTAAAGATCAAGATGTCTTATAGAAGGGAGATTCCTAAGCTAAACAAAGATAAATTCCAAGCATGGCAATAACTCATGAAGCTACATTTTTCAACTATTGGAGACAAGGGCTTGAAATATTTGGATAAAAAATATGTGGCACCTTCTACACCTTTTTTTGTGGATCAAATTGTGGAAAAGAAGAATCATAACATAATGAAGATTGACATTGCCTCTACTCTCAATAATGTTGAATTTGATGAAGTCAAAGATTGTCCTACTGCTCATGAAATGTGGAACAAGCTAAAAGATATATGTGGAGGAGATGAAAATGCAAAGAGAGCTAAGGCATAAATTCTAAGAGGTCAATTTGATCAAATGAAGATGAGAGAAGATGAAAACATTGCACAATACAATGAAAGAATCAAAGCAAGTGTAAGTACAATCAAAGCCTTGGGAGGGAAAATAGATGATGTGATAGTACTCAACAAGGTACTCAGAACTATTCTTCCTTATTATGCAATTAGAATGCCAGCTATTCAAGAGATGAGATGTGATCCTAAAAATGATATAACTTTGGATGCACTAGTGGAAAAGTTGACAACTTTTGAGTTAGATAACTTTGATAATTATGTTCATAACTCTAGTAGCATTGAGTCTGCATTTCAAGCTAAACTATCACTCAAAAAGAAAGGTGGAAAATCCAAAAGCAAAAAGTCTAATAGTGAAGATGAAGATAATTTTGATGGTGGGAGTGTCATATTTGGAAATGATGAACCTTGCTATGTAAAAGGAAAAGGTTACATTATATTGACTACTAAACTCAGATGTAACAATGCTTACTGGGTTGAAGGACTAAAATACATTCTACTTAGTGTGGCATAGTTGAACAACATTAGATTCAAGGTGGAATTCATGAATGGAGAGGCCAAGCTACTAGGTGGGAAAGGAAATCTAGTTGGGACTAGAAATAAAACAAAAGGTAATCTATTCTATCTAGATCTAACTAAAAGTTCATGTTTCCTAGCTCAAGTAGAGGAAAGTTGGTTATGGCACAAAAGGTTATGTCATGTAAATTTTGATAACCTAGTCAACATAACAAAGAAAAAAAGAGTGAGAGGTATTCCTACTCTAAAGAAACCTGATATGGGCATGTGCAAAAATTATCAAATTGGAAAGATGGGGAAGACAAGTTTTAAAAGCAAGAATTATCATTATGAAGAAGTTTTGGAGCTAGTTGATAGAGATATTTGTAGACCCATTGGCATAGAAATCTACTATGGAGATAAGTAATTTATTTTATTTGTTGATGATTATTCTAGGATGATGACAATTATGTATCTAAAAGATAAACTTGAAGCATTTTAAAAATTCAATTGGTATCTGGCTAGAGTGGAGAAATAAATAGGAAAGAAACTAAAGTATCTAAGGTCAAATAGAGGAGAAGAATTCATCTCAAATGAATTCAATGAATTTTTCAATGAAAGAGGAATCAAAAGATAGGTATCTGCACCTAGTACACCTCAACATAATGGCATAGAAGAAAGAAGAAATAGATCCATTATGGATTATGCAAGAACACTAATGATACAAAAAAATGTTGCAATCAAATACTGGAAGGAAGCAATCAGCACAATAGTTCATACCTTACACTAAGTCTAGCTAAAGAAGGACTTAGATCAAACACCTTATGAATTATAGTATGGAGATAAACCTAATGTGTGTTATTTTAAAGTATATGGAAGAAAATGTTATATCTTGAAAGAATCCAAGAAAGGGAAATTTAATGCAAAAATTGAAGAAGAAATATTCTTCAGATACTCCAAAAAAAGAAAAGCATATAAATGTCTGAATCTTTCTACTCACAAAGTCATAAAAAGTGCACATGTGAAAATTGATGAGTTTGTAAAAAAGAACCTGAAAACTACAAAAGCATTGTCTACTATGAACCTGATATAATACCTGAAGGTCAAACAAATGCAATTGGAAATCAATAGTTTTTACCACCTAAGTCCCCTCAAACTCTAGTTCAACCCAAGTTCCAATTAGTGCAACCTGAGTCATAGTCTAAAGGACTTGAGTCGTAATCAAAAGGACCTAAGTTTTAGCAAGTGGAAACTGAGTCACAGAGTAAAAGACCCAAATCATAGATAGTGGGACTCTAACATGATTTAGAAGATTAATTTGACCATGGTGAACCAAGTGAACTAAAAAAGAAGGTATGTGTACTTGCTAGATATGTTAGAAGGCATCATGTACCTATGAAAGTCATTGGAGATCAATCCAAAGGCACAATGATAAGGAAAAAATTAGAAGGTACATGTTTGCTTAATGAGTTTAAACCTAGAATGGTTTAAAATGCATTAGAAAGTGAAATTTGGATTGAGGCAATGAATGAAGAGATTGACTAGATTGAAAGGAAAAAAACTTGGACTCTTGTTCCTAGACTCAAGAAACAAAGAAAGATTAGTTTGCAAAGGTTATGCTCAAGAAGAAGGTATTGATTATGGAGAGACTTTTGCTCCTATTGTAAGACTTGAAGGTGTTAGAACACTACTTTCTTATGTTGCTAATAAAGGATTCAAAGTATATCATATGGATGTGAAGTTAACATTCTTGAATAGAATCCTAGAAGAAGTCTACATTGAGAAACTTGAAGGTTTCATAGATCATAATAGAAGGGATATAATTTGCAGACTACACAAAGCTTTATATGGTCTCAAACAAGACCCTAGAGCCTGGTATGAAATATTGCATAGTCATCTAGTAAAGATTGGTTTTCAAAGGTCAAATAACAATAGTATATACATCAAAGAAGGATCAGAGAAGAAGATAGCACTGGCAAAAATCTTTGTGGATGATAAATTATTCATTGGACATGATGATTTATGCAAATCATTTTCTAAAGAGATGAGTAAATAATTTGAAATGTCAATGTTTGGAGAGATTAAATTTTTTTGGCCTACAAATTTGATGCAAGAGCATCCTAGCTATCATGGTATCCCATTGTTTCTATTGGTTGCTACCAAGTTACAACAAGTGCTTTAAGTTGAGTTGAGGTTATCCCACATCATATTAACACTTGGATTAGCATGTTATCCCATCTCTCTCTGCAGTGTGTACCAAGTTCCATAGTGTGTGTTGAGTGACTCTTTATGTGCCAACTAACTCTTCATGTGTCGTGTTACTCTTCATGTGCTGATTTTTCTTATTTATGCTAAGTGTCAACATTTTGGATGTGATTTTTGTATTTTTGGTGTGAGCTGACTTGTGGTATTTATTTCATTCATGTCATTTATGATAAGATCTTGCCCTGGGATGTGTCTTTACCATTGTTGGGTCAACCTTCCTATTTTGTAATGTTCTAAAATGTTTTGTAAGCCATTTTAGCAAGTATAAATAGGGTGTTTTGGCTTAGAGTTGGAGAAGCTTGGGAGAAGTGAGTTTGTGAGCAGAGCTAGGGTTGTAGATTGAGAACCAGAGAATAGCTTGGTGGACCTGAGGGTACAAGTGTAGATTCTTTTTGGTGTTCTTATCTAGTTGTGGATCTATACTAGCTAGGGTTTGGATTGGATCTTGAGGGATTCATTAGAGTGGGTGATTCATTCATTTTGAAAGAGTGAGTTTAGAGAGTAGTTGAAGGGTGAGGTTTCCTAAGTCTATGAATAGAGTGTTGAATGTGAGGTAGTTTCTAGCAATATTGTGGTAGAGTTTCAAGTTTTTTTTAAGAGCTAGTAGTTGTGGCTTGGAAAATAAGGAGATTGCTTGGTGGGCTTGCGAGCACAAGTTAAGATCTTACTTGGAGGTTTCTACCAAAGTGCAATTCTGGACTATCTAGGATTAGTGTTGGATCTTGAAGGATCTTGTAGAACTATTATTGTAAATTTTTTTTGTATTTGGTCATAACCCAAAAGGCCTTATAGCTAGGCATAGTGCATGTAAATAGTTTTTTTATAATATAAATTTGTGATTTGGTATTAGATCTTACATTATTGCTTCTTGTTCTTTTTATTTCCACTATGGGGTTATATTGCTGGGGGCTAGGACATCTCCTTTGGGGATTCTCTACCTTGCACTATGGTAGGTGGTATCAAAGTGAAGGTTGTTCCTGAGTGTGTAGACAGATTATCGAAGTTGTGGTAGTTTACACCAAGACTTAGGTTACGAGAAGTAGATCTAAGAAGATCTTGATCTAGTGGTGAATTGTTCTTTCTGGAGTCCTAGATCTCTTGGTTGTGAGGTGGTAGATCATGGTTTTTACTTGAAATTGTAGAGGACTTGCAGATGGATCAATGGATGCAAAGATGGAAAATTGATCTTGTTAAGGAATGATCATAGAGAGTTTGTGGATTATGAACACATGGTTTTCGACTTGTGATGTGGTTCCTAATTGTTCATGTAAGGTGGTAGACTATGATTTGACTTGCAAATAATTTGGTTTTATCATAAGGAAAGTGGGAAGGATTTGTTGCAGAGGGTTTACGAAGATCTTGGGATATGGCTCTGAGAGGATTGGACCTTGGTATGATTGTGAATCTCTATGATGTGGTGGAGAGGAGGTTTTCTGAGATATCTTCTCAGTTTGAAGCTAGTTTAGCTGATTGAGATAAGGAGGAGGTTGCTTGGTTTGAAGCTAATTTAGCTGATCAAGATAAGGATAGGATAAGGAAGGAATTTTGTAGATGTTTGTGAAGTTGGAGTCTACCAATCCAAAAGAAAGTTATTTGGCTAGTTAAGAGACTTGTTTGAGAGAGAAGATGGCATGGAAAGGTTGAGGTGAAAGAGGTTGGTTTTGTTGATCATATTGTGTAGTCTGATACAAAACTTGTAGAGAAAATTGAGGTTGTTTTTGAGGATGTTCCTAACCTTGTTGATTTTGGGATGGAGATTGGTTTTCATGCTCAGTCAGTTGGGTCTAACATGGAAATTATAGAGCACTTGGTCGTGGATAATCTAGTTGTCATTGGTGGTGACTTGTATATTGTAGAGTAGTTGGTAATGGATGATTTGGTTGTTGTTGGTGGTGACTTGTATGTTGTAGAGAATCTTGTTGTGAGAAATGAGATTGTTGGTGTTGTGAGTTTGGCATGTCTCGATGGAGATCTCCATATTACTGTTGATGTGGAGCTTACTGCTACTGGTGTGAATCTACTAGTTGCTAATGTGGATGAGGGTTTATTGATGAAGTATTATGTTCAATTTTTTCCTAGGAGTGAGCATGTTGATTGGATGGTTGAGATTCTAGTTTTTGATAGAATGATGTAGATGTGGATGATATGTAGATTAGTTTTCTTATCCCTGTTAGAGTGGAAGCCTTTGGTAAAGATGAAGATTTTTGTTGATCTTTCTTTGGGCATCAAAGTGTGGGACACACTTTTCTATTTACCTAGGGAGTTTGATGCATGAGCATCTTAGCCATCCTGTTATCTCATTATTTCTATTGGTTGCTATCAAGTTATAGTAATTATCAAGTGCCCATAATTTTGCAATTTAAGCCAAGTTGAGGTTATCCCATGTCATGTTAATACTTGGGATAGCATGTTATCCCATCTTGCTTTGCAATATGTGTTGAGTTCCATAGTGTGTGTTGAGTGACTCTTCATGTACTAAGTGACTCTTTATGTATTGAGTGAGTCTTTATGTGCTGAGTTTTCTTGTTTATGCCAAGTGTCAACATTTTGGACATGATTTTTGCATTTTCAGTGCAAGCCAACTTGTGGGATTTATTTCATCCATGTCATTTACAATAAGATCTTGCCTTGGGATGTGTCCTAACCATTTTTGGGTTGGCCTTCCTATTATGTAATGTTCTAGAATGTTCTGTAAGTCATTTTGGCAAGTATGTATAGGGTGTTTTGGCTTAGAGTTGTAGAAGCTTGGGAGAAGTGAGTTTGTGAGTAGAGCTAGGGTTGGAGAACCAAAGAATAGCTCGATGGACCTGAGGGTACAAGTGTGGATTCTTCTTGATGTTCTTATCCAATTGTGGATCTGGACTAGCTAGGTTTTGGATTGGATCTTGAGGGATTCATCAGAGTGAGTGATTCATTCATTTCGAAGGAGTAAGTCTAGAGAGTAGCTAAAGGGTGAGGTTTACTAAGTCTATGGACAAAACATTGAATGTGAGGTAGTTTATAGCAAGATTATGGTAGAGTTACAAGTTTTTTTGAAGAGCCAGTAGTTATAACTTGGAAAACAAGGAGATTACTTGGTGGGCTTGCAAGCACAGGTTGAGATCTTCCTTGGAGATTTCTATCAGAGTGCAGATTTGGACTAGCTAGGATTAGTGTTTTATCTTGAAGGATCTTGTAGAACTACATTGTAATTGTTTTTTTATTTGGCCAAAACCCAAAGGGCCTTATATTCAAGCATATTGCATGTAAATAGTTATTCTATAATATAGAGTTGTGATTTGGTATCAGATCTTGCATTATTGTTCTTGCTATTGTGTTTCCACTATGTGGTTATATTTTTGGGGGCTAGGACATCTCCTTTGGGGATTCTCCTACCTTGCACTAAGTTGAAATTCAATAGAAGAAAGATGGTATCTACATTGCTCAATCAAAGTACATCAAGGAAATATTTAAAAAATTTGGAATGGAGGATTCAAAACCAGTTGGAACACCTATGTCTACTAGACATATGCTTTCCAAAAATGATGATTCCAAAGAGGTAGATTAGACTACATATAGATCAATGATTGGAAAACTTCAGTATGTGGTACACATAAGACCTGATATTGAATTAGTAGTTGGTATGGTGGCAATATTATTTATTAATCTAAAGGAAAATCAAATGATGGAAATAAAAAGAATTATTAGGTATCTAAAAGGTATTGATGATTATGGTTTGTGGTGTAAGAAAGGATGCAACTTTTAATTAAAATCCTTCATTAATGTTGATTGGGAAAGAAGTATTGATGATAGGAAAAGCACTAGTGGTGGAGTATTATTCTTGGAAAGAGGCTAGTATCTTAGACAAGAAAGAAATAGAATTGCATCTCTTAGTCAATAGCAGAAGAAGAATATGTTGCAATAGCAATTAATTGTTCCAACATCATTTGCTTCAAGAAACTAATGGTAGGTATGAAGGAAGAAATCAAGGATCTAATAGTTATCTTCTATGATAACCCTAGTGCAATTAACATTTATAAGATTCCTTTGATGCATACCAAGACATATCACATTGCAATAAAGTATCATTTTCTGAGAGAATTAGTGCAAAAAAAGGAGGTGAGATTGGAATATGTGAATACAAAGAAACAAACTACAAACATATTCACCAATCCATTACCTAAGGAAGCATTTTTGTACCTAAAAGGTAAGATAGGGTTCATTCCCCTATCTAAAGCTCACTAATCAGATTTTAGGGATGCATCAACCGAGCACTTTGAAGATGAGACAAGTTGATGCAGTATTGTTAGAGTAGATTGCATATGAATTAGTATATTAGGTACATGAAAAATACATTGATTTTCATCTTTGGCATGATATTTCAAAGATGGAGGGTTTGATCTCATATTAGAGAAATTTTGTATTAGTCAAAGGGAGAAATTGCAATCAAAGAAATCAAAGAAATCAAAGAATCATTCCAGAGGAAGAGATTGATGTCAGAGGGAGTTCTCACTGATAGAGGGAGTTCTCATGGATGAGAATCAAAATTAAACTAAGTATATTATCCTTGCTTCTATTTTTCTCTAAAATTTCATTACTATATTATGACATGTTATGTTTCCACCAATGTTAAAGGGGGAGATTGTCTAAAACAATTATTCAATTGTATATTATCTTTAATGGTACACAAAATGTCAAGCCTTACTAAGAAAGTCAGTGATTTCCAAGCTCACTTACGCATTAAAGGTAGTTTCTTGTGTATGTCAAGCATTCTGATCATAACCAAGTTCAGAGTTAGCTCTTATCGAGTTAGGGCATCAAAATAAGATCATGTGTTAACCAAGAAGATCATGTGTTAACTCGTTCAAGTTGACTTGACAAGTTTATTCATATAATTATAAGGTCAAGTTGAGGATTGAATGAGAAAACACATCGAATTGAAGAAGATAAATTAAGGAAGTGAATTGGAAGGATATCAAAGTATGTTAGTTGACCAAGCTGCAAAGAATATTCTGATCAAGCAGGATTGAATATTCAAGCCAAAAAAGAGATCTAAAATTAGGAAAGATAGTTGTACCAACAATTAGGTCAAGTCATCGATACTATCAAATAATTGTAGCAGTGAATCAAATCTCCTACCAGAGTTAACCTAATAGCTATTTTCCAAATCCTCTAACAAGGTGGAATCTCTAGATTGAAGTGTTTGAAGACCTCTAAAAACTCCACTCCTAATAGGGTGAATTAAATCCTTTAATAAGGTCACACCTAGTAGTGTATTTGTAACCTTTAATATTGTTGGCTCCTAATAGGGCTCACTTCATAAGAGTGAAAAACGGTAACTAATTGTAATTGGTGGTTTTTTCAAATTGGGTTTCCACGTTAAATCTTGGTTTCTCTTATGTTCATGTTATTTTCCTTATGTTTTTCCAACTAAGATAAGTAAGGTTAATCACATTTAATATCTTAAGATTTGCATGTTTAGTACTAACTGTAATCACCTAAAAATGGTCATCTAGACTATTAGCTCCCTTTTCAACATTTTGGCTAAATTAATTAATCACTTACCTAAGCCAAATTGCTAATAATCAATTTATTTGATTATAACCTATACTTTGACTATGCTATCCTAAGTTCATTATTTAATTAAAAGAACATGTCCCCTTCTAATTAAATAAAAGACCCCATTCTTCTAACCCACTTAAAGTGCACACATAAAGTCCTTTTTCTATTTTTCAATTAAAAGAAAAGGCTTTGTGACTTTTGTCTTATATGACAAGTCAACTTATATTCTATTGGTTGACTTGTCTGTGCACATGGATCAATCCTCTTTTTGAATTCCACCGTTGATCATCCACCATCTTCATATTGATCTCTACCATCCATACATCTTTAAAAGGGAGAGAGCTTTCCCCCTCAATGAATCCTCATTTTGAATATTGTTATGCTGCAGGTTTTCTAAGAAGTTTCTTTGGAGCTTTGTGGAGAACTTCTATTTCTTGTCTACATTCTCTCATCCATGGCATCATGGCATTCTAGCTTAGCTTAGCTTTCATTTTTACATGTAGCTTAAATCACATAGCTTAATATTTGGATTGTAACACTCTCATACATGTTTTAGCATAGCTCCACTTTGCATCTCATTCTAGCTTAATTTTCATTTGCATTGCATCCTTGAGGAACTCCTTGAGACATTTGCATTCTTGCATCTTGTCTTTGGAACCTCCCATTGCATGGTTTACTAGCAACAAGAGTATCTCTAAGGCTCATCTGAGAGCTCTTGAACTTGAAATACACTCTCTTGCACTCTATGGATAGGGAGCTCTAAGTCGGCATCCAAGCATTCCAACTCATGGAATTGTTTGGATAGAATGGTTTAGAGTGGGACACTTTCGAGTGTACATTTTTGGCGCCCACCGTGGGGCTTGAATCAATTTTTTAGCTCTATTTGCTTTATTTTTCATCTCTGATTTTTTATAGGAGCATATTGGATCTAATCAAATGCTTTTGTAGAATTATCACTTTGGTTTTAAGGCCAACCCATAAGTAGATTGGTTTGAAGGCCAAAAACTCAGTTGGTTTAAAGATTTGATCATATCTTTTAAACCGCTTAGATTTTGGTTCTGAAAAATTTTTTGCAAGTTGAGTATATGCTCAAAATGTTTCAGTCCGATTTTTAGATAATTTTGACATGATTTTCAGGAGTTATGAGTTTTTCCTTATTTTTCATAAAAAGCCATTTTTGATCGCAAATCAGAGAATGTTTTTTAAAAACTTACATTTTCAGAAATTTTTTACAATTCTAATGGGGGTTCTTTCTTTGTGTTTTGAATTTTGAGGTCATATTAAAGATCAAAAACTCGATTTGATAAATTTGGCATGTTTTGACAAAATTGATTTCTAGAGCGCAAATGAAGAGATTTTTTAAAATTTCTTGCATTTTTGAAAAGCTCTCTGATTTTTAATAGGGGTCTTTTCTTTTCATTTTCATTTTTGGATAAAAAATCATAGTAAACAAGTCCAATCTTGTTGACTAGGTCAAAATCAAAGAGTAAAAATGAGAGCATTTGTGATTAACTTGCACTTTCTTTGCATGCACTTGGTTGGAAGATAAATTGGATTTTTGAGGCAACTCACCACTTTTTATTGCAGATTTTTATGTTATTTCATACTAACTTTTGGTGCTAACAAGTTGTGATTACAGGTTGCCATCCTTATGAAAAAAAAAATTGAAACATTGTATAAAAAGAACTCATGTCAAAGCTTCAAATGCGCAAGGGCTACTAACATTGTTTGCAGGGCTGCCCAAAGCATAAAAACCCAAAATTTCTTCCTTTTTTATTTTCATGTGTGGCATTGACTAATTTTTCATTTTTCATAGGCACATAAAACTTGTGATTGGAGTCTTTTGGTAATAGGAGAGTATGCTCTTCACCCTTGTGGTGAATCAGAAATCTTGACTTGCCATTTGGTTTCAAAAGCAAGGGGTAACTGAATCTTCTTGCCATGTTTGGGAGAAAATGATTGAAATAGGAGAGTATGCTCTTCACCCTTGTGGTGAACTAGAAATTTTGACTTCCAAAAGTTGATCCACTTTGTGTAGTTAGAATCCTTTAGAGGGCCTGCTCTCGGACAACCTGAGAGGAACGACCCAAGTGGGGACAAGCAAATTACCTAGCTCTTCCAACCCACTATAAACTCAAGGCTATCAAGAACACAAAACTTTGATAGACATAGTGTTTGTCTTCGCCTAGCGTGATCGCTTATGGAATTTTGACCATAGGGAGATCACTAGGCAAGAATTCTTAAGGTACTCTTGTGATCGTGAGATCGATTACTCATCGCAAGGTGAGGGGTCCCATAATTGGGAGCAAGAGGAACACTATGAATGGAAGCCCTATCTAAACACCCTAAGTTAGTAACTACCTTTTTTAGCCACTCAACTTCTTGGTGCAAGGATCAATCCTAGTGGACTACCCGGATCACCTCAAGATTTACACTCACCATATGTGTTCCCTTGGTTATGCTTATGGCATTTCCATGACAAATCCAATATCTCTTGTGGGAAACCACTTGGTGTGAGGCAAACGAGCATCAAGCGTGGGCCAAGTTGTTGAGTAATGAACCATGTCCTTTAGGTAGATATTGCTTGATGTGTTCTCGAATGTGCTAGACCTGTGGAAATCTTTGGAACATACACATGATGATAGTTATATGACTTTCTTTTAAGACCTCACATATGCTTGTATCATACAAGGTTGCTTTGTCCCTTGCTTGATTGTTTGAAGACTACTCCATGTGTCACTGTCTTGCTTGGAAAGAAATTGCTTTTGAACATCAAACTTGCTATGCTATCAATTATTGTCAAACTTTGTCAACCAAGTCAAAGCATCATGTCTTAACATTTTTCTTGTGTTGCTTGCTAAGGTGAGTCTCATCATTTGACTTTGATTTGCTATGTCTCTTGTTTTTTAACATGCTTAAAGTGGCTCTTTGGTCTTAGCGCTCTTGGTCTTTCTATCTTCATGGTCTATGTCCACTTGCTAGTTATCTTTTTTTCTGAAATGGTTGCCTTGATTTCTTGACTACACTCTTGGGTTGGAGAGTTGTTCACTTGTCACCCTGCTTGCTCTATCTATTTGGCTATTTGGGCATTTTGTCTAGCTATTGACTTGAGTCATTCATGTCGTAAGTTTCTTGGACATATTGTTTGACAAGTCACTTTAATCTCTCTATACTATCTTGGCAAGTGAACATTCTACCTCCTATAGTTTCAACATCAAGTTATCTTCTAGGCTCTTTTATGCTTGGCTTTGCATCTAAAACTATGGGATCTAAACCTTGTGCTACCAAAATTCAACCAAATCTAGATGATCATGATATCCTCCATGTCACTAAAGAGTTTCAAGATCTATATGCACAATACAAAGAACTAGAAGAGACAAATGATCTTTCTTACCTTCATCTCTCTAAGCGCATGACAGAAATGAAGTCTAAACTTGAGAAAAGGTTAGAGGAGAAGATCGCATCATTACATGAATCTTCCTTAAGGTCTTTACATGCATGTGAGTCACCTTCTTTGAGGTCATCCTCTTCTTCTAGGTCTACATGCTCTACTTCAAGACATCAATTTCCTTTGCCTACTAGATCTAAAGGCCTTTTTAGAGAGCTAGAAAATGATACATCTTTGGAGCATACGTCAAAATTTCATGATAAACCTATCTTTGACCAAGACAATGATGAAGACATGTATGCATGCTATTCACTTGGGAAGCAACCAAAGGACTCTAGACATAATTTTGAGAGAAATTTTACTCCCTTGGGGAATTCTTATGATGACATTTTGAGAACACTTCTTCGCACCAAGCTCATCATGTTGCCTAAGTCTAGCTCCTATGGAAATCCGTTCTTGGATACGTATTGTGCCTATCATCAATCTAATGACCATGCTACTTCTAATTGTATAGAGCTGAAACATAAAATCCAAGATCTCATTGATGATGAGATTGTTGATCTTGGAACCTCTAGTGACTCATGTGCTAAGGATACTTCTCTTGAGCAAGATTACATTGATGAACCTATGTCTAGTAGTGGCTCCATTACATCTTCCACTTCTTCCAACACTCATGCATCTCCCAACACTTCAAAGCTTTCCAGCATGCCTCTATCAAAAAAGGAACCTAATGCTTTCCACATTGACTATGTGTATCCTCAAGGGCTACCTTTAAAAGAAACTCAAGCTAACCTTCACTTGCCTAAAAACCTTTTCCATGCTACTAATCCTAAACATCCTCAACCTTCATGCACTACTATAACTAATCCAAGCACTACCCCATTCACTCTTCATTCTCCCTTGTCCTTAGAAGTGGCTCCATGTCAAAAGGACTCTCAAAAAGAAAAAGCTATAAATGTCAAGAAAGATCAAGATCAAGCACCTGTTCATCCCTTTCAAGATTTTTCCATTCCATATACTATATCTTTTCCACCTGCTAAGTATGATGAAGATACCACTTCCATTATCTCCCTTGAGCTTACTAAAAATTATGAGAAAAGTTCTCTTCATATGCTATCCAAAGCTACTTGTCAAGATCAAAGCATCCCCTCATCTTCTACTTCCTCCACTATCCATACATTTGCAATTCCCTATAGTTATCCTCAAGGGATACCTCTTAAAGAAACTCAAGCTAACCTTCACTTGGCTACAAATACCTTTGACAATGCTAAACCTAAAGAGCCTAAGCCTTCATGCACTATACTGCCTACTTCAGCTAGTCCTTCATCATCTATTCCAAAGTCTTCCATACAATTCCAACATGCTTCCTTCTCCTTAGCACTAGCTTCATGTCAAGAGGACTCTAAAAATGATAAAGAAAAGAATATAAAAAAAGATCAAGATCAATAACCTTCCATGTCATCCGATCCTTTTCAGAATGTTTCTGATACATTTCATGGTTCTTTTGATCCCTTACACCCTTTCTCATTCATTCCACCATGTCTTAAGTCTTCTCCTAAGCAAGATCAAGATACTACTTACACTACTGAGCTTATTGACAATAAAAATGGCCTTAGTACACTTTCTCCTTCCAAAGATGATACTTCCATTAAGGTTATTAAAAATGATGCTATTACTTCCAATGTTGAGCCTATTGAAAATCAAGAGAACAATTCTATGCTTATGTTATCCAAAGATCCTTGTCAAGATCAAAGTCTTCCATCTTCTTGTTCTACCACTCCATGTTCCCTTCCACTTTCTACTCTTCCTAAGTCTTCTCAAGCTATAAGTTCTCCTATCAAAGAAGTTGCTCCTATTAAAGATGTTTATGTTCCTATTGAAAATCCTGATGCTCACTCTAAAGATGTTGATGTCCTTGATTGTGATATAGATGTTGATGAACTTATTGATTACCCTTTTGCATCTTCTACATCCATCCTTGGACCTCCCCCACCAATACTAAATGCTTCATATCTTCCTTCCATCTTCGGTCCTTATGTCCCTTCAATTTCCCCTCCCTCTCCTATCTTTCCTCAAGATCAACATAGATGCATATCCTTGAATCCTTTTCATCCACCCACTCACCTAAACCAGTCATATCATCCTTCTTCTTCCACAAGTCCCAAGTCTTTTGGAAGTAACTTGAATGTTCAATACAAGAAAAAGAAGCAATTCAAGAATCCATATAAAAAATAAGACCACCATGTCTCTTCTAATCGACATGGGGGCATTAAGTCAAAAGAGATATCTAAGAAAAAAATTACAAGACAAGTATGGGTTCCAAAATCCATCATTGAAGATATTATCTCTAAATCATCAAAAAGAAATGAAAAGAAGCCTAAGGCTATATGGATTCCAAAATCTCTCTTGAGAGAGTCTAATGTTGAGCAACAATTAAATTTGACATTCAAGCTTCCAAAGAATTCCGCTTCATCTTCTTCCAAAAGCATTCTTCCATTCCATGTGCCTAAACTGCAACCTTTTCTATCCACTCACCATATTCCTTCACATATTCCTTCATTCACATTTTCTCCATCCTTTCTCCACCCTTCAAGGTGTGTGTTGATGTTGATCTTGCCTTCATTTCCATTTTTCAATCTCACTTACTTCGCATAAAGCCATATCCTCCATTTTTGTCTCCCATCTTCCTTTCCCTATTAGCATCTTTGAGCATATCATTTGAATTCCTTTTTATATCATGGTTTAAACATTCAAAGAGCATTATCTCAAAAGCTTGACTTCTTCCAAAAAAAATTGAAAAAGATTGAAAAAAATAGAAAAAATGAAAAAAATGAAAACGTGCCTCGGTGAAAACCACTTCTTGTGGCACCCTGGTAGCAAAAGTAAAGAGAAATAAATTTATCCTATGGTGAAAACTACTTCTTGTGGCACCTTGGATAAGTACCATGATGAAAACTTGGCAAACTGGTGTCATGCATAATTCTTCCATCATCCATCTATCCCCTCTTCTCTCTTTGATCTTGACAATGTTGAGCTATCTTTGCATATTGGCTATCTTATCCATGAGATTATCTATTTGTTCTTTATCATTCCCTCATAGCCTCCATTTTGAGCTTTATTTTTATTGCTCTATCCCATTACTATCCTATCTAGTTGACCCATTGGTCTTGATCATAATAAATGAAACATGGTTCTCATAGGTCTTTTAACATGGCTACTCTTTTGGACTACACACTTCATGCTATCTCACTTGTTGGCTTCACTGCTTATCCTACATGCTATCTTGCTCATTTCTTCCATTGCTTATCCAAAACATGCTTCATATGACTATTTCACCTCTTTTCCTAGCTTGGGTACTCTTGAGGAGTCAGTCCTTGAGGATCACTTTCACTTGCTTCACATTCCTTTCTTATCCATCTCTGCTTATCCACTGGCTTGTTTCTCCATCATGTCCTATACCTTGCTAGGCATTAGGAGAAAATGATGTGATCTTTCTTGAGAACTAGTAATCTCTAAATTATTCTAAAAAATCCAAAAAATCATATATGATGTTGAAAAAAATCTTAAAAAATCAGAAAATGTTCTGAAAAAATGATCATCTTAGTGAAAACCTAGCAATAGGTGCTTTGATGTATCACCAAAAAAAATTCAAAACTTCAAAAAATACAAAAAATTGAAAAAATTTCTGAAAAAAAAATCTATCAAGTGGTGAAAACCTGGAAACAGGCACTACTTGAGACCCTTGTACCTATGTCTATCAATCTCAATCACCTATTTTGCTACACATTTCCTAGCTTGGAATTGTTTCTTTTCCTCGTCTTGGGGGCATAGCTACTTAGCCTATTGAGGTATTCTTATGCATTAGGGTTTCTTGGACAACTCACAAAATAGTGTTTCTCAACACTTCCCCCACTTTGACATCAAGTGTTTTTCAACACTTTTCAAATAGTTTACCTACAATCTCCGATGTCGCAATATTTCTCACTATCAAAATCAAGTCTTGAAGAAATGGCCAAGTGACTTACACACACGCACTTTAACACTTAAACAACTAAGATATGCTGATCTTTATCTACTTTGTGTGTTGTCTATGATGATTTATTTACTATATGTTCCATCCCTAATAGTCTTTCAAGGATGTCATTGACTAGAAGACTGGGGCCATGGGGCATGTTTTCTTGATTTCTGCTTGTGGGTATACTTTGTTTGTCTATAGTGTTGTAAGCATTCGTGCTTGTCCTATTCAACACTTTGACTTATAAATGTATCATCCTTGACTATTTTGCAAGACCGCACTCAGGGTTTATCCTGGCGCTTATGCCTTGATATAGGTGTAATCTTGCTAAATTAAACTTAGGGAATCTAATTGTGTAGTTATCTTGACTTACATGTCTCTGATGCTTAGATTGGATTTCCACATACCTATCTAATATCGATCATATTCATATCCTCATAGTTATACTAGTGATGGTTGTATGATCTCATGATGTCCCTAATAAATGCTTAATGATGAAATTAAGAGTCTAAATGTTATGCACTTCTTGCTGGTAAACCACTTTGCATATTAGCTTGCATTTTAGGTTCATTTTCTAGCTTAGTCTTGCATTCTTGCATATGGGGAGAGCTCTCTCTTCATCTTTTTGTGGACATATCAGCTAACTCCTTTCATATATTTCTTTACTTTCTTCTTGTTCATGTCTTTTCACCTTCTTAATCTTTCGCCTCATCTCTTTTCTATCTTGTCATCACATTATATAAAGTTTTGACCTCTTAAATAATTTTGATGTCCTAGATTCATTTTCGGGATCAAAATCCAAATTCGAGTTCATCTTGATGGTCAAAATTGTTTTAAAATTCTACTTTAATCTGAGTAGTTAGCTGACCTTTTGAGGTCTAATCTCTGAATCATCACTGGGGCATCTTCATTTCTTCATGTCTTCATAATTTCCATACTTCATATCTACTTAAATTCACTATTTCATGTCTAAAATCACCTTTCTACTCATTTCAACCTTATTTTTATGCTATATCCTTCAAGGTCAACTCTAGTCAAACTGGGGCATTTTATCAAATTTTTTATATAGTCATTCTTGGGTTCTAATCATCTATCTGTCATCTTGGACATTGCTATATTCTAATTTTCTCATTTCTAGCCAGTTTTTGCATCCCCTTACCTCATTTCAATTTCGATCCCGAGGGGGCAGAAATACTCTATCACTGGTTAGGAGCATTTGTTTGATCTTCTCACTTGCTCTCACTCTATCCGCTTTTCTAAGTGTTAGCATTCTTCTTGAATTCTGACATCATCTTTTCCTAGTGTTCAGTACTACCACTATCAGGCTGTACATTTAGGACTTGCTATCTATTTCTGCATTTTACTCTTTGGAATCAAACATCTATATCTACCACTGCCTACTTGGCTTTGATTTTCTTTGACATAATGTGTTCCCAGATCGATCACACATTAGTCAAAGAGGGGCAAATGTAATCACCTAAAAATGGTCATCTAGACTATTAGCTCCCTTTTCAACATTTTGGCTAAATTAATTAATCACTTACCTAAGCCAAATTGCTAATAATCAATTTATTTGATTATAACCTATACTTTGACTATGCTATCCTAAGTTCATTATTTGATTAAAAGAACATGTCCCCTTCTAATTAAATAAAAGACCCCATTCTTCTAACCCACTTAAAGTGCACACATAAAGTCCTTTTTCTATTTTGCAATTAAAAGAAAAGGCTTTGTGACTTTTGTCTTATATGACAAGTCAACTTATATTCTATTGGTTGACTTGTGTGTGCACATGGATCAATCCTCTTTTTGAATTCCACCATTGATCATCCACCATCTTCATCTTGATCTCTACCATCCATACATCTTTAAAAGGGAGAGAGCTTTCCCCCTCAATGAATCCTCATTTTGGATATTGTTATGCTGCAGGTTTTCTAACAGGTTTCTTTGGAGCTTTGTGGAGAACTTATATTTCTTGTCTACATTCTCTCATCCATGGCATCATGGCATTCTAGCTTAGCTTAGCTTTCATTTTTACATGTAGCTTAAATCACATAGCTTAATATTTGGATTGTAACACTCTCATACATGTTTTAGCATAGCTCCACTTTGCATCTCATTCTAGCTTAATTTTAATTTGCATTGTGTCCTTGAGGAACTCCTTGGGACATTTGCATTCTTGCATCTTGTCTTTGGAACCTCCTATTGCATGGTTTACTAGCAACAAGAGTATCTCTAAGGCTCATCTGAAAGCCCTTGAACTTGAAATACACTCTCTTGCACTCCGTGGATAGGGAGCTCTAAGTTGGCATCCAAGCATTCCAACTCATGGAATCATTTGGATAGAATGGTTTAGAGATTGAACTAATGCATTGAAAATTGAATTTGTGTTGTGTATCGATCCTTTGTAGCATTTTTTTTGTTTTTTGTAAGATTGGTGATTAGTTTGATAATTTCTTGTGTTTTGTGGTTTCATTACCTAGTTCAGAGCCAATCATGTAAATAATGGCTTTAACTTGACTTCCTATGGTTAAAAATTCATGGCCACTTGGAATCAAGTAATGAACTCTATATATAGTGTATATATATGGATTTTGGAACCATTTCTTGTAAGGGAACTATTTTTACTATAAATCCCTAGGTGAGTGCAACAACATTCAAGCTAGTGGTTTGTTCATCAACTAGAGGGCTTGCTGAATGGATTGGAAGTGCCAATCCAGGAGTGTGAAAGTGAAGGGGCATGTATATTTGACATGTACAAGAAAGGGGGAGTGCAAGGAATGCCTTTAATGCATGTTTTGAAAGAAAATAATTTAGACTGATTCACATGCCCTAGAAACCCTTAAAAATAAGGGTTTGGTGTAAATCCAGTGTATGGACAGTGTTAGGACCTAAGACCTAAGAAATATTTGATTCTTGATAGTGGCTATAAAGAATCCATAATTCTTTCAATAGGTTGTTAAGGGAATTTTGTGTGAAAACCAAGAAACCTAATTTCTAGACCTAATTGGGACAAAAAGGCTACAAGGCCTAAAACTATCAAAGAAAGAAATTGATAAGAAAGCCAACTAAGAAACCATTAGGATATATCAAGGAGGATTGAAACCTAACAATGAATAGAGAGGATACCTATTCCTATTCCCAAGAATAGTTTGGGAGGAAGAATTGTTAATTGTGCCCATGAGTGCACTAGGAAGGAATTGAGGTATAGTTTAAAATTTGAAATTGGTGGAGAGTTACAAAAGGGATAGGGATCTTAGTAGTGATCTCAGAGTGGGGTCAAGAGAGTACCCTAAAAATTCCAAAGGATATTTCTTAGGAAGAGCTAGAAGAGCTCTTGTGAAACAGTTAGATTTCCCCATCAAAGTGGTAGCAAATCCATTAAAAGGCTTGGGAAGAGTAGAGTGCATTTTAGAGGTAACTGAATCCAAAGGAGAAAACATCATGGTGACTAATGTTAAGCTAGAAAGAGATTTGATAGAGAAACAAGAAAAGAATAGACTTCTTGAGGAAGTTGTGGAAAAAATGAAGAAAAAGCTAGAGGAAGTTGTTGAAATTGCATTCAAGATGGAAGAGTAGTTAGAAGTGGATAAGGACAAGGGAAAGAAACAAGTAGAAGAGGAAGTAGAGCCAAAACCAAATCCTCCATTAGCAGAGGAATATTTTCTAAAATCATTGAAGGCACTAAATGGTAAAGCACTAGAAGGCATTCTTATCTTTACTGGAAGAATGGATGCAAAGTTGGTTATGGAGTGGATTGAGGATATGAAAAATCACTTTGAATGCGATGGAATAATATATGCTCAAAAGGTTAAGATAGTAAAAATCAAGGCTAAGAGGACAAGCACTAACCTGGTGGCAATTCTTGCAAGAAGAAATAGAGAAGGAAGGCAAGAAACCAATAACAAACTAGAAAACTATGGTGGCCAAAGTGAAAGACAATTACCTACCTGAGGATTATGACATCCAATTACACAAGAAGAGGCAAAATCTTAGACAAAGAGACCTAGATGTAGCTTCTTATATAGAAGAGTTCCAAAAACTAGGCCTAAGGTCTAGAGTCCAAGAACTTGAAAGCATTAAGGTGGAAAGGTACCTAAATGGTCTAAGAGGGAACATTAAAGAAGAGTTGAGTCTTTTTGCACTTACTACACTTCATAGTTATTATCAGAAAACTATTAAAGTAGAGGAAACCTCAAGAAGACACAAGAATCCAATACTAGGGATAGAGGAAGAGGATAAGACACTAGAGGTGGTCATAGAGGTGGTTAAAGTGGAAGAAGCAATGACAATAACGGCAAAGGTGACTCTAAGTTTTTAGAGCAAGGGCATGAGTCCAATAATAGAGGTGGATATGGTAGGGGTAGAAGCTCTTACAATAGTGGTAGGAGTAGATAAAGGGGTTTTGGAAGGAGTTATCATGTTTCTTCCATGAAATGCTATAATTTTGGGCAGTTGGGTCACTCGGCTTATGCGTGTCCTAAAAAACCCTCATCTTCACAAGGTGAGAAGAAGATTTCCTATTGTATGCTCTTAAATGATTTACCTATGAAAATCAAAACTTAGACAATGCAAAAAAATAATGAATTAGCACATATATATCAATGTAAAGCATATTCATGAAACATTAGAATGAAAACTTAAATGATAGAAAATCCAAAGATAATGAAATTGAAGAACAAACTATCAAATTAAGTCTTTCAAGAGCATCTCAATGACATCCTAGAATGGGATATTGTGGGGTGAATATGAAACTAGATACAATGTGTAATTATAATGATGAAAATACAAAATGATGTGCAACTTAATGATGAAAACTAAATATGCAAACTATGGAATAGATAACATGAAAGTATGCAATGAACTTGAAATGCCTATAATAATAGTGCATGAGATTGGATTTTTCTAAAAATACTCTAGAATTTCTCTAAAATAACAATGCATGAAGACTTGATCCCCTTTACTTTAGAAATGCTTTGTATTTATAGATTTTTCAAAGAGCTTGGGGTGAGGTTTGGATTCTACCAAGTGTAAAGATTAAATAATAAAATAATAATATCCATGAACCCATTTTGAATAAATTATTCATTATGGAGAATCCACTCAATTATTAAATTATTATTTGAATCAAATAATAATATCCATTAGACCTACTTTGAATAAAATATTCATAATGGAGAATCCACTCAATTATTAAATTATTATTTGAATAAAATAATAATATCCATGAGACCCACTTTGAATAAGGTATTCGTAATGGAGAATCCCATTTCAAATATTAAATTATTATTTTAAATAAAATAACAATATCCATGAGATACACTTTGAATAAAATATTCATAATGGAGAATACCACTTCAAATATTAAATTATTATCTTGGGTCCATTTTGAATAAAATATGATTTTCATGATCCCACTTTGATTAAAATATGATTTTGGAGATATTTAAATATAAAATTGATTTTTGAGGATAAATGCCCATTTTAATTTGTTTAAAATTGAATTTCATGGGTAAATTTCAAATTGGTTCAAATTGTTGATAAATTTAAATTTTTGATTTAATTCAAATTTGATTGATTTATCCTCAATTCTTCAAAATACATATAATTTTAACCTTAAAACCCTTACTAATTTAGTGAAAGCCCAGATTAAAAGATGTGCCCAATTTTAGGTGTCTACAAATGCCCCTCTTTGAATTGATATGTGTAGAATAATTGTTCAAAGAATGCTCTTGAATCATTTGGTTTCAATCCAAGTTGAAAAACCTGATATTTGATGATCTGGACAGCAAAAAAAAAAAAAACTTGGATGCCCCAGTTTGATTGGTTGGAGTAGAATGGATGGAATGGTTGAAGAACTTGGAAGAGAAACTTAAATGATGATGGTTGATATTGATATGTTTCTCCCTCAGAAATGAAATTGGAAAAATCCAATTGTATTTCTGAAAAATGATGATGAAAAGACTATAGAAAATCAAAGAGTGGGTGGGCTAAAGAACTAGACCACACAAAAACCTAAAATACCATAACAGTTTAATCACCAAGTGATATTAAAGATCAATAAAATAGGTCAAATAGATGAAATATTCCCATCTCAGGATTCAGAGTTGGGAAAATGAACATGTCTTGTCTCAAGATATAGGGTCATACAAATAACTAGTTCAAGATAGAACCAATAGTTGGATAGATAAATGTGGTTGACTTAGAGTGATGTAGGATAATAACTTGTAATGAAAAATTGATGCAATTGTTCAGAAATTTGAGTAAACAAGCCCATGGAGGAAAAATTAGGTGCTTTAGTGCAGATATTGCACATAGCAGAGATTAAATATGATGTGGTTGATTTGGATGAATCTAGTTCAGATGATGGTTTCACTAATGAAACTAGAGAGAAGGTAATGCTTTATCAAATGTGAAGAGATGGGATGGATGCAATGATTCAGATATTGGTGTGGTAGAAATAGGAGAAAATTCCAATGAATTAGGTGGCACCAATCATATGAGGTATGTGATCAAAAGATGAAGGCATGGGTGCCTTTAATGAGTAAGAATTTACAGATCAAACATAGATTGTTTTGGTTCCCATAGTGATAGGATCAAATGATGAAAATGGATAGATTGTTCTCATTGAGCATGGATGCACCATTGGGTTTGATGATGAATCGGGGATAAGGGACTTTAATTGGACACATTGGTAGACTGATGATGTTGCTATTGGGAAAGATAGTTTCTTTGATATCAAGTGTCCCTAGGGTCATGAATAGAGGATAAACCTCAAACTATATACCAAATCTTTGAAAATAACTTTTGGATGACGCAAAGTGAGAACTGAAGGAATGAAATGCAAACCTAGGCAACATGAAATGCCATGCAAACCTAAGTTATGAAATGCAACTAATTGTCACTTTTTGTGAAGAGATGCCTTTTAATTATCATCATTAAGCACTAAAAATGTGATATAGTACAATTACCACTGGTTCAACCATGGCAATATGAATGCTTTATCATTCTGAGCAAACAAAAAGAAAACTATGTATAGGAAAGAAAACTATTCACATTATGTGCAATATTGACAATAAAAAAGAAAAGACCCATGATTTCATCCTGGCGTCTCTAGTCTCGAACATCATCGAGTCACTAAAAATCATGGCATAAGAGAAAAGAAGCATTTTTCAATCCTTTTTAGTTGTGGTTGTGTGTGAAGCAAGTGTAATATAAAATAATTTGTACAATAAAATGGGAATGTGGTCCCCACTTGGAAGAATCAAAGCTATGATAAAAATAGTATAAGTATTTATGTTTGTGGATGCACATTGGATTTGACTTAGTGTATAATAGCTCACAAAAGGTGTTTCATTCAGAGTGTTTGTTAAAGTGTATTTGGTGGTAGCATGTGTGGATGATAGGTTAGCGCACAGATGGGAAGCATCTTTTCAAAGAATTAGTATTGTTGCGCACCTATCAATAGGCATTGTATTCTCAAGTGGCAAGATAAGGTTGATTTTTGTGTGATTGTTATATGTCATGACATGTGTGAAAATCATTTAGAGTGGCATTATTATGCATTGTTTGTGAAAAAGATAGTAGACAACCCACCTGATCCCAATAAGTTGGTAGCATGTAGCAAAAGGTATTAAGAGTTTGTTGCCATAAATAGGCAAGTGATATCCATTAATCTCATAGTGCATTTGAGTGAATAACAAATGTAAGAGAAGCTTGAGAAAATAATTGTCTGTTTGAAAATAGCAATGGCAGACTCACAAGAACATGCACAACAAAAATTTGAGTCAGTAGAGGTGAGAATTGGAGGATGAGCTGAAGATAATAGTGAAATCTTGGTGGATGGAAAGTGACTAAGAAGGCAGAGGAGGAGAGAAAAATGTAGTCACCAAGAAGCAAGTTGATCATCCTCCCATTGAATTGTGCATTAGTGCAAGTAGGAAATGGAAGAGGCAAGCCAAGGTGATCCAACCAAAGAGAAAATAGAATAAAAAGAGGAGGATCCTACTTTGCTACAAATGTTATCTAAAAGTGAGATGAAAATTGCAAGGCAAGATGAGATAGCTGAGAAGACTAGATCTCTAGGTGAGTAGACACAACTAGAAGATTGAAATATGTGTGTCTTCTTTACAGATAGCCAGCAAGAAGATCAAACATCAATGGAAGAGACTACCCTAGTTATAGAGTAAAGACCTATGGTGAAGCCTTTGGCATCACCATATTGGGGTGCAAAGAACATACTTGGGGGAATGATCAACTTATCTGTAGAGAAGGTGAGTGGTTTTTTCATGTCTTCATTTTGTCCTCTCAAAGAACTGCAACTTGGTGTTGTCTTGCAACTAGTTCATGATGCAGACATCGCGATAGGAGTGAAGCTAAAGAAAGTGTTGGAGACTGAGATGAAGTAGGCTAATAACATAGAGAAAGATGTAGAGTTATTTTAATGTTTGATTAAGAGAAATTGAGAGGATGGAGCATGAGAGGAAGCAAAGTGACTAGAAGCAGGACTGTTAGTAGAACGAGCGTGGGTAGAGACTACAAAGGCATCTCTGGCAGCAAAGCAGGCATCGATGGAACAAATTTGCAACAAGATAGTGTTGTTACGAGCTCAGGTGGAAGAATTCAGAGAAACTATGGAAAATACTAATGCAATAGTGTACTAATTACAAGATCAATTAAATGTTGCCAATGCAAGGATCACCCTCATGAATCAAATGCATGAAGTGAAGCATGAGATGGAGTCCTGGAAAATGACTGTGAATTCATATAAGACAAAATGGGATATTGCTCAATAGGTGACAACACTACCTATGGTAGAAAAATGTTAGGTAGATATGAATGAAGTCAAGGAAAACTTAGAGAACCTGGCATGAGAGGTAGCATACTACATGGGATTGTACCATTAGGCAGTCCCCCAAGAGCACAAGAGAAGAATATCCTTCTTGGATAGGACATTTATGACACAGATGAATACTTTGTTGAGACATGATGATATCCTGATTCTAATTGATATAATTTGGGAAAGTGCAAGACCGATGTTAGGAGCTTCATCATCTAGGACTACACAAAAAAGAATTCCCCCAACTGGAAATCCAAATGTCTCACCTCCATGAAGAGGACATTGACGAGCATTGTACTAATGTTGTGACTTTCTATATCATGTGGTAGGAAGTAATTGTCTAAGTTGATTTTGGTGGTTTCATGGCATATGTGGATGTTGTGATTTTTGGAAAATGTTTTAAATGTTTTGGGATTTTTTTAAAAATATTTGAATGTTTTGTAATTTTTGTTGAATATTCAGATGTTTTTGGAATTTTTTAAAAATATGTGAATTTTTTTGGAATTTTTGAAAAATACGTAATTTTTTTTGGAATTTTTTGGCAAATATGAAAGGAAAAAGGAATCATCTCTTATGTGTAATAAATAGTGATTTCTCGCTAAAAGATGAGTATGAACTTGTGCAATAGTTGGGGACTAGGAGTGAGTGAGGTGGTAAAAGTAAGAAGTGCTAACTCACGAAAGGCTAGTTGAACTTGATTGAGAAATTATGTATATATTGATAGCCTTTGAAGACAAGTGAGGGCCATAGTGAGAACTATTTTCTAGGATTGGATCAAGACAAGAATGCTAGAAGAGGGTGTCAAATAGCCAAAAGGCACATGGGGGGCCTGAAAAAGAGCACTTGAAGCTACTAAAAGGTGCTTGGGCCTTACTAAAGGCATGTAAGCCTTGAAAAAGGCACTTTGAGGAGTCTAGAAAGGCGTTTTAGGCCTAAAAATGCATTTGGGTCTTGAAAAAGGTATTTGACGGGCCAAAAAAGACATGTGGGCTCGAGAAAGGACACTTAAGTGGCCTAAAAAGGCTTTGTAGGTCGAAAAAGCACTTTGGGCCTAAAAGGGCACTTGAGGGCCTATAAAGGAATGCCTTAAAAAGGCATTTGATGGCCTAAAAAGGTGGCCTAAAATGGCATGTGGGTCTCAAAAAGGTACTTGAGGGCCTAAAAAGGCATATGGGCCTTAACAAAAAGCATTTAATAGCCTGAAAAGGCATTGGAGGCCTAAAAAGAGGTGATTGGACCTATAAAAAGGTGGTAAAATGGCATTAAAAAGGTGCTTGGGGCAAATGAAAAGGGTGAATTAGGGCCTTGAAAAAGGTGTTTAGGCCTTAAATTGTGTTTTAAGGGCTTAAAAAGGTGCTTGAAGGCCTTAAAAAAGGCACTTGAGGGCCAAAAAAGGTGACTCGAGGGCTTAAAAGGAGAGGAGATTAGGTTGATCTCTCAAACTTGTGCTTACTTATTTTGTGCCCCCTTTTAGGTGATGATGAAAGAGTCTAACGGATATCTAGGCCTCTTGGGATAGCATTGTTATATTTGTTGAAGGGATCTAAATCAATTGTGGCCACTGCAACATAAATAAAACTAATAATCTGTCAAGAATTGTTGTTCATGACAAGAGGAAGGAAGAGGGGACTTTACTAGAGCCTCTTGCACTATTTGTATTGTGCCAAATTTTTCAAAGCCTAGTAAGATGTTTCAGGACATAACTATGTTGCTTCTTAATGTCATTGAGGCACCCTTTATGGTTTTTCTAGAGGTAATGGAGCCATAAAATATGTCATAAAATATTTAAATATTTTTCAATATAGTGGACCTCACCATTGATTTCATATAAAACTAGTCAAGGTACACAAAACTATCCCGAAAGAGCAACAATTATAGATGGACCCCAGTTCGACATAAAATCAATGGATCATCAGTTTGAAAAATACATCAATAATTTATGCATAATGAAATAGTTTTTTGAGTTGAAGTGAGTCATGTTTGACTGGAATTTTGGGTTGTTGTTAATTTTTTGGTATTTATGGCTATTCTTGGCAATTATTACCCCTCTTTAAATATTTTTGGCAATATTTGACAATTTTTGACAATCTTTGAATGTTTTCATGAATTTTGACAATTTTTGAATTTTTTTGATAATTTTTGAGAATTTTTGAATGTTTTTTATCATTTTTGAAAAATTTTGAATGTTTTTTATTATTTTTGACAATTTTTTAATGTTCTTGATCATTTTTGACAATTTTTTAATGTTTTTGATCATTTTTGACAATTTTTTAATAATTTTTGAATGTTTTTTATAATTTTTGACAATTTATGAATTTTTTTATAATCTTTGACAATTCTTTAATGTTTTTGACAATTTTTGACAATTCTTCAACTAGTGGGAGTGAGACAAGGATGTGAGTGAGATTTGTTGGACTATGGAGATAACCAAGACCGTGTTGTGGCACCTAAAGAGTTAAGGAGACCAAAGTGGGTGAAAAGGGCTAAGAGTGGGCTCAGTGAGCTATATTGGAGACGATGAAGGCAAAAAGGATCTTGAGAACATCAAATGGATTGCATAAGAGCTAAAATAGATAGTGGGAACTATTGGCCATGGCAGATAGCTAAGATGTGCACTGATTTTCCTACAATTCATGTATGTGGTATCTCAATGCATAATCTAACTCCATGTTTCTCCTCATCTGTTGTGCTTCTCTTTGGTGTTGTTATACTGACTACCGCTGCTACTATGAATTGTGTCTAATGCTAAGAAACCACTAAATTGTAACCCACAAGTGTTTCTCAATTGGATATGTGTGAAATCAACTCAACTATGATAGGTAACCCATAAACAAGAAAAATTTGTCTCTGAGGAATTTGCTTGAGTGTTGTCTTGATTGTCTTTCTGCATTGAAGGACGTGTGTTGTTTAAGGAAGTCCAAAGGTGTTATTTCTCACTCCTTTGATGATACTAGGCTTTTTTTGGCATTTTTCAAGGTCTATTTTAGCTATACAAAATAATAGCGTTACTAAGCATAAAAATGTTTCAAATGGATGATATTGAGGGGTTCATGTAGTTCCTCACCATCACAATTTTCCAACTTATAAGTTCTAGTCCCAAATGACTCAACAATGATATAGGGTCCTATCCAATTAGGTTCCCACTTTCCTTTCTTCTCTCTCTCTACTTGATTGTTTGGATTCTTTCTAAGAACTAGATCTCTAACTTGGAAGACATGTATTTTGACCCTCTTGTTATAATGTCTAGATAGCCTATTCTAATTCACTTTGAGGTGGTCATAAGCCCTTCTTTTATTTTCTTCTAGAAGTTCCAACTATTCAAGGCAAGCTATCCCATAGTCTTCATCAATCATTAGATTATGTAAGGTGACTCTTAGGGAGGGGATTTCAACCTCTAGCAGCAAGACTACTTCACTTCCATAAACCAAGGAAAATGGCGTTGCTCCTATAGGAGTCCTCACACTTGTGTGATAAGCCCAAAGTTTAGGATTTAGCTGAATGTGCCAATCTCTACCAAAATTATCAACAGTCTTCTTGAAGATGTTAATGATGTTTTTGTTTGTAGCCTCTGCTTGACCATGTCCTTAGGGGAAATAAATGGAAGATGAATGGTGAATGATGTGGAATTTATCACATAGTTCATCAACAAGCTGATTTTTGAAGTATAGGGAATTATTTGTCAAGATTGCATGTGGTATACTGAACCTACAAATGATATGATTAAGGATAAGAAAAGAAATTTTCTTTCCTGTAGCACTGGTGAGTGGCACTACCTCTACCCATTTGGTGAAGTATTTTGTTGTTGTAATGATCCATTTGTGCCCATTGGAGGAATGGGGATGTATCATGCCAATCAAATCAAAACCCCATTAATAAAATGGCCAAGGTGTCGACAAAGGATGAAGTTCTTGAGCTGGCACATGAATTAGATTACCATGAATTTGGAATTTCTGACAGATCTTGACAAATTTAACAGAATCTTTTTCCATAGTTGGTCAAAAATACCCCATTCTAAGTATCTTTTTGGCTAGAGTAATCCCACTAGAATGTGATCCACAAATTTCCTCATGTACTTCTCACATAGTAGTTTTAGACTCTTCACTCTCTAGACACCTAAACAAAGTCCCATCAAGACCTTTATGATACAATGTTTCAGTTATAAGATTGTAACAAGAAGCTTGTCATATAAAGTTTCATCTTTGGTTTTGAGATTGATGGTTTGGTAAAATGTTGTTTCTAAGATAGGTATAAATGGGTCCATACCAAGGTGATTCTAGAGCATCAATAAGGTAAACAAAGTATGATTTTGGTACAAAAAATGCAGGTTGAACAACATCGTCAACTAGGAATTCATAATATTGATTTTGATCTAGTAACTAAAATAATGAAGCCAACATAGCCATAGCATCTGCAACTTTTTTTTCTATGGGTATTTTCTCAAATGTAATGGTGACAAAACATTCCTTTAGTGCATCTACCATCTGTTTGTATGGAATAAATTTGTCATCTTTAGTTTGGTAGACATTATTGACTTGGTTTATAATCTGTTGAGAGTCACTATAGACTTCTATTATTGTTAGCTTCCATTCTAGTGCTAACTTAATGCCAAGTACTAGAGCTTCATATTCGGCCATGTTATTGATGCAAGGAAATAAAAGCTTGTATGATTTTGGTATAGTGATTCCTTGAGGGGTGATAAACAAAACTTTTTCCCCTAAACCATGGTGTGTATAAGAACCATCAAAGTATAACTTCCATGCTACCAGTTCTAACTAGAGAATGTGTGCATTTGGGAACTCTAGTTCTATGAGATAAAAACCCTCCAAAGGTGATTTGACCAAATTATTAGCAATAGCCTGCCCCTTGATAGCTTTTCTATTAACATACTTGATATCAAATTCACTCAAAATCATCACCCACTTAGCTAACGTTGTAGTCAATGTTGATTTACTAAGAAGGTATTTTAATGGATCTATTTTGGCAATAACTAACTTTATACACTAGGAGATAATGGCATAATTTTTGGGAAGCAAAAACTATGGCAAGGCATGCTTTCTCTATACCAATATAGTTAAGCTCATAGCTAACTAGAGTTCCACTAATGTAGTAAATTGCCCTTTATTTTCCTTGATCATCTTCTTGTGCCAAAACTGCCCCTAGTGACCTATTAGTTATTGAAATATATAGCAATAAGGGTTTTCCTAGAATGGGCAGCATCAAAATGGGTGGGTTCATCAAATATTGTTTGAGCAAATTGAAAGATGTTTCACATTGTTCATTCCATTGAAAGATTGTTTTTTTGGAGAAGATGAGTAAAAGGACTACCTTTTTTGACTATTTGGGAAATAAATCTTCATACTAACTAGAGTCATCCTTGTAGGGATCTTAACTTGCTGAGGTTTATAGGTGCTTTCATTTCTACAATTGCTTGAACCTTTTTCTAGATCAACTTCAATTCCTTTAGCTGAAAAATGTAGCCCAACAATTTTCTAGACTTAACTCCAAAGGCACACTTCTTCAAATTAAGCCTAACTTTGAATGTTACAAGTCTTGTAAAAATTTGGGCTAAAAATGATAGGTGTTCTTCTCTCATATGTGACTTGACTAGAGTATAATCCACATAATCTTCCATTATCTTGTGAATCATATCATGAAAGATGCTGGTCATAGCTCTTTGATACGTAGCCCCTACATTCTTTAGACCAAAGGGCATAACATTCCAACAAAATGTTCCCCAAGTACAAGTAAATGTAGTCTTTTCTTGGTCTTTCAAAGCTATCCATATTTGATTATAACTGAAAATTCCATCCATTAAAGAGTACATGGCATTACCAACTATGAGATCAACTATGGTGTCAATACTGGGTAATGGAAAGTCATCTTTAGGGCAAGCTTTGTTCAAGTCTCTAAAATCAATGTAGATCTGAATGCTACCATCTTTCTTGGATATAGGAACAATACTTCATATCCATGAAGCATATACTAGTGGTCTTATAAAACTAGTTTGAAGGAGTTTTTCCAGCTCTACTTTGACCAATAATGCTACAATAGGATGCATTTTTCTGAGTTTTTGTTTTATAGGTTTTTCCCCTGTTGCAACATTGAGGTGATCTAAAGTCAATTTTGGATCTAAACCTAGCATGTCAGCATAGGACCAAGAAAAATTATCTTTTCTTTCCTTCAAGAATTGAATAAATTCTTCTTTCTCAGTAAATGATAAAGATTTTGTTAAATGTATAATCTTTGGATTTTCCATTGTCCCAATATTAACCTTTTTAGTTGGCTCAATCAAAATGGAGGACCTTTCTTTAGAATAGTTAGGAAATCTATCAAGGATTCCATCATTGGGTGCCATAGATGGGTTTTCAACATTAGATACACCTTCTTTTATTTCATTTATTTTTGCTTCTAGTCCAAACATGTGATGACTTGGATTACTATATCGTTTAATTCTTTTCTGATTGCTAGAATCATTGATACACTCTTGCTCTATGAATCGAATTCCTAACCCAAGTCTTAGAGATGGTTCAACCGCATTTAGGTACACATTTATGTCTTGGTCTATGGAAAAAGAGAGTAGCTTAGGAGGTTATGTTAGTGTCCCAATCAATGAGTTTGGGATAGTGTAAGGATAATGGGTCAAAGTGGTGCTCTAGATTGATAGGGTTTAGAGACATAACCTCATGTGATGGCTCAACTGGTTTATCATCAAAGTTGATAATGCATGCTTCATATAAGTGATCTAGAGAATTAGGGTCATGAAACCACTCACAAAACTCCTCTTGGATATCCTATAGGAAAAATGGTGGAAATAAAGCTTGGAATGGGAACTCCTCATCATCTTACGTTGTTTGAGATGTTGTCGAATCCTCAGCATGTAAGTTATTTGATTGATACATTGTGTCAAATAGTAAAAGATCAAGCAATGGTTCCAAAGTAGATTCTAAATCCTTTGGGACAGTGCTGAATTTTAAATAAACTAGGGAACCTTGATCATGCATAGTTTCTAAGCAAGAGATGTGAATAGTGACATATTCCTTGTCTTGGATAGACTCTTCAGATATTGTATCCCATTCCCACACAATAGAATCATCTTCATCTTCACTCTCATTAACTGCTAGGTCTTTTCCTTCACTATAAAAATTTGTGGGAATAGAAATTTGGGAAGATTCATGAACATCTTTAGTGTCTTCATCTGTAATATGGAGATTTGAGAATGACATATTCATAGCATTTGAATCTATGGTGGAATTCTTGATAGTTTCTTTATCTTTGGGGATAAAAATTTGTTTGGATGAAGAACCCTCATGTATGCAATGTCGATTAGGGGAATGTTGTAGTTTTGAATAAGATGGTATCCCCACATGTTGATTTTCCAGATATCCCACACCTATTTTGAGTTTATTAGATCTAGAGTTCACTACAATAGGTTATACTAGGCCATTATTATTTCCTAATGGGCCCATCCCACTATATCCCATCTTCTTCATCAAAATCAAACCCTTACCAAAAATATGGGTTGAAATATCAACATTTTGAACTCTTTTGTTATCACCTCCTAATGTAGGTACATTAATTGGTGAAGCCTCACCTCTAACAAAGTGTTGATTGTACATTTTATGAAGCATAGTTGGAGATAGTTTACCATGTGATTTGGGAGATATAGGTGATCAAATAGAGAAATAGAATATTCCCCTACTCCCCTACATTGAATTTGGAAATTATGTTGAAAAAAATTCATTTCCTTGTCCATTTTTGCATAATGTTGTTAGTTGGCCTCTAACCTAGAAAGATGCAAAGAAGATGAAGTATAACAACCAACCTTGTCTTTTCCCTTAGTTGTCGTAGTTAGGTAATTTTTATATTGACCATGAGAGTTAAGACTTGTTGCAAAAGTATTGTTGAAAGTGTTAGGAACAATAGATGAACTTGGAGCTGGAGTCAATGCAGAGTCTTTATGTCAATTCATTTTAGTGGATATGTCTTCTCTATTATGAGGAACAAGAGAATTGCAATGTTGAGAATAGTTTTGATCCCTTGATATGGTTATCTCTCACCCCATATATGGAAATTTTGAAAGGAAGTTTTGAAATGACTAACCAGAAGCTTGTTTTGTATTACAAAGATCAATCATGGTAACTAGTTTCTCGATGTTGTAGGCATACTGTGTGAAAAATAACAAGGCCAATTGTTTAAAAGTTTGGATGTTTGGGGGAAGTTTAGAAAACAATTTCATGGCTTGTCCTCCTAGGCTTCTTGGAAACAACCTCATTAGGAAAGGTGTCTAATGTAAAAACTCCATATTTGTCATGTAGAATTGTCATAGGTGATCTTGAGGATCAGATGTTCCATGGTATTTGTCATTTTTGGAATTTACATTTGGATGAAATGGTACCAAAATGACTCATTTTTCAAATGGGAAGGGGCATATCTTCTCCACACTAAAAGGTGTTGGTTGCACTTTTTTCTTGTTGAAGAACACTCACTTGTAGTTCCATGTCTTGCATTCATTGACTCATAATCTCAAAAGCAGTGGCTTCATGATCCCTTTTACTATCACTTATGTCAAAATCTGAAGGGAATTTGGCTCCTTGTTCTGCAAGAAATAAAAGGTATCAGTCTTTATTTCTTTTTAGCATTTTGTTCATGACATCAAGGAAATCAAGTTCATGTTGGAATTCATCAATTTTCATGATATAATACTCATCACTTCCTAGCAAAAATTGGGAGGCCATTTTCATTGAGTATTGTTTTTCTTGATTTTCTTGTTGAATTTGGTTTGTTTTAGCTTCTTGATTGGTATATATCAAATTAGTGAAAATAGATGAGGGGTTGATCTCAATTTTAGAATCAATAGTGTTTGACACTTGAGGTGATAGCTTGTTTTGATAATCTCGCACTTGTACATGTAGGAATTGTTCTTACTCCTCCCATTCTCAAAGTAATGGGTTTATTTCTGCTTATTTTTGGAGTACAAATGGATTTTCTTGATGACATGAGTAGTAATTATAACCTTAATAATGCCTCTTCATGCTACAAAATGAGGAAAAACCTTGGGACCAAATAAGGATGAAAAGTCTAAGAAAGATGAAAAGTCACTCAAACAAGATAGATTGAACCAAGTTCTTTAAAGTTGGTGATAAGGATGTAAACTATCATGTTGTTAACTATCAAGAAACTTGGTGATGTTTTGTTTTGTTGGACTTGAACTTAGTTGTTTGCAGACAACAAGATAGCAGAATAATGTCTTGCTTAGTTGTAATGAATTATGGTCTTTTTGGTTTGTCTAAATTATAGCATGTAGATTAGGAATGAAGGTATCCAAAACTGATTTCTAATTTTCAAGATTTGAAGTGCAAGTACTCACTGTTTGCATTTGTTTGCTCAGATGTGTCGTAGGAATTTAGAAATGTTTTGTTTGATTATTCAAATGTAGACACACACCTAAAAACCAAAAATGGCTTCCTATGAATGGCTCTAAAAAATCTGGTGACTATAATGTTTTAGTGGTAGATCTCCAATAATGTTCAAATTTACCTCTCTTACAAAGAGAGCTTCCCAACAGTGCAAATGAGGTTTGGTGCAATCTCTCGTGAGACTACTCGAGGAAGGCTATATGTTGAACACTATTGTCTTGCATCCCATTACAAAGTTCCTTCTCACCGTCCTCATTAAGGTGAATTAATGGGAGGTATGCCTTACTATGATTGTGTAGTCTACCTATGAAAAGCATGGAAATAGAAATTGAAAGTAGGTTGGGGAGTTTGATCACCCTAAAAGGGTGAGAGCATATCCCTACTACTCCAACTTCTCAAGCACAACAAGCAAGATTTGTCCAATTATGAGCCTTTAAAATAGAGAAGACATGAGGCTCCTATTTAGTCTATGTGTTTGTTCTTTCCCAAATTTCTCTCTATAGATTTCTTTGGAATGTTTGGCATTTTGATTGAGAGCATAGGCCCAATTCCAATGAAATTTTAGAGATCAACTTCTTTTACTTATCTAAGAGTAGAACTTTGAATTGTCACAATTTAAAGAAGAACAAAAGGTTTAGGCTTACCTTGTTTGAAGCTAGCAAAGGCTAGGCGCATTTTTAAGGGTCTTCAACTTGTTTTTTTTTGTTATTTTTTGTTTTTTTTTTATCAGTTTGTCTTCGACATGCGTTTTGCAATACCACTTGTTAGCAATCCAAATTTTGTATAGAAACCTCTTGGCAGCACCCCAAACCTACGATAAAATATTCAAATTAAAATTCCATGATTTGGGTCACAAATTTAATTTGTTTATCAAAAATCATCAAAAAAAATTATTAAAAATAGAGGTTTGATCAAAAAAATATGATTTTTTTTACAGTAGGCTCTTGCAAGCATCCCAAATCTGAAAAAAAAATTGAGATTATAATTCATTGATTTGGATGCTAAATAGTTTTTTTTATTGAAAATTATAAAACAATTATTACAAATTGACCATTGCTCTAAAACATTTGAATCTTTTAACTGTAGTTTCAAACCATTTTCTAGAATCTTAAATAAAAAAATTAGAGCAAAAGGAATTGTTTTGCATCCCCAAATAATTTGTATATGAAAAAAATCATAAACAAATTATATAAAATAGAGGTTTTATCAAAAAAATCTAAAATTTTGTATATGATATTGCCCTATTGTCCAAAACCTTCAATAAAAAATTTAGACCAAAATTAATTGATTTGTTCTACTTTTTTTATGGAATTTTGATCAATTTTTTTGTTTTCTTTTTCTTTTCTAAATTTTAAAACATGAGAAGGAAGAAGATGATGAGAAATAGAAGAAGAATAAGATGGAGAAGAGAAATAGGTCTCTCAAATGCTCCTTTGAATGTGAAGATTGTTGGGTATCTTCTCAAAGCTTCTTCAAGCCTACAAAAACAAGATGATGAGGCTTTCTTGCCCCACGATGGGTGCCATTTTGTATGCTCTTAAATGATGTACCTATGCAAATCAAAACTTAGACAATGCAAACAATAAATGGATTAGCACATATATATCAATGTAAAGCATATTCATGAAACATTAGAATGAAAACTTAAATGATAGAAAATCCAAAGATAATGAAATTGAAGAACAAACTATCAAATTAAGTCTTTCAAGAGCGTCTCATGTCTCCCTAACTACGATGGCTAAATTGCTCTTAGATCAACCATCTTAGTGACATCCTAGAATTGGATATTGTGGGATGAATATGAAACTAGATGCAATATGTAATTATGATGATGAAAATACAAAATGGTGTGCAACTTAATGATGAAAACTAAATATGCAAACTATGGTATAGATAACATGAAACTATGCAATGAACTTGAAATGCCTATAATAACAGTGCATGAAATTGGATTTTTCTCAAAATACTCTAGAATTTCTCTAAAATAACAATGCATGAAGACTTAATCCCCTTTGCTCTAGAAATGCCTTGTATTTATAGATTTTTCAAAGAGCTTGGAGTAAGGTTTGGATTCTACCAAGGGTAAAGGTTAAATAATAAAATAATAATATCCATGAACCCATTTTGAATAAAGTATTCATTATGGAGAATCCACTCAATTATTAAATTATTATTTGAATTAAATAATAATATCCATAAGGCCCACTTTGAATAAAATATTCATAATGAAGAATCCACTCATTATTAAATTATTATTTGAATAAGATAATAATATCCATGAGACCCACTTCAAATAAAGTATTCATAATGGAGAATCCCACTTCAAATATTAAATTATTATTTTGAATAAAATAACAATATCCATGAGATCATTTTTTATTTCAATGTGGGCCTGTTCAAGTAGGTTTTCATATTCCTCTTTAATGTGGTGCTCACTTTAGGCCTAATTTGTAATCCTTACTAAGTAGAGAAGAGTGTTATTCTTCTCTTGGATTCTTCTAAGAGATGTATTAATTATAAAGGTTCTACAATTAATTCTATGTAAGTTTGCCCTTATTTTTAGATTTTTTATTCTATTATTAACCATTTCTGAGTGGAAGATAGCTAGATAGGGATGATCACTTTGGGCTTCTATACATGAATGGAAAGAGTAATATTGATTCCTCACCAAGAGATCTTCGGTGGCAACAAAGAGCTTTGTACTTAAATATTTTCAATCAGATCAAATCCTTACATTGTAATGTTTGAAATAAAGATAATTTGACTAGGGTATGCCCCTTTTATGTTATAATCATAAAGGACCATGGTCTCGGACTAGATTTGAGGTTTTCTTTCCTTGTTCTTTCCTACTAATGCCCATTTGAACGGTGAAGGACTATTGTATTTATTTAGTTTTATTAATCAATTATTATGGCCTCGGTCGTTTACCAATAATTAAAAACCAATATCCATGAGATCCACTTTGAATAAAATATTCATAATGGAGAATCCCACTTCAAATATTAAATTATCATCTTGGGTCCATTTTGAATAAAATATGATTTTCATGATCCCACTTTGATTAAAATATAATTTTGGAGATATTTGAATATAAAATTGATTTTTGAGGATAAATGCCCATTTTAATTTGTTTGAAATTGAATTTCATGTGTAAATTTCAAATGGGTTCAAATAGTTGATTAATTTGAATTTTTTATTTAATTCAAATTTGATTGATTTATCCTCAATTCTTCAAAATACATATAATTTTAACTTTAAAACCCTTGCTAATTTGGTGAAATCCCTGATTAAAAGATGTGCCCAATTTTAGGTGTCTGCACCTATGTCCAAGAAGAGGATTGTCCAAAACAATCAAAAGTGAGCCTAGATTCAGAGAAATGAGAGAGTCTCATGCTAAGGAGGGTATTGATCAAATAACCTACTATAGATGAGCATAAGAAAAGAAGATCTTTTAAGAGTCAAGTGTAAGATATTAGGCAAGGTATGCAGGTTCATAATTGATTGAGGATCTACTGATAATGTCATTTTAGAGGAGGTAGTTCAGAAGCTAAAACTCACTAAGATACCCCATGATACAAAGTCACGTGGTTGAATAAGGGGCAGAACATACTGGTTAATGAACAAGTGTGGGTTGAGTTTGTATGCACCCTAAAATAGTCACCTAGACTATGGGCCCCCATTATTTAATTTATCAAAATTCCTAAATCAATGGTTTGCAATATTTTATTAAATCAATTCAAATCAATTTCTTTGATCAAATTGTAATTAATTTAATTATTTCAACATTTTCTAAGGTTTGATCATTTTATCCTGAGTCTTATTTAATTAAAATAAAACCTCTCTTTTAATCAAATAATTTTTCCACAATTAATTAATTAAGAGAGAAACCCCTCTTTTAATTTAATTTAATATCTTCTATTTAATTAAAAGAACTTTCTCCCTTTTAATTAAATAAAATCCCACTTGAAAAAGGAAATACATTAAATAAAAATTAAATAAATTCTTGTTTTCCTCTACACTTAAATGCACATATTTCTAAGTGGGATTCCATTTAATTTTCCTCCTCTTTTTTCATTGGTGGAATTTTGTCTCACACGGATCATTCTTTCTCCACCCTTGATTAAATATTATTGCCTATTAATCTTAATCATCCATTCTTCTTTATGAGGGAGATCCCTCTCCTCATTTTTGACATCCATGATTATGGTATTACTATGTTGTAGGTTTGGAGAGCTATTTTTGGAGGAGTTTGAGCATTAAAGCTTTCTATGGAGAACTTCTATCTTCTTGTCTCCTCTCATGCATCCATGACTTCCATCATCATGATCTATCTATGCATTTTCATATTAGCTTAGATCCATATTTGTTTTTATAGATTAATATTGCATTGTTATTTCCTTTCATAGATTAGATTTCCTTTCTTGCATTTCTTTGCATTGTCATCATTTAGTTTAGCTTGCATCTTCATTTGCATGCATATTTTGATCCCTGAATCTCTCATTTTATGGTGTACCTACATGGGCACAAACTAGGTCAAACTAAGGGCTTCCATAACAAACCTTTGCACTCCATGAATAGAGAGCTATGAGCTACCATTTGAGACCTCATTCTTGAGCAATCTTGGATATAATGACTCATAAAAGTATGCTCACATTTTAGGCATACAGAGTTCACCATAGGGAAGTACCAAGATAGGATACTTTTTTATGTGCTACCTATGGATGCATTCCATTTTTTGCTTGGCAGACCATGGTAGTATGATGAGGAGGTAGTACACCATGGTAAGGACAATAAGTATCATTCAAGAATAATGGAGTAACTTATAAGATCTAGTCTTTGATAGAAGAAGATGCAGTAGAGAAGGTAGAATCTAATGCACTCTTAATTAGTGCAAAAGAGTTTTGAAAGGATATAAAGAAGGAAGAAGGAGTTGGCTATGCCATACTGGTGAAACCAAGGGAGGGGATGTGCCCAAAAAATCTCCCATGCTAGAAGAGGTGAAGTAACTACTAGGTTAGTTCAAGGACATCATTCGTAAAGGTACACCAACTACATTGCCACAAAAGAGAACAGTAGGACATCAAATTGATTTTGTGCCAGGGACATAATTGCCTAACAAGGTTGCATATAAAATTACACCAAAATAGAATAATGAGATAGCAAGGAAAATGAAAGATCTTTTGGATTAAGGTTTAATTGGGAAGAGTATAAGCCCATGCCCTGTTCTAGTGGTGTTCGCTCCTAAAAAGGGAGATAAGTGGAGAATGTGTTGTTATTCTAGGGAAATAAATAGGATAACTATTAGATATAGATTTCCTATTCCTAGAATAGAGGATTTAACAGATTGCTTAGGGAGTGCTAAATATTTCTCCAAGATTTATGTAAAAAGTGGATACTATCAAATTAGAATGAAAGAGGGAGAATGATTGGAAGTTAACTGTTAACACTACATAGGGGTTATATGAGTGGCTAGTGATGTCATTTGGGCTTACAAATGAACCTAGTACCTTTATGAGGCTAATGATTGAGGTTCTAAAGGATTACATAGGAGTCTTTTTGGTAATCTACTTAGATGATATTCTCATTTTTAGTAAAACCAAAGAAGAACACATGAAAAACCTAGAACTTGTGTTGAGGAAACTCCAGGAGAAAAAGCTCACCATAAACCTTGAAAAGAGTGAGTTCATAAAGCAAGAACTAGTCCACCTAGGATTTTTAGTATCACAAGGCAACTTGAAGATGGACAAGAGCAAGGTTGAAGTCATTTTAAGTTGGCCTACTCCTGGGACAAGGACTAAAGTCAAAAATTTTCATAGGTTAGCTCAGTTTTATACGAAGTTCATAAGAAGATTCAGTGAAATTTTTGCACCAGTCCTTGATAGCATAAAAGGAGGACTCAAAAAAAAGTTTTTATAGACCAAGGAAGCCAATGCAAGCGTTGAAAGATTGAAGAAGGAAGTTGCTACCCAACCTATACTAGTATTGCCTAGTTTTGATAAACCTTTCATAATAGAATACAATGCAAGTAACATTGTAGTGGGTAGTAGTCCTAAGCCAAAAAGGCAGACCAGTGGCATTCTTTAGTGAAAGGTTAAATGAGGCCAAGTCTAGGTATTCATCGTATGACTTAGAAATATATGCTTTATTAGAAGCCCTTAAAAAGTGGAGGCATTACCTGTGCCTAAGGAGTTTATAGTTTACACTATATAACTATTCCCTAAGTTATATCAACACCTAAGACAAGTTGAGTTTGAGGCATATCAAGTTTATGGAACTACTATAGTCCTACACCTTCACCATCAAGCACACGAAGGGAGTTAATAACAAGGTTGCAGATGCACTTAGCAGGAGATTGATCACTATTCAAGAGATCCAGTTGTAGAGCATTGGAGTTGAGGAATTCAAAGATCATTGTAAAGGGAATGCAAACTTCTTAGAGATCCATAAGGTATGCACTAAACTTGATAACCATTTTCATAGTGAATATGCTAACTATACATTGCAAAATGGGTTACTATTCAAGGGAAAACAATTGTGTGTCCCAAGAGGCTTTATGAGGGAGAATCTTATTAAGGAAAAACGTAATGGGATTTTGAGTGGACTCTTTGGGTTGAATAAGACCTTAGACTTAGTAGAAAGATTCTACTATTGGCCTAAGATGTAGAAAGTTGTAAGGAGATATGTGGAGTAGTGTGGAGTGTGTCAGAAGGAAATGGGGACATCATCAAATGTAGGTCTCTATTAGCTGTTAACCATCCCAAGTAGGCCTTAGGAGTCCATCAGCATGGACCTTATAGTAGGCCTACCTAGAACATATACTGGTTTGGACAATGTGTTTGTGGTGGTGGATAGGTTTAGTAAGATGGGTTATTTTATTCCATGAAAAAAAAAAATGATGTTAGTCACATTGCCCACCTTTTCTTCAAGGAGATAGTTAGGATACATGTCTTACCCATGAGCATAGTGGCAAATGGGGATGTGAAGTTTATGGACCATTTTTGGAAGACACTTTGGAAGAGGTAAGGAACCAACTTGTCTCATAACTTTTCCTACCATCCCCAAATAGATGGTCAGATAGAGATATTCAATAGGATACTTGGTAAATGGTTGAGGTGTTTGACTAAGGATTATGGACAAGGATGGGACAAATTCATTCCTCAAGAAGAATTTGCTTCTACTAGTAGAAGTCCATTTGAAGTGGTATATGGGTTACATCCAAGAGGTGTACTTGAGCTCAAATATTTGAAGGGTTATGAAGGAATCAGTGGTCATGCTGATGAATTTTATCAATCAACGAGAGAGGTACATGATTAGGTAAAAAATACTATAATGGAGGAAAATCAAAAATTGAAAGCTAAGATAGATGAAGGGAGAAGAGATCTACAGTTTGAAGTAAGTGATTTAGTGATGGTATTCTTAAAAAAAGCTACATTATAGAAGGGTATACTATGAAAGATAAAAATTATAAGGATTAGACCATGCAAGGTGTTGACCAAATGCCCACAAGTTGGAAATACCCAAGGCAGTTGATCAGATCAAGCCACAAGCTAAGAAGATTCTGGATTCTAAGGTGAAGATGATAACTAGGAACAAGATATATGAAACACTTGGTGAAGTGGAGACACCAACCAAAGTTAGAGGCTACCTAGATAACCAAGAGTGACTTCAAGAAGCATGGAATCTATGAGGAGTTCTTAACACCAAAAGTTCCCTAACTTGTTTGTTGTAGGGGGGAAATGGTACAGGAGCACCTCAAGGGCTTCAATACATTTTGGCTTGTAGGTTGTATTATTCAAAAGCTAGTTAATAAGGACTAAGCTATTAACTCCCAAGTTTATTTTTGTGTATGTGGATAGTTTAGTGATGAGTGGAGTCAAGGGATTTGAGTGATCTTTTAGGATCTAGGTGTTTAAGTCATAGAATGTCAACCAAAGGGTCAAACTTTGACCAAGACCCCAAAGTGGAATGATTTTTGAGATTTTTATTTTTTCATTTTTTTTAAGGTCTTATGCAATGGTTTGGAGTCAATTTGAACAAATGAGGTGAATGGTTTTGCAAAATTGTAAAAGATGTAAAAGTTGCTCATAACAACTTTTCCTTAAAAATTAGAATTGGGATTAATGGTGTTCTAAGACTGACCTAAGGGTCAAAACATGGGGAAAGGGAATATATAAGGTCATCCAAACCCTAACCTAGCAATTAGGAAGGACATTGTATAGATTGTGGATTGGGAAGAGTAAGAAATTGATTGTATTTGCATATCAGAGCTTTCATCTAGCCATTAATGAATTGAAGAGACTAAAATAATGAATTGAAACTTGAAATTTTTTTGTGTGTCTATCCTTTATATCATTGGTTTGATTATTTTTTAATACTGGTGATCATTTTGATAATCACTTGTGTTTTGTGGTTTCATTGCCCGGTTCAAAGCCAGTCATGTATATGATGGATTTAACTTGACTTCCTATGGTCAAAAATTCATGGCCACTTGGAATCAAGTAATTCACTCTTTATTTAGTAAAAATATCAATTTTGAAACCATTTCTTGTAGGGGAACTACTTTTACTATCAAACCCTAGGTGAGTGCAACAACATTCAAGCTAGTGGTTTATTCAGAACAACAGTAAGTGGTCTTGTTGAATGGATTGCAAGTACCAATATAGGAATGTAAAATTGAAGGGACATTTTTATTAGACATGTAAAAGCAAGGGTAAGTGTAGGGAAGACCTTTAATCCACTTGTTGAAAGAAAAGAAGTCATACTAGTTCAGTGCCCCAGAAACCCTTGAAAATAGGGGTTTGGTGGAAATCCAATGTATAGACAGTTTCAAGACCTAAGACTTAAGAAATATTTGAGTCTTGATAGGTGGTAAGAATAATCCATAATTTTCTCAATGGGTTTTTTAAGGAATTTTTGTGAAAACCAAGAAACCCAGTTTCTAGGAGGCCTGATTGCAGGGGCAAAAAGGCTACAAGGTCTAAAACTAGCAAAGCAAGAAATTGATATGAAACTCAAGTGAGATACCATTAGGATGGATCAAGGAGGATTGAAACCTAATGATGAATAGAGAGGAAACCTATTCCTAGTCTCAAGAATAGTCTGGGAGGAAGAATGGTTAATTGTACCCATGAGTGCACTAGGAGGGAATTGGGGTATAGTTTGAAGTTTGAAATTGGTGGAGAGTTCTAAAAGGGATAGGGATCTTAGTAGTGATCTTAGAGTGGGGTAAAGAGAGTAACCTAACAAGGCCAAAGGATAGATCTTAGGAAGAGCTAGAAGAGCTCTTGTGAAATAGTTAGATCTCCCCATCAACCTCTCTCCATCACATGAGAGTCTAAAGGAACCTAGTAGATGTTCCTAATCCTAGGGTTGAGTGACATTCAGTTAGAGGGTTGTGAGTGTCATAAATAGGGGTATTGGTGATTTCCATAAAGACATGGATTATGATGTTAAGTTTTTTGTGAATACATTTGGGTAATTTTAAGTTTTTTGTGATTCAACATAAACTTCAAGAGGTTCTAAATGTGGCAGTGTATTAGAGAATCAAGGTATTAAGGATGGATCCATTCTAGGGTTGAGTTTTGGGTATGGTGAGTGATGAAAGGTTGTCTTTTGGTAGTTACAAAAACTAGGTGTAAATATTATCATCATCAAGATTAGATATTGAAGCTAAGTGATATGTGGTAAGTACTAGATTGTAAGGTGGAGTTTGACCATTGATAGGTCTCTTGAATGTGAAGGGTATTTTCTACAATCACAGTTTGAGAAGGTAATTAGTATTAAACTTAACTTTATTTTAGGAATAACTTATTATTATTTATTTAATAGATCCAAATCTCAACTACCCTAACCCCCACCCCAAGGGAAAAAAAAAACTCTAAATTCCCCATTAAGATCTAACATTCGTTCATTATCACATGAAATAATCTCATAATATCCAAAGCTAACATATAAATTTCATTTAATCTTACATCATTAATAAAAAATAACATTCATTCATTAACATGTGACATTTATTAACACATAACATTCATTGACATTCATCAACACACAACTGTCACCAATATTCATTAGCACATATTATTCATGAACATTCATTAGAACATGAAAGATTCAACCATTGTTGAATAAATAAAATTAAAATAATGATATTTTTGGCTTCTTTCTTCTAATATTATTGAAAGCAACAAGTGGGTTGTCCCTTTTTTTGTTATGTTCCTCTTCTATTTTCTTCATTTTAAGGCTAGTGTGAGGATGATGCTACTCTTGCAAAGGGGTGTTAACTACAATAAGAAAGAAATGGTTTAAATTCATGCATATTTTTTATTATTACATTACAAGTGTTTGAATAATTAAGGAACATAACTTTTATGTTCTTTACTTGAGGGAGCAACATAATCTTCTACATCATTTCCTCTCCCCTTGACCTCATCTTGTTGAACACCCTCTAAAGTTGAAATATAAAAGGTTATTTTAATAAAAAAATCAATTTCAATAATTTTTTTAAAGGAATAATAGTGGTCCTCTTTACCCAATAGAGGAACTTCACTTGTAGGCGGCCCATGTTCCACTTGTTCAGCACTAGGTACATGTTCTAAAATATTAACAAAAAAGGTCACATTTATTACTATACCTATTTTAATCATAGACAATCAATTGTATTTATAATTACATGAAAAAAAAATAGAAAATGATTACCTACAGTCCTAGAATCCAAATTGGTACCTTCACCACTTGTAGATTGTGCTCTAGAAGCAGCATCCTACATTCTAATATCATGCACATTGTTATCATTTATTTCTTATTTAAAACAAATATACTTACTTAATGTTGGAACATAACATCAAATATACTATTGATAAAGTATTCAATTTTTTTAAAAATATTTTATTTTTTTTCTTATGTGACAGATCCAATAATAGAACCAACTTTCCCACTCACTTCTCAAAGCCATTCAACCATGGCTACATAACTTTCCTTTTAGTCAATTTTCATAACCTTATCTATAAGCAGTTGGCTAAACTTAAAGCCCTATACTTTTTCCAACATCATGAATTTTTCTTTTATTATTTCATTAAAACAAACTTGTTTGCAATTTATAAATATTTTGATATGATATTTAATTTATTGATACTTACAACTCATGCAACAAGTTTCAAATAGCCACCACAACCAAGTTTGCGCTTCCCTTACTTTTCCAGTATTGCCTTTGTTGCTTTTGGTGTGTCATTCAATCTATGGAAAAATTTAAATATGTTAGATTATATAAATGTTAATATTAATTAGTAAATTATTAGATTCTTAATAGTACCACATACCTTTGATTGTCATCTGGTGGTGTGGTCCTCTTCTCATAAGTTGTTCCTCCTTTCCATCCAATTTTAGGTTTTTTCACTCATCAACTATAATCCAAGTGGGGATGCTTGCACTTTGGTTTATTCACTAAATTGTACCTATATTGGTCCTTCATATGCTTAAGATATAACCCAACTCTCTCAAAGAGTTTTGGCTTCATCAAATGTGTGGTCCCCTAGAAGCTTTTTCATACAATGTATGAGATCATGTTTTTTTTTTTTGGACATTGTCCATTCCACCTTTTAAGAAAAAAAAAATTGTTAGATTTAGAAATGAAGTGAAGCTACCTTTTATATAGTTCAAGAACTAGATCAAAGAAAAACTATCCTATCAATGATATAAAATCAAAATAGTCGCTTGGGATTTCTTCACATATGATATTCCAGATTTTATATATGGTGGGTCCATATATCTCCAATATAACACCGTGAAGTTATTTATAAAAACTACCATATCCTAGATGAATATAATTGACATGACGAAGAGCCAAGAGTATCAATATCACTATCATCTATCGGTTCCATGTGGTTACTAATCCATGTGACATTGAGAGAAACATCAAATATAAAAATGCTAATAAAATTTTGTGTTCAAGTCATTGTTTGAAGAATGGTTTAAATGGTGCATAATATGCACCACCATGATTATAGTATCTTTTTTTGTATCTATGTGATTCAAATTGTAATTGATGAGCAAATCCTCCCCTACACATATTGATTTTATTGTACATACAAATACACAATTTCCCTCGCACACCTCAAATATGCAATTGGATTTCTTTAGAGTTGACCCAGGTCACATACTATTTATAAACCTACAATATTCCCTATTATTTTTGGTCTTCCATCAATATGTTTAGCCATTTTTTACTTTGATCATTGGCTTTATATTGTATATAATTTTTTGAGAGTGCTTACTGACGCATACTTGATGCATACTCTTCTTATATCTATTAGTCCCAACTAATAATGGTGAAGTTGTTTTCAGAAGAGTCATATTAATTATTATGTTGTCATTGATGTCAAGCTAGAAATGGTATGACATTGTTCTAAGTTAGTAGAGTGTCATATAATTTGATTGATGAAGATGATTTGAAGAAAGTATAATGATGAAGAAAGTGTTGATAAGTGCATGGATTTCAATGGGAACTTGATGAGTTAGACTCTGACAATAAATTTTGATTTTATTGTTTTATATGATTTGATTAAGTATTAAGATCATGTATGAGAAAGTTATGAAGCCATAAAGTGAGAAGATAGTTTGGTCAATAAAGAATCTAATGATAACCAAGCTATTATAATTGTTACAAAGTGTATGTCAATTAAATGAAGAATGAACATTATTAACTGAGCAAGAATCGTGTTACTCAAGCTTAGTAATAACCAAGTAAAGTGTATTGTTAACTAAGAAAGAAAAATAAGAATAGTTTTTAGAAGATTCAAATTAAAGGGTGACATTTAATGAAAATAAAGTTTGATCAAGAATTTTCAAAGATAAGGATGAATTTAATTGTGAGATTTATGGCTAAAGAAATCAAAAGTAGATATGTTGAAGGAAATTTAATGATTTGAAATGAAGCACAAATTTCAAGGTGAAGGTGTGATAGCCAAATGTCTAGATTCAATAAATATGAGTTGGACGAAGATTAGATGATTATGATTAAGTGGAAAAAAAAAAAGAGAGAATCTAATGAAGTAGAAATACGTTGTCTATTTAAGGGATGAATGAATTTCTCATTATTGTTTATCAAGTTGTGTGTCAAGAAGAAGATAGAAGGTGAAACTGAGAAAGAAGCATTGTGAGATCTAGCAAGTGAAGAGTGAAGTTGATGTATTTATTAGTAGATAAGTCAAAAGAAATAAAGAGGATGAATAGAGGAAAAAGAATGAGTGAAATGGAGATCTGATCAAGAAAAGGTAGTTGCTAATACAAAGAGATCTTCTTATTGTTACTCTCTAATCATTGTAGCAGAAAATCTCTTAATTAGGTGGACTTAACGATCATACTTGTGAATCCATTTTTATGGTAACATTCCTTTGAATATTTGTAATTCCATTAGAGAAAACCACTCATATTGAGGAGTGATAAGGTCTAGATGGTCTTTGGTGTAAATCCTTTAAAAATATCACATCAACAATGTGTATGTAGCCTTTAACAAGGTTAGATCCTAACAGAGCTCACTTCAGAAGAATGAAATCTTTGAGTTGCCTGTCCTAGATGGTTTGCCCCTTAAAATGTTTCACTGTTAATATGTGTGTATCAAATTGTGTATATATTGGTTATGTTACATGTTATTTTCATAATTATTATTTCATGTTGCAACTCACTATATAGGGTATATACATGAAGTTTACTCTAAGACTTGGTATATGAGATTAATAGTTTACTAATTAATTTTGAGTTAAAGATTATTGTGAAGATTTCTATGTTTACTAGGATAGATAAGTGAAAGTTAAAGTGTTAATTTTTTTTGGAAAAGTGTTTAAGAACATGTAGGATAACTGGTTATAATTGATTCACACCCACCCACCCCCCCCCCCCCCCCAAATTACATAACAATATCAAACAATTTGTATCCAAATTTTGTAATCCTAACAAGTTCTAACATACTCCATAAACTTGACAACTTTGTTGTAAGATACATTTATGTTATCCATGGAAAATAATCCCAAACAATGCATTGACAATGGTGTTATGTGATATATCCTCTCATTAACACAAAAATAGTGTTTATTACAAGAAGTTCCTTTGGCACCCATTGCTTCTATAGATGTTGATACCTAAAAGTCATCTTTGGTCTCATCATCATAAGAACATGACCCCACTTGAGAAAGGAAACATTTCAAGTATTTATTGAATTTCCTTCTAGTCTTTTGACCTTTATTTGATCTCCTAATTAGAGACCTACTACATGTCTCAATTTCATCTTCTATTCCTATATTTCTCTCACTCGAGGAAGACACATATGATAAATAACTATTTTCTAGTACCTGCAAATGAGAGAGAGAGAGAGAGAGAAAGATCTTACAAGACATTAATATTATTATCTATATTTATATTAAATAAACTATCTCTATATGTTGTATTAACTTAGACTCATCGATCCATGAGACTATGAGGGATTCTCGGGAAAGGGGATCAAGTTCCTACATATATAATTCAAGTATCTTATGTTAGCTAAAAATTACATGATACATATACTACAATGTGACCATGGTCACTAAAATATCACTTAGCTATTTTGATGTTAACTTTTCTAAACTTTAGGCCCTTGTAGTTTTTGCAAGTTAGACCACAATCTAAGAAGTGTTAACATTTTCCATCACCTCTTCATTTGAAGTTAGACCACAATCTAGCAAGTGTCTTCCTATTTTTTTCTTCACTTATATTATCTAACATGATTAAATGGGCCATAAGAAAATAAAATTGAGTTATCAAAACTTTGGAAAATAGCCATCACAAACTAAGAAAGATGATGCCACAAGTACACTAATCATTTTAGACCTAGTTAGATATGAAACGTGAAACATTAGTTATGAAATGATATTTCAATATAATGAATATTGACCATTGCATCAAGGATAGTAATTGTGTGTTATTGAGTTTTAAAGGATTTTTCATTTGAGAAGAGGAGGCATGTCAATTAAGGTATGGTCCAAGACAAAGAATACTAGTGTTTGTTCAAGTCAAGTTGGTAGAATAAGAGTATATTTGTTAGAAACAAATTCTTCCCTTGCTATAATTCTGACTTTATTTTAATAACTAATGTAAACCAAGCAAATGAAGAACATATAGAATCACAAACTCGCAAAGGTAAATCAATAATTCAAGTGCACATATCAAAGAAAACCATCAAACAATAGGATAACATTGTAGAATAATCCACTTGACAATCATGAAGTACTACAAAAAATATTGTATTAAATTTAATCTCTAAATTCATCAATATATTTGAAGTGAACTTTAAGAAGACAACGATGTGATCTGCAACCTCAAGAACAATTAAATATTTAAAGATGAATTTAAAGATTGAGAAGTATTTAAAAATTCAATATTCAAATTGATCAAATCCCTTAACTAGAAGTTGGGTTATACTATACCACATTGAAAATAACTATAATAATAGGTTGACCATCATATGGCATACATGATGATACAATGCAAGTTATTTGCAAATATCTTATTCCATATTATGTATTTGTGAAAACATTAGAATTTAGGGTCTTTTGCATAATTATAAATAAAAAGAACTTAGAACTACACATAAAGAGGACATTGGCCAATGAGCCACAATTTCTACAAGAACTTAAAAAGGATATTGATATGGAAATAAGAAAAATGATTTGAAAAAGAGGAACAAAATTTATGCAAGAGGAAAAAAATTATTGATAGGGTGCACTATTAGTTCAACCTCAATTTTTGAAAATTCTATCAATAATAAAGATACTGTACCCATAAGTTGTTGATAAGATATACATAGGATCACACTTTAACCCTATAGATAAGATTTTTCTCACATGGGCATTGCATCTCAATAAAATTCCTATATTTATTTATACTAATAATAACTTTAAACACCTTATGATGCAATGAGTGTGGAACTTCAAAAATGGCCCTTCCTATGAAACTTCTATCTAAAACTTTTCTCATGAGATAATGTGTTATGAGCTCTTGATCAATGAGATGGAGCCTTAATCTAAGAGGAAATTGTACATCACCCTTGTTGGAGATTAAAAGAATTGAGAGCTTGATTGGAGCAATTGTTATATTTTCATTGATATCAAACCTATTGGTAAGGCAAGTGTCAAACCTAATAGGGAGACATTCACTAATAGTGTAGAGTGACATATCATTTGATTGATGAAGAGGATTTGAAAGAAGAGATCATGAGATGACCTACTGAAAGGTTGTGTTGAGATGTAGAAGTGAGATGGAATCACAATGGGCACTTGATAAGTTTATACTTGAAAAGCTAATGTGTTGTTCAAATAAATACATGAAATCTACAAGATAGTTGGATGAAGCTAAGAGTTAAAATAAGTCAAAATGATAAGCTTGACCGAGTATCAGTGTTGCAAGGTCAATAAAGGTGTTGAAGTAGAAGCTTAAGGAACTTAAGCATTGTCGAGAAGGAAAGTATTTGTTGAGTATTAGTATTTGTCAAGTGTTAAAGATTTTTGAGTGACAATATCGATTGAGTTGAATAGTGATGACCAAGAAGAAAAATGTAGTAATGACCAAGTGATCTAGTGAAGACCAAGAAGAAATTCATAGAGATGATCGAGTGACAACAAAAGAATACATTGTGAAGGAATTAAGGTTTGTAGCCAACACAGTTGAAATCTTGGAATAAGAAAAATGTGTTGATGATAAGGATTAATGACTTATATTATTTTATACAAGGAAAGGATTAATTGAGTGATCAAGGGCTAAGATTTGAAGAGATTCTTTTAGACATGTTGAGAAGAGAAGAAGAACAAGAAGATGGGTAGATTCATTGAATCTTTTGGATTTGATCATAAACCTTAAGATCTATGATTTTGAATAAGAAGAAAAAGATCAAGACTACCTATTTAAGGAGGTATCTGATATATTTTAGAGAGTTGTTGGATTGGAATCTTATGAAGACAAGTGATGATAGACTTTCAAGGAGTTGTACAAATTTTGTGAGGTGAAGGATTGCTTAAGAAGTTTCCAAGAATATATGAGATGGTGAGGATAATGGAGTCTAGTCAATGAACCAGAGATGAGACAAACATAGGTTTGAATTCAAAAAGTTAGTTATATGTTATCAAATCAAAGTTTCATTGTTACTTTCTAACCATTGCATCAATTGTAAAATCCTTTTGATAAGGTTGACCTAATAGTCATTTGTAAATCCTTTAATCAAGGTGACATTCTAATGGAATGTTCTTAATTCCTCTAACAAGGCCACTTCCAACAAGGTGATTAAATCCTTTAATAGGGTCACACCTAATAGTGTGCTTTGTAACCTTTAATCGGGTTGGCTCCTAAAAAATCTCACTTAAGAAGAGTGAAAAATTGATAGCATTTTATAAGTAGTTTTTCCCAAGTTGGGTTTCCACGTTAAATCCTAGTGTCAAACATTGTGTGGATGTTTTTTGTGTGTTTATGCTACTTACTATTTTTAAGTTTAAGTTTTATTTTTTACTATGATAAGTGCCTGCAATTCAACACATATAGAACAAAGAACTATTAATGGAATGAATAATTTGGATTATTGTGAATAGTTTTGATTAGTGAGTTATTGGGTTAAGTTTGTTGAAGTTTTAAGTGTTTGATTTATATATCTAGACCTAGGGATAAATTATTCAACCCCCACCTTTCAGTTATTCCAAATATCCTAAAAATGACTAAGTATAATTTCAAGAGAAAAAATTCTTTTGATGATATTTTGGAATTAGTTCATAATAATTTATGTGGTCCAATTGGAGTACAAAATTACTGTGGAGATGAGTACTTTATCTTACTTGTTGATGACTTCTCTAGAATTATGATTGTAATGTTTATTAAAGAAAAATATGATGCTTTTAAAATGTTTAAATGATATTTTTCTAGAGGGGAGAAGGAAACAAGTAAGAATTTGAAGTACTTGAGATCATTGGAATCAAAAGACATATGTTTGCACCTAGGACTCCACCACATAATGGTATAACTAAAAGAAAGAATAGATCCATAATGGATTGTGCAAGGACATTGATGATGGAAAAGAATGTTTCATCAAGGTATTGGAGAGAAGCTATTAGCACTACAATCTATGCATTAAATTGAGTACAAGTCAAGAAAGGTACAAATAAAACACCTTTTAAGTAATGGTATGTACATGCACCTAATGTAAATTATTTTAAATTTTTTGGAAGAAAATTTTATATTCTAAAATATTCAAGGAATGGAAAGATTGATTCTAAAAGTGATGAAGGCATATTGCATAAATATTAAGACATTAAAATATTTGAATTCTAACATTAACAAAGTTGTAGAATGTGCAAATGTTAGAGTTGATGAATTTGTAGAGAAGAATCAGTTGGGATGAAAGAAAGAACATGAAGACTAAAGAAATTATATATATATATATATGAAGGAGAACCTAACACCAATCCTAAACCTAAGAAACAAGATAAAGAAATATAGAATGTGAATAATACCAAGTCACAAAAGAAAAGCCCTACTAAGATGCAACAACCTACCAAGCATCAAACTATAGAAGTTGAGAAACCGACAGAGAATACTAACCATCAAAATGGTGTACTTGTAATACAAAAAATATTATAGAAAGAGGAACCTAGAGTGGTTGAACATGTTGAACTAGGTCAACCTAGTAAACCACATCAAGAACAAAGAAGAGAAAAACTTTTCCTAGAAAAGTGTGTGAGAAAAAATCATTCACTAGACCAAATTATTGAAGAGAAATATTCATGAGTAATGAAAAGAAGAATACTGAAGAGTGATACATACTTATGTTGGAAATTTAATGCAAGCTAGGTAACTAAGAGGGTGAGGGTGAATCAAGAGCCACTTAAACTTCTTCAACTAAACCACTTTGTTAAGTTGTCTAATCTACTTGCATGCATGAAAGATAAAATTGTAAAGTAACAACACCATAATACAATATTTGGTAACCCAAAAACCCTCCAAGTAGAAGGTAAAAGTAGGATGGGGATGACACCTAGAATGCTTCACTATTGCAATAATAAATTTGGCATATTAAGGCTCACAAATGATCAATTCTAATGATCTTACTTACTTAAGAGAAATAAAGATTGTTAAGTCCACCTTGTGAAAGGATTTATACAATATAGTTAAGTATGTACTCTATTAGGAGTTTCTACAAAGGAATGTTAAGTCCACCTGGTAAAAGGATTTTGGGATTGATGCACCTGTTAGGATGAATCAATGGATTGATCTCTAAAATGCAACTTTGATTGCTGATAAAGAACCTTTGCAGTAAACTAATCACCTGACTATGATAGATGAGTCTCTTCTTTTCCTTGGAATACTTGTAGCCTTCAAACTATCTACACTTCCATAATCACTTATTGCTTGAATGATAATACAATGAGTGACATTTCTTGGATAAACAAAATGCCTTATATCCATCCAAATAATTCCATCACAGTTTGGCTACAACATAGCTAATTCCAAAAATAATTGTCAAGTTGGCTCAGTGTTGTAACTCAGGTCGAATGGCTTACTCGGGTAACATTGTCACATTGTCTAGCTCTAGCACTCAACTAATACTGGATGCTCGGTTCATGTTGATCACTTGTTAGATACTATTGACTTGGTTCACACTATTCATTTAGCTTGATTATCACCTTGGAACAAAACTACTTTGTTGACTTGGTTCACACTAGTTTTTGTAGAAACTGTCAACTTGGTTGACACTACAACTTGGTGTGAACTATCAATTTAGTTAAGAAAACAACTCTATTGACACTTCTTTCTTCCTAAAGATTTAACATTATTTGCATGGTTCTTTTGTAAGCTCAGTTAACATTGCAGACTAGTAACTTGGTTACTACTATCTATCCATTATGATTAAGTGTTTTGACACTAATTTTAAATATATCTTGCAATGAGATTAAACTCCTCCTTTGGCATTAGTGAGACAAACACTTATCATAAACAAGATCTAAAAAAAAAAATTTAGTCAAACTCCCCCTATGAGTATACTTTGTTATGTCATATACATATCTCTCTTTACATATATAAATATGTACATTTTACTTTCTCTATATACTTTCCCCTTTTGTACACCTTCTTTCCCCTTTGTACATCTTCTTTCCCCCTTATTTTTGTTACAAATGCCAAAAATTTACAAGGTTATACCAAAATGAGAAAGAAAATCATTGTGTACCTTCAAAATTATAGATAATGTCTTGTCCCAATTATCTTGTAGCACCTACAAGATGTACAAATCAATATGAACCTCTAGTAATAACTCATATATATGATTTACAATTGATAGATTTTTATCTTTGACCAATGTCCTTGCATTATCAATTCTCTTCTCCATAATTTCCATCTGTGGAAGTATCATACTTTGTATATCAATCAATTTTTCTCTTATTCTGGCCTCTTCCCTTAGTAGTTCTGCCTAAAGATTTGTCAAGAATCCAATTTTTGAAAAATGAATGGAACTAGAGCTAGGATTGAGTGCCAACTAATTTGCGCTACCTTTCAAGTCCATGTCAAATTTGACTAGTTTCTCTTTTATTTCCTTGGTAAAGTTAGTAGAATCACTTAAATTTACAAATAAAGATACAAAATTATTTAAAACAATTTCTAATGCTTAAATTAAAGTAGATATTTCTACTTAATCTATTGCTATCTTATGTACTACATTTTCTAGCACTTTATTACCAAACTTCCTTTCAACTTTCATAAGGAGTTTGTCTTTCCCATCAGTGTTCTCTTTGAATTTGTGCACAATATCAATTAATTGATCAATGATAGGGACTTTATCATTTATCTCTATAGATAGAGCATCTACAAATATTTCTTTAATGTCTTCCAAGACTTTTCTCCTATCTCTTTCAGCTCTTAGCATTCTTTGCTTTTCTCTTTTCTTCCATAGCTCTCCCAAACTGTCCATTTACAAACCAAAGCAAGAGAATGAACAAATAACCATAAGATCATCTATTCGACTCTCCACAATACAAAAGAAATAAGGAGAGTTAAACATATTATTTATTCTTTAAATTGCAAATTTATTAGCCAACTAACTTATAAATATACTCACACTTGACATGATACCATGAGACTGTATTCAAGAATGAGAAAGAAACAATCACATGATTGGTTTCAATCAAAAAAATTAGGTTTTAGACCTCAAGATCCAACACACAAATATTTCCCTTTATTTCAAGAAAACATGACAAAACAAATATAAAATCATTATGCCCCTAGTCATACAATCAAGTTGTAGAAAATAAATAAAACAACCCTCTACTTTCTCCCATTACATTCAAAAATTATTCTGCTCCCTTTGAAGCCTCGGGACTTTCTAAAAAAGAAGAACCACTCTTACATTCTTCTGTCTTCTATTTAGCACTTGGCTATTCCCATAGCATTTCACTTATGGTGGTAATCAATTCTTGACCAAATCTTGATTTTCTTTCTTTTAAACTTTCACTCCTTTCTGGTATGAGTCACCACTACTTGCACCTACTCTTGTGAGCCTAATACCTACTATAGGAGATTAAACTGGGTGTTATTTCCATGGTGATTGGGATAATGTGTCATTTCTTATTAATTAGTTTTGATGTTAGATGTAATATATCATCACCTACCCAATTCAATATTTCTCCATCTCAATACAACATGTGCCTTTCAAATGGCATAAATTGTGTGTATCTACTTCTGTGACTTAAAACTTGGTGGTTGTGTTATGTGCTTATTTATCAAGATTGGAAACATCTTGACATATTAGAGTGGTCAGTCCATGGTGAAGATCCATTTTTTTGTGAGCTCTGGCTTTGACTAAGGTGATTCTTATGTTCTAATCACAAATTCATTCTTAAATTGGGGCATGAACAAAAATCTTGCAGCCATCTTCTTCACATCTCCCAGAAAGTTGGAGATCATAGTTTGGCTTGCAAGATATTCATCCAACAAGAAATGCACTCAATATTGAACTTCTTACAAGTTGAGTTTTCCAAATCCAATCTAAGAATATTTCTTCAAGTTGGCACATTAAACATGTTACTTTATGCACTATTGGTACAATGCTCGAGTTATTCATTCTATAATGTTTAGCTTCCTTTGAACAATCTATAGTCTTCATTTAGGAAATGGTGATTTGAAGACCATGAGCACTAGTAACTATTTTGAATCACTCAAGTTTGCACTTTTATAGGTACTTGTATTTCACCAACCATGATTCTAAGTTGCCAAACCATCTTATTAAGTCGGCCTTATGACCCAATTCATGGGATTTGAACTACTTATGACACCACCATTATATGCCTTTGATTGAAAGGAGATGATGTACATGAGGCATTTTTCTAGACAATTGATTGCATCCTCTTCATTTGGGCTTGAATGATGTATTTGTATCTCTCTCATGACTTTGAGCAACCCGAGGCATCTCTTTGATTTTGAGGTTGCAGAGAAACGTGCCCCTCCTTTTGAGCATAGTCAATGTCTTTGGGTAAACTTTATACCAAACTAATTACTCTTCAATCTTTACTCCTTCAATGGATGAGTGTTGGTGGCATTTTATTAAATATTTTATGGGCATGGTTCACGGAAAAGGGGTCTTATAGTCTCTGTAAAATTTCTATATCTATAGGCTCGTACATGAAAGTTTGCCCATGTTACTCATCCCTATGCTTATGCACAAACCCATCTCCACTAACTTAGATGGAATCACACATTGAGTTAGGTAATTTTTTAAACATTTAATTTTTTCCTACTCTTTGTCCATCCATGATTTGTGGTTGGCTCCTATAATATTGCGATAAGGAAACCTATGGCTTCCCAAGTTGACTATTTATATTGTAACATATTGGCAGATTGTAGACTTTGAATTAGTTGTAATAAGGAATCATCCATGTGGTAAAAAAAGCTTCATTGAAGACATGCATTTGAAACCCTCTTATGTAGAATTATTCATTTCCATTTGTTGTTATATTTGGGATGGGTATCAAACATCAAACCTAGGAGATTGCACTAATCCATATCCTTGTACTTTCCTAATGGAGTACGAGATCTTGGAATTCTTATTTCATGCAATATTTGAATTTAGGAGGTAGTTGGAAAGGTAAATAGAGCTCAAACCACTCCTTGCATTCCAAATTGAAAACTTTTAAGCCTTACACTTAGCATTCACTAGTGATTTTCATGTATATCCATGTGCTTTACCTAACCAGAGTCAACTCTATTCTTCAACTCCCTTTTCCTATTTGAATAAACAAGGGTGGCATTTGGTTATTCATTTGATTTCTTACACATCAGGCCTATGTACCATGGGGATGGGAACTAGTGTTAGTTGATTAAGAGATAATACAATCAAATCTAGAATGGGAATGAAACTTACAATTTAATAATTACATGCATGTATTACTATACTATCAATTGTAAACCTTATGAACATCTCTATATTCCCAAGTTATTCTTGTATATTTAGTTTCTTTGAATTTGATATCCCTGGTGTCTTTATCTTTTCAAATTAGACTTAATGATCTCCATGAATGAGGAAAATCTCCACTTTGCAATTAATTGGTACTTTTTTAATTGTTTGCTATATTTTGAACTTCTAAACCTGCATGCTAAAATTCTAGATTTAACATTGAAGCTCTGAATCATGGGCTTTCAAAAATAGGAATTTGTGTTTCAAAATCTAACAAGGCGGACCTCTAAAGTTGAAGCTTGAACTTTCATTTTGCAAACTCAAAGTTGAACTCTGAATTGATGAACTCAATTTTGAACCTTGAACTCAAACCTCTAAACTTGAGGTTCAAAGTTTTGTTTCAACATATCCTCAGAACATTGTCTTCTTCACAATTCATGGTCTATAAAATCACCATTAGCAATAAAAACCAACCAAAACACCTAAAAAATTTAGAGATTCTTCCCATGGGGCCAACTTTTGAAGTTTACAAACTTGGGTGCTAAAAGCATGCTTACGATACTGACCTATTAAGTTATAACCAACACAAACATGTAGAGTAGAGTGAAATGTGATTGAGAGTAAAATGTTGACCCGTGCCCCCCCCCCCACCCACTACCACCACACTTTCTTAGTATATAGGCATGTGGTAGGACCAATAATAGGTTCATATTTAAGCATTTATTAAGTGATTTTCAAAGTTGTCTCTCCTTTTACCATAAACAAATCAATAGTTTAGAATAGGTTTTAGTCTATGATGCACTAGAACCAATATTCTCTAGAGGTTAATATATGTTGTAAAATTTCACACTCTAAGAGTTCATCCCATGTGTCAATGAGTATCTAATTTATTATCTTAGCCAAAATGCAACTTTATTGATAACACTTGTAATAGGTATTTGAAAATATTATAGCATTTTAATCTATTGGATTCTTGGTATATAATGATATCTTATTATAAGCAAGTATTAGTGAGTTTAGAGAAGGATTATTAAGATTTTATTTTTAATATTGATATCTCTATTCAAATATTGTTACATTTGAATCTATTATTGAGACCTATATGTCATTCCTTATACAAAATCATCTCCAAAGTTTATACTTCTAGAATGTTGAGGATATGTCTCTTTCTTATCTCTCCTTGGTAGAATAGTTGTGTTCCTAGGTGGAAAATTATTGATTTTAGTACTATAGTACATGAGAATCTCCACTTATTGGAAGCTTTCAAAATTTAATGATTCCTTCTTAAGCTTTAAATTCCTAAAGCCTATGATGGAGTGGACTAGAATATCCTATTGAAGGCTCGCAGAGTTTTTGGTTATTGTTGAGAGAGCTCTTCAACTCATTTATACCTATTCAATTATTTTTATTATTAATAGATATCCAACTCACTTCTTTAATGTGTCCCTAGGTAGTAGTTGAGGGATCTCATATCCCTTATCCTCTTCACTATTCTGGCTGAAATACTTGGAATATATATGAACAAACAAATTGTAATTTTTACTGTGAGAGTTCACAAACCTTCTTCAGCCAATTTCATCTTATTACATTAACAATTTATGAATGAAAATATTATGATGATAAGTTATACTATAAAGTAAGAAATGGATATCAAGAATGTGTTTAACCTAAATGGGATTTCTTTGGGACAAATGGTGAATGGATTGAAGAGTTCTTTCTTTTTAATTAACACTCGTGTAGCTAGATAGAAAAGAGTTACTGATATCACAAGTTTCTTTATTAGTACTCTCCCCTCTATCTATCTAGATATTCCCTTTGAAAGAAAACCTACATATTCCTTTTGGATATTGTTGATTGATAAGTGTAATAAAAATTTATCAGTTGGAAAGGGAATTTACTTAGTCAAGCTAGTAAGGTTCAACTTCTCAAGTATTCTCTTTGAAACCTTCCTATCTGTGATTTGATTTTATTTGAAATTTCTTCTAATTTTTTTTTAATTATTGGGAAAATAAAAAATTATAGGGTGGGGGAAATAAAAAGGATCCCCCTTGTGGTCTAGGAGGATATTTATAGATTAGAAAGTGATGGTAGGATTGGTTTGAGAAACACCAAGATATTTAACAAAGCTCTACTATGAATCAAGTTTGGAGAACCTATAGAAACATTGATGAATGGAATGGTATTTGAAATAATAAATATCCATGTAGCATTTATATTTTAAATAATTTCATCCATTCTCCTAATTTATTGAGTGGTTCTTCCCTTTGGAATAACATCATCAAAGCTGGAGAGGTTACATGTTTGGGGGCTTATTGGAAAATTGGAAATGAAAAAAAAAACCTTCTTTGGGATGACTATTGGATCAATATGGAGCCTTGATCTAATGATTTTGATCGTGTCCCTTTCAATGATGAATGTATTACAATATTTGGGTGGTTTATATCTCATTACTAGATAAATGGTAATTGGGTTGGTTTGGCCCTTATAAATTGTTTACTCCTTCCTTTGTAGAATTTGTTAAACTCCTAATCCCTTGAATATTGTATAGGATGATATGTTTGTTTGGAGAGGTTCCTATCCTAGCTTGTTCTTTGTGGCTTCTATTGTGGTATTTTTTTTCTTATTCATTCTTGACTCATCTTATTAGTGGTATAAGGATTAGATTAAGAAATTGATCCCAAAAGATAACATATTTCTTTATCTTGTGCTACAAAACACAATCCTTACTATTGATAATTCATGTAAGAAAGGATTTTGTGCTCCCTACATATGTTATAATTTTCTTATTGAAGTGGAATTAATTAATCATATCTTCCTTTAGATCTCTTTTTATTCAAATATTTGCAGTCAAGTTTTCCATTTATCGAACCTCTCTTGGGTGATCTTTAGATCACTAGTGGACTTTATTTTATAATGGAGTCTTTCCTCTTGTAATGATATCTTGAAATTTCTTGATGCATACATATTCCCACATTTAACTTGGGGGATATGGAAAGAATACAACAATCATGTTTTCAAAGAAAAGGATCTTCTGCTTGAGATTATCTATATGATTATTTTTTAGATCTATACAAGAAAATCTTAATATTATGAATATTTCAACAAGGACCTAGGGGAAGGTGAGTTGTAAGGATTATTACTATATGTTGGATGAGGCTTGAAATTTATAATTGGAAATTACCTTGAATACTATGAATAAGAGTAGGGAGAATTGTGTTTAGATCCTTCCTTCAATGGACTATGTAAAAATTAACTTTTATTAGGCGGCCAAGGGTAATCTTGAGCCTAAAGGGCTTGGAGGAGTGATTAGGGATAAAAATGAAATGTTAATTTTGATTGTGGAACTCCCCTTGGGTAGCTATACCAACTCCATGGTCAAATTTGTAGATGCCTTATAGGGTTTTAATTGGGCTAACAACATAATTTTAGAATTGTGTGATTAGAGGGGGATGAAAATAAAATAATTCAATGCCTTGAGGGTACTCATAAGCCCTTGTAGACCATATAAAATTGGATTAATAGCTCTAAGGAGATAATAGCTTTAGTGGGAAAAGGTTTTGTATCACATATTTATATGGAGGTAAACAACTACTATGTGAATAAAGGGGTCATCAACAAGGGGAGTTTTATGTGGAAGGAAGGGGATAGGTTGGATGCTAACATCAATGCCCTCTTTCATTGTGATATAACCTATGAAGGAGGTTTAATCATCTTTAGTGTGTAATAATTAATTTCTCCATCATATGGTGATGGCATATTTCTCCTTTAAAATTACACCCTTTCATTATTTTATTACATGTTGAATATTTGAAGGGAGTATATTGTCATTATCATTCACAAGTTTTGTGGGTATTTTGGGACTTTCCCTGGAATTTTCTTCACTTGTTTCCTAAAATTTTTTACTTTCTCCAAGCTCTAAAATGTTATTGATTTGAACATGGATGGCCAAAAATGAAGAATGGAGCCCTTAGGATGTGAAAAATAGAGAAGGAAGACCCTTTTTTGGTGCATTTTGAAGAGGAAGGGATTAATTCATACCCTAAAAGGTTGAATGGATAAAATAATAAATTTATAGAGTATTTTGTTCAACACTAGAAGGATAGTTACATCACCTAACATAGAAAGAAGGATTTTTTTGAGGAGAAGTTGATAGAAAATATGACTAGGTTATATTTAGAGGGAATAAAGCTTTATAGAGACCAAAAGTACTTTGAGCTTGTAGTGCAAAAAATTCCTAAATTAGAGAAAGAGTGAGAAGATTTTGAGCACAAATAAAATATATATTATGATACAAGGATCATCAAGTCCATTTGGAAGAAGGATTTGAAGACAATAATGGAATATGTAACCCTCAAAAGACACGTTATTAGGGATTTCAACCACTATTTTATTTTTATAAATCATTTTAGGCTCATGCTAGGGTTTTCTTCCCCTATTATTTGTTGTCACCCCTTAGTACAAGTATTAATAACCGTAGGGCTAATATAAGGAAGTATCCTATGTTGCATGAGAGTTTTCTTATTTTAATTGATAATCATTTAAGGGCTCTCCATGCCCCTTCTAATTTCATTCCTATCTTGGAGGGGAAGGATACAAGTGTGGGTAAGTCTAGTGGGGAGTTAGAGGGTTAAGAGTACTCAAACACAAAGGACGAAGAGTTTAGCCCTTCCAAAAAAACTATGAGGGAGGTCAAACCCAATAAATTTATTAAGGGGCCATCACTAAAGGGAAGGGTAAGAGGAAAAATGTGGTATGTTAAAATTCTAATTATATTGTTGAGATGAAGGGTGCTCCCCTTCATACCACAAACACATAATAGAAAAAAAGAAACAAAAATGATTTGCGAGAATAAAATGTAGGCTTCTTAATGTCTCCACAAATACATAATTATAAAATTTTAAATTAAAATATGAAAACCCACATGGGTTCCTTCCTTACAATAATTTACAAGACAGAGTTGTGAACTATCACCGAAAGTTGTCCTAGAAAACCTATGAACCTTCCTTATATAGGAAAATTTACATTATCAGGAAGGTTCTAGACATCAAACCCTAACTCTTGAGGCTGACCAACCATAAAAATACATATAGAGTCAGCTCAAAACAATAATGACATTTCAATTGGGATTTTTGGGTGGCCTAACTTTAGAAGACTATAACTCATGAAATTTTGATTCAATTGGTTATTATGACCCCATTCTAAAATCCTTAGCTTTTGATCTATAGTGCCTAACTTGTGCAAGATCCAATCAACCTCATTTCATAGCCTATCTTGAGCCTTTAAGGCCTTCAAATGACCAAATATTCACATCGAAAATCCATAATAACTTTATGAATACTCATGATATGGAAGTGAACCTCAATTAGTTAGTTGATATATCAAAGATGAACCTCTACCTCTGAAATTAGAACATTCTGAGCTCGTATGACCAACTTACTACGTAGAAAGCCTCCATAAACAATAACTCTACACTAAGAAAACCCTTATTCAAGAAATATAGAGGATATATTTTTGGGTGATGCAAGAATTCTCTTATATCCAAGATGCTCTTGCATCAGACATTGGGGTAATTTGAGAAGTGACCTCATCACACCTCAGATGTTCAAAGGAAAACCAAGATGGTCAACCTCCTTCCTTGCTAGCCATGATGAATCTTTTACAAGTCTTCCTTTCCATTTGACCAAATATTCTTCATAGGTTCTTCTCTTTGTACTTCTACCAACAAGACATTCTAGTATCTCCTCAATCCCATTTGTAGCTAAAGTAGTTGCTAGAATACTCCACTATGCCTATGTGACTTCATCTCCATCACCTCTTTCATGATATTCTATCATATCTAAAATTTTAAATACTAGTGAAATATAAAATTTAGTAGGAAACTCTACTTCATAGGCATTTCTAGTATCATACTTTTTCAATATCTTCTATGGTCCAAAATTCTTCATTTTTAGCTTATCATATGTTCCCATTGGAAAATACTCCTTCCTCAAAATGAACCATGACTTCATCCCCAACCTAAAATACCTTATACCTCATTTTCTCATCTTCCCAAGCCTTTTATTATGTATTCATCCTTGTAATGTTATTCCTCATATCCTCATGGATGTTCTTCAAATGTTCTACAAAATCCTCTGCTTCAGTACTACTTATCTCTTCGTCATCCAATTTCGTCAAATTAGAAGCATTTCTAGGACTGGTCCCATATATAGTCTAGAATTGTGATTTACAAATACTCCATTAACAAAAATATTATATGGAAATGCCTATGGAAAAATTAAATCCCATCATTTTGGCTTATCTCCAACAAAAAATCTCAGCAAGTTTCCCAAACTCCTATTTACAACCTATGTTTGTCCATCAATATGTAGATGATGTGATAAGATGAACTTCAAATCTAGCTTCACTTCTACTAGAATGTATGCCAAAAATACCCAACAAACTTTGTATCTCAGTCTGAAGCTATACTCTTTGGCAGAATATGTAGTCTCACCACTTCTCTGAAAAGATAATTCTACCACATGAACATCATCACAAGTCTTCTTGTAGGGAATGAAATATGCCATCTTTGAAAATGTATCAACCACCAAAAAGATCGAATCATGCCGTCACTAAGTACTTGGAAAACTAAGAATGAAATCCATGTTGACATCTTCCCAACATTCTACTTCATTCCTTTCACCATTTGGCATCATCTACAACTCTGTAAAAATTTCTTCACATCATCTTGTAACTATGGCTAGTGATAATTCTCAATAATCAAAGCAATGGTTTTGTCTCTACAAAATGGCCATCTAATCCTCCACTATGCTTCTCCTTGATTAGAATCTCTCTCATAAAAATCCTTGAAATTCTCAATTGACTTCCTTTGAACAATATACCATCATGGATTATGAAATTCAACCACATCATCATATCAAGTGTAATAAATTTTGTACAATCTTTCCAAGCTTCACAAAAATCAAGATCCTCTAGATCCAAACTCTTGAGTTCCTTGACCCCAACCACACCAATTTGCATTTTTGTCAATAAAATTTGTCTCCTACTAAGAGATTTTACAACTTTGTTAGACTTCCCACTCCTATGTTTCAAAACAAATGTGTAACTATGAAAAAACTCAACCCATTTCAAATGCCTTTGACTCAATTTTCCTTAACATTCAAATATTATAAAGTTTAATGATTGGTATAAAAAATAAATTCCTTAGGAAGAAGATAGTGTCTTCACTTCTTCAATGCATGAACTATAGCATAAAAATCTTGATCATAAAAAAGAAAATTTTCTTTTGGCATCATTCAACTTCTCACTAAAATAAGAAACATTTCTACCCTCTTGACTCAAAATGTCTTCTATTGTAGTAACAATAGCATCACAATCTACTTGAAACACCTTATTAAAATCTAGAAGTGCTAAAATAGGTTGATCTACAACTTTGTATTTCAACAAATTGAAATAGTCCATCTAAATTCTGTCATATCCCCTCTGATTGTTTTATCCAAGGGTTTGCAAATACTAATAAAGCCCTGAATAAACTTTATGTGAAAAATAGCTAGTCCATGAAAATTTATTACCTCCGTAGCACTCCTTGTAATAGGCCATTTGAGGATAGCTTCACTTTTTTAGGGTCCATTTTTAGGCCTTTTTCTATAACTAAAAATCTTAGGTACACCAAATCCTTCACAAAATTACACTTCTTCGTATTTATCAACAAATTTTCTTCCCTCAACTTATCAAACACCCTATGAATGTGCATCATATGCTCCTCCAATGTCTTTCTAAATATTAAAATATCAACTAGGTAAACAATGACAAAACCACCCAAAAAATCTTTTTAGTACCTCATTCATTGGCCGCATGAAAGTTCTCAGTGCCTTGGTTATCCCTAAAGGCATGAGTAACCACTAATACAATCCTTCCCTTATCTTAAAGTAAACTTTCCATTCATCTCCTTTGATCTAAATCTGTTGATATCCACTCTTTAGATCTATCTTTTTGAAATCCGCAACTGATACAAGGCTAGAGGGTAAGAGAAGGATCCTTCTAGCCATCCTTGCTTAAATTTACACATAGAAGTGACATAATAGAGAAAAGAAAATAATTTGTAGAGTAATCAATTCAACAATGGATTGATAATCTTTATTCAACATACCAAGCTTAAGGCCTACCAAGTTGCAACCACATATTAAACAATTACAATCAATGAGGTTAAGTGATCAGACTTATAGAGCCAAATATTAGTATTTTCCTTCTCTCTAACTTAATTCTACTTTTTCTAATCCTAGATCTCTACTTTTATAGCCAACAAGGCCACAAGCCATCATGTCAGGCAATTTATTACAAATCATAGGTTCTACCCCAAAAGGAAAAATCAAGAACCTATTAAACAAGTAACTTCAATTCCACACAGACAAGGATAGGTCCACACATGTCTCTAAAAGGGAATTCCAAGTGTGCAAAAATCCAAGAGCTCATATGCAATTGTGCCAAAGTCAAATACACACACTACTCGAGATGTCAGGAAATCATCATGCCTTGAACAAAAGAAAGAATAACTTCTACAAAATGATGGAATTAAGATATGTTCTTTTAGATTGAGGATTCACGATAGGTCCGCATTAAGTAGATGGCTACACAAAAAGGGAATCCACAAACAATAATGGCTATTCTTAAAACAACAAATGGGAACTAAAGAAAGGGAATTTTTTTGGTGATGCAAGATTGCCAATGTACCCAACATGCTCCTGCATCAAACTTTTGGGGTAACAAAAACTAATGTTAACATCAAGAAGTCCTGCTATTTTGAGAAGTATCATACAAATCCAACTTAGCCTCTATGATCCAAGAACTATCCTCAATAGGCTTATTCTACCACTGAACCAAGTACTCTTTATAGTCCTTTCCTCTAGTTCTCTTAGTAACTTTTTTGTCCAAAATATTTGTAATCCCTTTTGTATTCCTTTCAAGATAATAAATATTATTAGTAGCCTCTTCATTTAACTCATGGTACTCAAAGATGTCCAAAATATTAAACATAGGTGAAATATCCATATCCTTGGGTAATTCCACTTCAAAATCATTTGCCATTATCATGTTTCTTCAAGATATTACAAGGACCAAACCTTTTCATCTTTATCCTACTATATGTACTAACTCAAAATCTATTTTTCTTCAAGTGTACCATTACCTTATCTCCAACTTCAAAATTCTTATATCTTTTCTTTTTATCTTCTATATCTTTGTATCCTTGATTACTATCATATAGATTTCCTTTGACTTCCTCATGAAAATTCTTCATAAAATCCACAAATTCCTTAGCTTCAACATTGTTCTTTATCTCAACATTCAAATTCCTCAATTTAGTAGTTTCTCTAAAACTCATGTCATTTATAATTTCAAAAGAACTCTTTTTAGCACTTTTATTCACATAATTATTAGATGCAAACTCATATTATGCCAAAATTAAATCCTAATTAGCAAGTCTATCTCCAAAAAAATATCTCAAAAGGTTACCCAACTTTGGTTCACAACTTTAGTTTGCCCATCAGTCCATGGATGAAATGTAGAACTAAACTTAAGATCAGTGTTCAGTTTCCTCCAAAGTATCCTCCAAAAATAAAAATAAAACTTGGTATCTCTATCCAAAAAAATAGTCTTTCTCAATCCATGAAGTCTCACAATCTCTCTAAAAAATAAGTTTACTATGTGTACTTCATCTGATATCTTCTTGCAAGGTATGAAATGTGTCATTTTAGAAAATTTGTCAACCACAACAAATATATAATCATTATCTCTCTGAGTTCTAGGCAATCCCAAAACAAGATCCAAACTAATATCTTCACAAGGTCTATAATGAATAGGAAAAGGTGTGTTAAAACCAGCATTTTGACTACTTCCTTTAGCAACTTGACATATTCTACAACTCCCTACAATCTTCTAAACATCCTTATTTATCTATGGCCAAAAGAACCTTTCTAAAATCATCTTTACTATCTTGTCAAACCCAAAATATCCTACAATTCCACCACTATGTTTCTCCTTAATAGTGTTTTCTCTCATATATCCTCTAGGTATGCATAACTAAAGTCCTTTAAATAAAATGTCTTCATGAATGAAAGAATCAACCCAATTATCTTGTTCATTAGTCACAAGGTTCTTATAATCTTTCCAATGTTCTACAAAATTAGGGTTAGATTCATACAAGTTCTTTAAATCCTCAAAGCCAAGCACTTCAAGTCCCATCCAAGTCAATAAACATCTTCTTATACTCAAATCATATACCACCTTATTATATTTTCCACTCTTATGTTTCAACACAAAGTAAATGTTTTTTAATATACTCAACCCATTTCATATTTCTGTGAATTAACTTATTCAGACTTCCCAAATACTGTAAAGCTTTATGATTAGTGTATAGCACAAATTCTCTAGCCATCAAATAATGTCTCAACTTCTTCAAAGCTTAAATGAATGCATAAAATTCTTGATTGTAGACTAAATATTTCCTCTTAGTATCATTCAATTTCTCACTATAGAAACCTATAGGCTTGCCTTCTTAACTCAAAACAACACCAATGACATTACCACTAGCATTACAATCAACTTGAAAATATTTGTTATAATAGGTAAAGCAAGCATAGGTAATTATGTGATCTTTTCCTTCAATGTTTCAAACCTTATATTTTCTCCATGTCTCCATGTGAATTCCCTTTTATAGCATCTCATAGTTTCAGTCATAGCATTACAAATAGAACTAAAATTTTTGATAATTTTTTTGTAAAAACTTGCCAATCCATGAAATTATCTAACTTCCCCAACACTCTTAGGTGAAGGCTAATCAAGAATAGCTCATACCTTCTTAGGATTCATCTTCAAAGCATAAACAAATATCACAAAGCCAAGATATACAATTTCCTCCCATTGGAATCAATAATTCAATAGTATATTGCCATTGATGTTACACAAATGTCAAGCCTTAACCAAGCACAGTTAGTGTAAGTCAAGTTCAGTCAGGCACCAAAGAAGATTCTAGCATCAACCAAAAAGAAGTCAGTGTCAATTGAGTTTGGTTGGTCATCGAAGCATATAGTGTTAATTGAGTTTGTTCAGTCATCGAAAGAAGTTTAGTATTAATCAAGTGTTCAGTCCAGTGTTAGCCAACTAATAGCTGATTACTTTTGTTAATTATTTGGTTAATACAAGCTAACTAAAGGGATGTTTATTAATGTTTTCAAAGGGTTTTCAAATTGAGTTTTCCTATATTATGATATATAAGAAAGGTCAAGTTGTGAGGACAAAATGTGTATCTTGTTGAGTATGAAAGAGATGGATATGTGAGCAAAGATAATGTAAAGCAAGAAGTGTGAAAGTTAAGTTGCAAAGAAACATCTAATTAGGAAGGATCCATAAGTCAAGCCAGAACAATTATCTAAATCTAAAAACTCAATTTTTTCATCAATTAGGTCAATCATTATTACTCTTTAACAATTGTAGCGATGAAGAAATCTCTTAACAAAGTTGATTTAACAGTCATTGTGAAAATCCTCTAACAAGGTGGCATTTCTAGATTGAGGTGTCTAAAGACCTCTAAAAAAGATACTCTTAATGGGGTGATTCAATTCCTCTAACAAGGTCACACTTAACTGTGTGTTTTGTAACCTTTAACAAGGTTGGCTCCTACTAGGGCTCACTTCAAAAGAGTGAAATATTCGTAACTAGTTGCATTGGTGGTTTTTCCAAATTAGGTTTCCATGTTAAATCTTGGTGTTTCATGTGTTCATGTTATTTTCTTTATGGTTTATACTTATGTAACTAAGTTACTAGAGGTTAATACACATTAATATATCAGAACTAATTTGTTAACCAAGTTACAATAAATATCTAGTTCTAACTGAGCAGAGCAAGAATTTGGATTGTTAAGAAAAAGTTTGTGGTGACATTTAAGGGACTTGGATTTGTTTTTGAGTTAATTGATTCACCCTTCCCCTCTTAGTTACTCCTCTTACATTTCCAACAATTGGTATCAAATTATTGGTGCTTGTAGGAAAAGGTTTTAAAGACCTAAGCTAAAGATCAGGATGTCTTATAGAAGGAAGATTCCTAAACTTAAGAGAAAATATTTTCAGCATGGTAGGAGTTGATGAAGCTTCATATATCAAGCATTAGTGGTGATGGTGTATTTTACCTAGAGAAAAAAAAATGCGGCACCACCAAAGCCTATGTCTAGGGAGAAAACAAAAGAATCAAAGGAACACAATATTATGATGATTAATATTGCATCCTCTTTAAACTATTCTAAATTTGATGAAGTCAAAGATTGTCCTACTACATTTGACATGTCAAAAAAATTGAAGAAACTCTTTGGAGGTGACAAAAATGTTCAAAGAGTTGAGGCATAAAGCTTAAGAGGAAAGTTTGATCGATTGAAAATGAAAGAAGATGAGAACATCACCGAGTACAATGAAAGGGTCAAATAAAGTGATAGTGCAATCAGAGCTTTGAGAGGTACAATTGATGATGAAATAATAATAAACAAGGTACTAAGAACTCTTCTTCCTATTTATGCAATTAGAGTTAGCTATTCAAGATATGAGATGCAATCTAGTACATGATCTAACCCTAGATACTCTTATGGGAAGATCGACTACTTTTGAGTTAGATAACTTTGATAATTATGCTCCTTTTTATAACAATCTTGAATATGCATTCAAAGCTAAACTAACCCTTTGTACAAAAGGAGGGAACTCAAAAAGAAAACAAGCTATGAGTGGAGATGAAGAGGATTCAAATGAGGAACTTGAAGTTATTGAAGTTCTTCTAGCAAAAAGGGTAGCAAAGGGAAAAGGAAAATTTAGAGGAGAGATTTCATTGATTTGTTTCTCATGTGAGGAAGTTGGCCTCATTGCAGCAAAGTGTCCAATCAAGGAAGATAAAGAAGAAAATAAGTTCAAAAAATTCAATGGCAAGAAAGACTTCAAAAGCTACAAGGATTTCAAAAGAAAAAAAAGCAATCATGTTACATTGTAAAAAAATCTAATAGTGATGATGATGAAGATGAAGTAGTTTATATTGTTGTCAAAGATGAATATTATGATGAGGAAAATGAAAAGATGACACTTATCTCTTATGACAACAAAAACAATGCATGGATCATAGATAGTAGCCATCACATCACTAGTAATAAAACAAAATTTGATCATTTAGAACACTATAATGGTAGAAGTGTTAGATTTGGGAACATTGAACCATGTTATGTAGAAGGAAAATGAATCATTGTATTAACTGATGAAATCAAATGTGAGAATGCCCATTGGGTTGAAGTATTAAGTTATAATCTTCTTAGTGTAGCTTAGATGAACAATATAGGATACAAAGTTCAATTCATGAAGGGGAAAGCTAAACTATTAGATGGAAAAGGAAAACTAGTTGGAACTAGAAAGTAGATAAAAGATAATTTTTTTAATCTAGATCTTAATGAAATCTCTTGTATATTATCTCAAGTTGAAGAAATTTGGCTATGGCATAAAAGAATGTGTCATGTTAACTTTTATAACCTGATCAACATAAGCAACAATAACAAAGTAAGAGACATACCTTATCTAAAGAAACCTGAGTTGGGAATGTGAAAACAATGTCAAATTGGAAAAATGAGTAATAGAAGTTTCAAAAGTAAGTCCTATAACTCTGAAGAAGTTTTGGAACTAGTTCACATAGATCTTTGTGGACCAATTGGTGTATAAATCTATTGTGGAGATGTATACTTTATTTTATTTGTTGATGATTATTCTAGAATGATGATTGTAATATTTTTAAAAGATAAGTATGATGCTTTTCAAAAGTTTAAATGGTATTTTGCTATAGTTGAGAAAGAAATAACAAAAATCTAAAATGCCTAGTATCAAAAAGAGGAGGAGAATTCATCTCAAATGAATTCAATGAGTTCTACAATGAAATAGGGATCAAAAGATGGGTATCAGCACCTAGAACTCTAGAACATAATGGAATAGTAGAGAGAAGGAGCATATACATCATAGAATGTGCAAGAACATTATTATCAAAAAAGAATGGTGCACCAAAATACTGGAGAGAAATAATCAGCACAGAAGGTCACACACTGAATCAAGTTCAATAAAAGATAGGTACAAATAAAACACCTTATGAATTATGGTATGGATATAAGCCTAATGTTTGTTATCTTAGAGTATTTGGAAGAAAATGTTATATCTTAAAAGATGTAAGAAAAGGAAATCTTGATGCAAAGAGTGATGAAGGAATACTCTTAGGATACTCCAATAAAAGCAAGGCATACAAATTTCTAAATGTTTCTACTCACAAAGTCATAAAAAGTGCACATGTGAAAATTGATGAGTTTCCTAGAAGAAGTGAAAGATGCTTTAGAAGATGAAAACTGGATAGAAGTAATCAATGAAGATATTGAGAAAATAGAAATGAATATACCTAGTCTCTTGTTCCTAGACCCAAGGATATAAATATGATTGGTACAAAATGGATATTCAAGAACAAAATGAATGAGAAAGTTGAAGTGACAAGAAACAAGGCAAGACTTAATTGCAAAGGTTATGCTCAAGAAAAAGGTATTGATTATAGAAAAACATTTTCCCATATTGTAAGACTTGAAGGAGTAAGAGCACTTCTATTAGGATTAAAGCACTATAACACAATCCCTAACCCTAAGCCCTTTTATACAAGTATTTTTATTGCTTTAGGGTTATAATTAATAATTTTATGTTGGCCCAAAATCCCAATAAAATAGGGCCAAAAAAATTTTTTGTTTATGAAGTATGTATAGTACTTTCCTTATCAGTCACCATAATCTAACAATCTCCCACTTGGGGACTCATCATGCTCCACATTAAACAAAAATCTCTGGGCATTTGGAGACTGATCTTGTAGCTATGCCACTACTCCATGAGGCTCCCACTAGATCAAACCACCTTAGACTCTATTTTTTTATTATTCATGTTCAGTCTACAAGACCAACCGAAGCTAAAGAGGAGTTCAACTTCTCCAATTTTATTACTAACTTTGTAAACATATCTACTGGATTGTTATCTATATGTATCTTGTTCATCTTTAACTATCCATCCTCCAAAACTAACTGAATGAAATGGTACTACAATTGTTTGTGTTTGGTCTTTGAATGTAGAGCTGAATTCTTCGTAAGATGAATGGCACTTTGACTATCTATAAACAAATAATTATCCTTCTGAGGGTGTCCCAATTCTTCCAAGAAGAACTGAAGCCATATCATCTCCTTGGTTTCCTCTATAGTAGAAACATACTTTGCCTCTATAGTGGATAAAGCATTAATCTTCTGCAAACTAGAAACCCAGCTCATGGCTACCCCACTAATAGTAAAGACATAACATGTAGTACTCTACTTGGTATCAATATCCTCTGCCAAATTTGAGTCAACACAACCCTGTAAATCAGTAGTAGAGCCCCCAAAGTGTAAACACTCAATGGATTTTCCTCTCAAATATCTAAGAATCTATTTGACTACATTCTAATGATCAATTCTTGAATGACTCATATACCTGCTAACGACCCCTAGTGCATGTGCAATATCTGGCCTTGTACATACTATAGAATACATCAAGCTCCCTACAACTGAAGCATAGGGTACCTTGGACATCTTATCCTCCTCTTCTTGTGTCTTGGGACACATATCCTTAGTCAACTTCAAATGACTAGGTAAAGGTGTGTTGACAGGTTTAGCATTCTCCACAGAGAACTGTTGTAACACCTTCTCAACATAATCAGCCTAAGATAGCATCAATTTCCTATTCTTTCTATCTCTGCAAGTCTCCATATCAAGGATTTGTTTTGCTACCCCCAAATCCTTCACTGAAAATGCATGTGTTAACTGGCATTTCAGCCCCTTAATATGATCCATGTTAGACCCAGCTACAAGCATATTATCAACATATAAACATAAAATAATGTAGCTATCATCATCCAACCTCTTAAAATAAACACAATGATCTGAATGACACCTAATGTATGCATGCTCATGCATAAAACTATCAAATTTTAGATACCATTTCTGAGGTGCTTGCTTCAAGCCATATAAATTTTTCTTCAATTTGCACACTAAGTTCTCCTTACCTTTGACCTCAAATCCCTATGGCTAAGCCATATATATCTCTTCATCGAAATCACCATGAAGGAATTTTTTTTAACATCGAGCTACTCTAAATGCAAATCTTCAATAGCCACAATACCTAAAATAGTATGGATAGAAGTCATTTTAACAACATGAGAAAATATCTCATCAAAATCAATGCCCTTTTTTGTGCAAATCCTTTTACAACTAACCTAGCTTTAAACCATTTCTTACATCCATCCTCTTCTTTTAACCTGTAACCCACTTATTTTGCAAAGCTCTTTTACCTATAGGCAACTTGCATAAATCTCATATCTTATTCTTCAGCAAAGAGTCCATTTCGTCTGTCATTGCAGACTCCCACTGAATCTTAGTATCCACCTACACGGCTTCATCATAAAATTCAAGTTCACCAACATCAATAAGTAAAATAGAATACAAAGAGGGAGAAAATCTTTGTGGACATCTAGTTTTCCTTGTTGACTGTCTAACATTTACTAGTGTGTGTGGTATTTTTTGTTGTGGTTGTTGCACATCATAAGGAATAGCTAGAACATCATCTTTTGGAGTATCATCCAGCACTACATAATTAGCTTCTTTCTTCTCATGTTATTGCAATAGATCTTTGTACAACACTTTCTCATTGAATATGACATCCCTAATTCTTACAATTTTATGATTTTCAAAATCCCAAAGCCTATAACCAAATTCACTAATGCAATATCCAATAAATACACTTTTATTTTACTTAGGTTCCAGCTTGGTTCTATTTTTCAGAATCTATGCAAGAAAATGCTTCACAACCGAAGGTTTTGAGAAAAGAATAACTCACCTTCTTACTAGTCCATGCTTCCTTTGGAATACCACAACCCAAAGGAGTAGAGGGACCTCTATTAATCAAATATACAGTAGTATTGATAGCCTCCACCCACATGTGTAAGGGTAACCCATCATGCAACCTCATGCTCCTTGCACACTCCAGTATAGTCACATTCATGTGTTCAGCCGCTCCATTTTCTTGTGGAGTCCTTGAAATAGTTTTCTATCTATGAATACCATTAGTGGAGAAATAATCTTCAAATTTATAACTACAATACTTACCACCATTATTAGATCTGAGACATTTTCATTTCTTGCCAGTCTTATTTTCAACCAAGCATTTCCATTTCTTAAAAGTTTGAAATGCATCAGAATTCTATCTAAGGAAATAAACCCATACTCTTCTATTTGCATCATCAATGAATGTAACATAATAATGAGAACCACCATGAGAAGATACCTGAGTTGGTCCCCATACATTGGTATGCACAAGTTCTAATTTTTCCTTTTTTTTTTCCTTCCCAATCTTCACAAAACTCACTCTCTTTTGTTTTCCATACAGGTAACTTTCATAGAAATCCATATTAACACATTTTAGACCTGCTAGAACTTTATTTGAATTAAGTGCTTTCATACCTTTCTCACTCATGTGCCCAAGTTTATTGTGCCACAGTGCTATATTAGAATTTATAGTAGCTATTTGTTCTCCTTGCTCAAGTGCAGCAACTATTCCTGAACATTCATTTTTCTCTAAAACAATTAAAGTAGAAGGAACAATATGACCTGTACAAAGATATAAGGTGCCTACTTTCACACCATTTTCTACTACAAGGGAACCGTTTGAAACCTTCCAACTTTTATCATTAAAAGTAACTACACAACCCTCATCACCGAGTTGCCTTGCTAAAATTAAATTCCTACTCAATCTTGGAACATGTCTTACCTCATGTAGTAGCCAATGATTCCTATTCTACAACTTAATCTTAACTTTTCCCTTTCCAACAATCTAGCAAGATTCATTATCCTCGAAATAAACAAGTCCAAAATCCCTTTGGACATAATCAATGAAATAACCTCTATGAGGTGTAGCATGAAATGAAGCATCAGAATCTAAAACCCATGAATCATCAACACTTTCTATAGATAGAAGCAAAGAATCCTCTTCAGATTTGTTACTTACCACATTTACCTCCTTGTCTCCATCTGGTTTAACTCCTTTGTTTTTCTTTCAATTCCAACAATCTTTCTTTTCATGCCCTGCTTTCCCATAGTACCAGGAATCGTTTGGTCCTCTTGATTGAGACCTCTTCCCCTTTGACTTTCCTCTTGATTTCCCACGATTTTCATAGTTACTTCCTCTCTTAGTCATTCTACCTTGACTTTGTGCATTCAAAGCAATTCCAGATGTAGATCCACCTAAGGATTTCTTACAAGTTTCCTTACTCAAAATAACACCGATCATATCATCATATTTTAGGGTACTAGATCCAAGAACATAATTACTCATAGCCATTATTAAGCCATTCCAGCTTTTAGGCAAAGAACACAAAATCAAGAGAGCCATAATTTCCTCATCAAAATTGATACCCACAGAAGATAATTAACTAGTAATAGTATTAAACTCATTTAAATGATCCACAATAGATCCACCTTTTACCATTTTCATATTAAATAAATGCTTTATGAGAAATACCTTATTTGAAGTGGAGGGCTTTTCATACAGTTTTGCTAGGGTTTATATCAATTCTTCTGTTATCTTTTCTTTTGTAATATTAAATGCCACTGATGGTGCCAAGCATAATTGAATGCTTCCAAGTGTCTTTCTATCTAAAAGAACCCATTCCTCATTTGACATAGATCCCCAATTCTTGGTTTTGCCTTCCAATGGCTTTCATAAATCCTTCTAATAAAGATAGTGTTCCATTTGCATCTTCCATAACTGAAAGTTTTTCCCATTAAACCTATTGACCCTTAGCTTACCCTCATCTATCATCGTTCTCACTCAACTATGAGACTCCCACTCAACTGTGAGACTTTCCTGTAGAGGATAACTGAAAAACAACCTCACTCTGATACCACTTATTAGGATTAAACCACTATAAAACAATCCCTAATATTAAGCCCTTTTATACAAGTATTTTTAACACTTTAGGTTTACAATTAATAATTACATGTCAGCATAAAATCTTGACAAAATAGGGCCAAAAAAAAAATTGGTGAGCCCCAAAGAATTTATGAAGTATGCACAGTACTTTCCTTATCAGTCACCACAATCTAACAACTTCTAGCACATGCAACACAAAAGGGATTCAAAATATATCATATGGATGTCAAATCAACTTTCTTGAATGGAGTTTTGGAGAAAGAAGCTTGCATTGATCAACTTGAAGGTTTCATTGATCCAAGCCAAAGAGACATGGTATGTAAACTTGATAAAGCCCTATATGGATTAAAACAAGCTCTTAGAGCATGGTATGAAAAACTTCATGGATATCTAGTAAAAAATGGTTTTGAGAACACAAATGATAATAGCAATTTGTACATCAAGGAAGGACCTGAAGACAAGATATTGCTTGCAAAAATATTTGTAGATAATATCTTAGTTTTAGGACATGATAACTTATGTAAATCATTCTCAGAAGAATTGAGAAAAGAATTTGAAATGTTTGTGTTTGGAGAAATCAAAGTCTTTGTGGGTCTACAAGTTAACTAGATGAAGGATGGGATATTTATCACTTGATCAAAGTACTTTAGGGAAACATTGAAAGTATTTGGAATGGAAGATTCCAAACCAATTAGTACACCTATGTCTACTAGACATAAGCTCTAAAAGGATGATGATTCAAAGGAGGTAAACCAAACTACCTATAGATCAATGATTGAGAAAATTTAGTATGTGGTTCACACAAGACCTAATATTGCATTGGCAGTTGGCATAGTTGCAAGATTTTCTACAAATTCTAAAGAAAATCACATGATTGTAGTCAAAAGAATCTTGAGATATCTAAAAGGAACTAAAGATTATGGGTTATGGCAAAAAAAAGGACAAAATATTGAATTAAGAGCCTTCATTGATGCAGATTGGGCATGAAGCATAGATGATAGAAAAAGTACTAGTGGAAGAGCATCCTTTCTTGGAAAGAGGCTAGTGTCTTGGACAAGTGAGAAGAAGAACTATATTTCTCAATCCATAGTAGAAGAAAAGTATATTGTTCTAGTAGTAAATTGATCTAACATAATGTGGATCAAGTAGTTGATGTCGATAATGAAGGACAAAATCAAGGAACTAGTGGTAATCTATTGTGATAACACAAGTGCAATCAATATACCCAAAAATCTAGTGATGCACTCCAAGACAAAATACATTACAATCAAATATCATTTCCTAAGGGAATTGGTGCAAGACAAAGAGGTGAGATTGGAATATGTGAACACTAGGGAGCATATCACAGATATATTCACGAAAGCTTTGCCTAAGGATGCATTCATATATCTAAGAGGTAAACTAGGGGTTATTCCCTTCTTTGATGCTCACTAAAGAAAAATTTAGTAAGGCATCAACCAAGCTCCATTGAAGATCAATCAAATTGATGCAGTATAATACAGAGCATATTGCATATGAATTAGTACATAAGGTACATTATAATTTTAGATATCTGTATCCTTTGGAAATTGGTGTCAAAGAGGGAGATTTTAGTGTCAACATGGAAAAGTGATAAGATTGAGGGAAAGTCTTAATAATGGAGTCTACAGCCAAAGAGGAAGAAAATGATAGGAAAGCAGCAGAAACAAATCCAAGTAGAATCTCAGAGGGAGCTAGTATGGATGATGAATCAAAATCAAACTAAGGATATTATAATTGCTCATACCTTCATTAGTTTATGTTGACATGTTTTGTTGCCCTCAATGCCAAAGAAACAGCTTTTTGGAATCAATTATTAAATATTCTATTATCATTGATGTTATACAAATATTCAATATTAATCAAATGTTTAGTCACTAGTACATTTGGGGGTAATTTTTGACATTAATTTTAGAGGTAGGCCAATTTGTCTTGTCTAATTATTTTTATAAAAAAATTGATCCTGATAATGTCAAAATTTTGGCAATAGTTAAGTTGTGTGTCAAAATTTTGATGTTATCAGGGGTATAAACAAAAAAAGAAAAGTGAAACTTCATTTTATCACATAAAAAAGCGTAAGTGAGAGGCTTTAGGTGTGACCAATCAAGAGCTTTTCAACACCATCAAGGTAAGGTTGATGGATTAATTTTCATTCTCTGTGCCCTCTTTTGTTTGGAACTTGCTTTCAAGGTAAGCTCCAACCCTCTTATGTATGCAACTTGCTTAATTTCAATGTAAGTAGGGTTCAAGGTAATTTTTAATTTTCATTATAAGGGTTCAAGGTAATTTTTGTTTAAAACTTTCTTAATTTCATGGTAATGATTCAAGGTAATTTTTACTTTGGCCATCGATTATGATGATTCAGGCATTGTTCATATTACCCAATTTCTCAATTGGATTCTCTAAAGACCTGGCCATTTAAGATTTTTAAGTGTTTACTAAACCAAAAAAATTCCCTTGACTATGATAATAAAATGGATCTATGCCTTCATGGTATAAAACAAAGCCATATTCTCTACAGAAGACTCTCACTAATTGCCATGTAATGTTATTATTGCCACTGGTTCCCATGACTCTGTTACTTTGGCGAAGATTGGAATATTAAATAATAGAAAGAATTAAAAATACAAATCAAAAACATAATAATCAAATAAAGCCAATAGTGGCATGTTGTGATGGTTAAGTTGTTGCATTGTTATCCTTGCCATCAAGGTTCAAATCTCATGGGGATGAGGTCCCCCATTTGTAAAAAAAAATAATAATAATAATCAAATAAAGAGAAATATTGAATGAGAAAAGATGAAAAACATAGGATACAAGACCTTAGAAACATTTGAAATGCCAAAGCTTGAAATGAAGAATCCTAAACTAGTAAAGCATCTTATACACAACCCTCTGAAAAGGGTGAGAAAATGATCAATGATTAATATTATTATCCATATGAACAAAAATATCATATTTTTATCCACTAAAAATTTTAGTTTCTTTTTTTAAATGACCCAAATATTTTTGTTCCTAAATTTTCATTTGAATGTAAAGTTAGTTAAATGAGGTGATAAAATTGCATATGCAAATGTATGTATGTATGTATGTATGTCTATATATATGTATGTATGTATATGTATGTATGTATATATGTATGTATGTATGTATGTATATTTTTATGTACGTATATGTTATGGTTCGATGAAGATCGAATCAACAAGAGTAAGGAAAAAGCAAAAATCCACAAATTTCAATATAATGAAATGACCTTTAATGCCTCCAACACCTAAATGATTGTCAAAGACCTATATTATGATCCAAAGTGGTTTGAATGGTCTTAACATATTAACTATAAAGTGATTCAACTAGTTCTTCCCTTCCACAAACCTACTATGGTCATAAACTAGAAAATGCACAAGATAGGCCTAGTAGCCCTACCAATTAGGTCTCTGACAAGCTTCTAAAATGCATAACTTTTAAGACTTCCAAAACACTAAGAAAACATATAACCTTTTTAGATACCCTTTATTGAATACTTCAACATGCCAAAAAGATTAGATAGGGTTACTTTGGAAAATAATCTTTGTTTTAACGCTTGATCAACAATTTAGATCTTCTAGATGATGGATTTGCAAAGCAACAATTGGTGAAACTTACCCCCAAAATTGAAGATTCTCCACACTCTCATTAAATGATTTTGATAAAAGGAATTTTCAATCAATTTAAGTTTATAGACCCTGCAAGTGCAAAAGCCCAATTTTTGTTTCAAAACCCTTAAAAACTAGGGCTTCCTCAATCTATACTTTCCCAACACTTTCTTCAACAACTGATGGATGGAACACCTTTTCCTTACCATATGTAGATATAATCCAACATAAAATTAGTAACCCTTTAAGGCCAATGTGCTATTGTTGTAGCATACCAACAATTTTAATGTAAAATTCCTTAAATTAGTTATGGTGATCACCAAAATACTTCATTCCCTCCTTCACAAATGCATGTAGAATGGTTAGTTGCTATAAAATATATTGGAAATAAGCCATTCCATGAGAATTAGTAACTTACATTCATGTAATGACTATTTCATAGTTGAGTCATCAAAACTACCTACAAATTGGAGATTATTATGATAGTCAACAAAATATGAATGGAAACACTTCAGAGGACCTTGAATCAAAGCATGAAAGTGGAAGATTAGACCATAGGTTAATGTCCTATTTCATTTAAGATCAACTTTCCTTCAAAAATAACCAAAAAAATGAACAAAACTCATAAATCTTGCAAAAATAGAGGTTTTCTTATTAAATCTATGTGCAGTCAATATATGATCTTTGTAATGTAATCATAGTCTATCAACACGTCCAATAGTTTGACTGTTGAAACTTAAGACGTAGATGTTGAATGAATAGTACTAGATAGGTGGAACTTTTTAAAATACAAACCAAGAATGTCTTCCCCATCCTCATACCCTTCTACTCACCAACCATTAAGAGTTTTCACTATGGGAATTAGGAGATATTCATTATTTTCATTCAAACCCTAATTGCAAGGCAAGGTAAACAAAAAGCTTAATAAAATCCAAAACTAAAACAACTTTCTCCTATTTGAAAAAACAAATTATTGCATTCATCAATCCTCAAAAACTCAACTTTCTAAAAACATAACAACAACTGATTATCACTCTACAAACAAATTTTAGAAAGAGAGTCTTTTGAATCTGGCAAGGGCGTTGGCTGTGGAAGTGGGAAAAATGGTTCTAGGGCTTCTAGCAATGGTGTGGTGGTTGCTAGATATGGCAATGGTATGGTTGTATCTGGCCCTAGTGGTGTGATGGCTTCCGAATGTGGCAAGGGTGCTAGCTACGAAAGGAGGAAAAATGGTGCTAGGGCTTCTGGAAATGGTGCGATGATTGTTGGATCTGGCAGTGGTATGGTCGTAAGTGGTTTTGGTGGTGTGATGGCTTATGAATTTGGCAAGGGCACTAGTTACGAAAGTGGTAAAAATGGTGCTAGAGCTTCTGGCAATGGGGCGGTGATTGATGGATCTACCAATGGTATGGTCATAACTAGTTCTACTGGTGCTAGGGTTTTTGGTATTGGTAAGGTGGCTTCTGACACTAATTTTGGTGTGGTAGTTGTCAATTTTGGTTCAAAATCTAGCAAGGATACTTGTGCTAGTGCTAGGATTTTTTGCATTTTTGTAACGGTTGTTGGTTCTAGTAGTGACACTAGTGCTAGTGCCAAAGTTTTTGGTAAGGTTGTGTTGGGCACTAGTTTTGGTTTTGTGGCTTCTAAATCTGGCAAGGGTGCTCGTGTTGATGTTAAGGTTTTTGGGAATGATGTGGTGGTTTCCCATGCAGTAGATGTTAAGAAACGATTTTCATATGTTGAGTCCTTGTGCAAGGGTAGGGGTTTGGAAAAGGCTACTAAACCTTTTCTATCTCCTTTCATCCCCACCTGTAAGCCAATTTTGCTTAATTTGGGGGATGAGTTACTTTTAGAAATTGAAGAAAATTCTAGGAATCTATCCAAAAATTCTATCATTTGTTGCTTTAAAGGTTTTTGGCCTACACTCTCGAAGCTCCATGCTTGGATTTCAAAGCATTGGGATCCATATATTATGGCTACTGTTGAGATTTTCCCTTTGATCAAAGGTTTCTTCATTGTGACTTTTGTCAATTCTAAGGATAGGAAAGTTATTCTCTATGATCAGGTCTTTTATTGGGAGAACCACTTTCCTTTAATGATTAAACTATGGCATCTAGATTTTAACCCTCAAACAGAGTCTTTCAAAATCCCAACTTGGGTAAGGCTTCCTAATCCTCCTCTTCATTTTTGGGTGAATTCTATTTTAATGGAAATTGGCAAGGCTTTAGGGGATTTTTGTATGGTTGATTCCCAATCTTTTGAGCATTTCCATTCTACTTATGCTAGGATTCTAGTGGATATTGATGTTCCAAAGGGTCTCTAAGTTGAGATTATATTAAGTTATTCAAAAGGCTCTTGGACTCAGTCACTTGATTATGAGGGCCTCCCTTTTAGGTGTAAAAAATGTTTCAATACTAGACATATGGCTGCTAAGTGTGAGAATGAAAAAACTAGAAATAAAAAACTCTCTTCCTGGTGGAAGGGTGTATTGGAGTAGTATTATTTAGTAGTCAAATATTCTATTCTAGTGGATGAGGTTTCTAGATCTATAGAGTAGGGGGCTTCATCCTCTATATTGGAAATTATTCCTTCTTAGATGGTGAATGCTTCTGATTCCAAGATGGATGCCCAAGTTTCTTATAAGGTTGTTCCTTTGTCTACTAGTAGTCTTAGAACCTTTCAAAAGGAGGTTGAGACTATTTCTAGTCAAGGTGTTAAATTTGGTGTTCTTGGTGCAGACTCCGGTCGAGATAATTCTAGTGGTTTTGGTGTTGAGACCGCTAATTCTGGACAAGGCAAGTTGCATTGTGCTACAACTCTTGGACCTAGTCATTGCATATCTACTAGCTTTGGTAATATTTCTTTTGGGTTTGCTCTTGCTGCTATTGGAATTGGTAATCAAATTGCTAGTATTAGTTCCAATCTAATGGAAGAAGTGATGACAAATAGTCCTTGTTAAAAGGATGAGATTCAAACTGCTAGTATTAGTTCCAATATGATGGAAAAAGTGATGATAGATAGTCCTTGTCAAAAGGATGAGTTTCTCTCTATTGTTTCTACTAGAATTGGTAATTAGAATATTGGTATTAGGTCCAGTCTACTGGAAGAAGTGATGACAGATGGTCCTTGTCAAATTTTGGATGATTTTCCCTCTATTTTGGATTCTCAAAATTGGTAGTCTAAGGCTGTAATGGTTGAGGAGGGGTGGACACCTATGACTAGGAAAATATCTAAAAGGGCCCTTTCTCAATTTGATATTAATTTATGCTCTCACAAAAAGGGAGTGAAATGGAATTCTTAGTCCCCTTAGCTGGTTAAGAAGTTCCTATTGGTTCCTTTTCTAGTTTTTTGTTGGTGCTGCTAGACATATAATGTTTTTTTTGTTGTAGCATGCTTCTGGTTTGGATCCCTTTGGGATGTTTGGGCTTTCTTTGAATATCTTTTGGGTCTATTATGTAAAGGGGTTTCAGGTCCCCTCAAAACCTATTTTTGCCTTAATCTAAAACAAATTTTAGAAATATTTAATCTAATTGTGCATGATTTTCCCACCAAAAGGATTGTTATTTCATTCCAAATTTGTACAATACTATTCCAACCCTAGACTAAGTTAAATATAATAAATTTATAGGTCACAACTCTTGACTTTACAACTTCATCCTTCCAAGTTCGATCAAAATAATGATCGAACTATTAGACTTCCAAATTACAAGAAATATGCAAAAAGTTGCATGACAACTTTATTGCAATTTTTATAACTTTTACACAAACTTCAAATAAAAGACTCCACATGCCTTCAAAACTACACCACAATATGCAAAAAGATTATAAAACATAAAAAATGGAGATTTTTGGTCAAGTTATAATGTCTAACCAATTGTTGACCAACCTTTGACTTGCCTATAACCTTCTTACAACATGTAAACAACTTGCCCAAATGCATGTTTGAAATTGCCTAAACTATCTTGTGTCAACTTGGACACTTATTAACCTTCTATACTATCCTACCTAGTGTTTGACCACCTTATTTAGGACCCAAGGCCCCTACACCAAGATCTAGGATTTTTTGTCGTGCCCTTTTCATCGATGTGTATGTGTATGTGTATGTGTATGTGTATGTGTATGTGTATGTGTATGTGTATGTGTATGTGTATGTGTATGTGTATGTGTATGTGTATGTGTATGTGTATGTATGTATTTATGTATGTATGTATATAAAAAATAAAAATCACTCAATAGATAGCATGGCCATAAGCTTTTAAACATAACTATATAAGGAATGAGTTAGGACGTATATAGGTCAATTGGTCTACTTGTTGATTAGCTGGGTTGATTACAAATTCCTATAGAACTATCATCATATCAGGTGCAATAAAACGAGCAATCAAATGTTCCCAGCTAGCATTAACTTGACTAGTCTATTTAGACCCATTAATTATTGTCACAATATTTTAAACATAACTACATTAGGAGTGAGTTAGGACGTATATTGGTTAACCTTACATTAACTGTAAACTACAACACAAAGGTTGCACTAGGGTATTATAGGATTGTAATTATAGAAAACTACTTGATTCACCCAAGTGGGTGTGTGATGGTGAAGACTTATATTAGGTGAGTAAAGTTCACCATTGGTTATAGGAATACAACTACATCAAAATAATTAGAAACTAGAACTACATATTCCTTATGTAGGAATATACAGATCTTGATCCCATGTATACATATATGTAGGAAGCCTGGTAGGTGGAGTATGCCTCCAGTGTGCAGACACCTTGGACATAGTTAGCTAACCTTGGACATAGTTAGGTAGCATGGATTGTCACAATGTAGTATGCACTTTCTCCCTTACCTCATGGATGTAATAGTTCAAAAGCTTTCTACCAAGTTGAATGAAGTGTAGAATCAATGCTAATGTTATATTATTCAAAATTAATGCCAATATTTATATTGTATAATTCATTTGATTTTTTTAGATGCCATTTGTACTGAAGAGATAGTAATATTTAATCATTTAATTATTATCGATTATATACAAGATATTACTAATGCTTGTATTTTTATATTTGTTATAATTTTATAGCCTAAATATTTGCTTGTGAAGAAAGTCCATGCCTAACAATATAAACCCAGAACAAAATAAGACAAAAATTACTAGATTTTGATCTCAATTCAAAAGAAATGGTGATGGAAAATGTTATTGTCCTTGCAAAAAATGTAAGGGTTTAAAGAATCAAAGAATTCTAATCACATCATCTCAAAGACATTGTAGGCAATGTGACCACATTGAAGGGGGAAAGGATTTTTATCATTTGGTGAATGTGGATTTTGAACTAGTGGAACATGGAGGTGTGAATATCAAAGTAGAAGGTAATACTCCCATAGAAGAAGATGATCTTGAGGTAGAGAACACAATTGAAGATGTTGGTATTGGTGCAACTGATAATGTGCCAGAGAACAGGATTGAAGAAGATTTTACTGGCACAATTGATGAAGATGATGAAGATGATGATAATCATGCATATAATGATGATGATGGAGAGAACCTTGATATACCTATAATTTAAAATGCATATGAGCCCCTATACCAAGGCTCCCAAACAACACTTCTCTCCATTGTATTGTTGCTGGTAAACTTCAAGGTTATGAATGGTATATCCAATGTAGCAATCTCATGTATGCTAAGGTATAGTGTCATTTTTGTCGTCTTCTATGTTAGCATACCATTAATGTTCTTTATATTAATATCAATATTTTTTCATAGGTTGATAGATAAGTGTTTGTTACCACCATCAAACATTCTACCTCACTCTTACCAAGAATTATCAACCATTATGAAAGATATTAGAATGGAGTATCAAACAATACTTGCATGTCCCAATGATCATATTATATATTATAAACAACATGAATTTGCAATATAATTCCTTGATTTTCACATTAGTAGATAATTATCAAATCAAATAACAAAAAAGGTCCCTGACAAGGTTCTTTGGTACATTCCCATTATTCCACGTCTGCAACGATTATTCAGGTGTACTAGCTTGGAACAATTTATAGATACATGCATGCAATAGAATTCAAGATGACATTATTTGAATGTCTATGGATGGTTCTTCATTTAAGGACATAGAAGATAGGTGGCCAATATTTAAACAAGAACCTCATAATCAGAAGTTTTCATTGGTAGCAGACAGTGTCAATCCATTTGGAGAGATGAGATCTATTTACTCAATCTAGCCTATTTTTGTTATTAATAATCACATTCCTCCTTGGATGTCTTTAAAGAGGGAGCACATAATGTTGGCAATGATTTTACTAGGTATTTTTCCATTTAATAGTCATCTAAATTAGTTTAAAACCATAGTATCAAAATGGTCGTAATAATTATGTTTTGTTTATGTTCATTCAACTAGGTAAGTACCAAGTGAAAGATGTAGATTTATATATTGATCTATTGATTGATGAATTTTTGGAGTTATAGAATGGGGTTATTATTTATGACATCTCTAGACCAATTGGTGAAAGGAAAATTCAATTTCATGCAATGCTTGTATGGACTATACATGATTCTCTTGGACTAACACATTTTTATGGTATGTAAAATTGTTAATACATATTTTTCATTGTATGTTTAATTTGTGTGTGATAATTGTAAATATTAATCTTATATTACACATGTCATCCAATTATACATGATCTTGTAGGTCTTTAGACAAAGGCAAAATTTTCATGTCCAATTTGTGTTCCAAAGATGAAATCTTGCCATTAAAAAAGTTTAGGAAAGTAGTTGTTCGATGAGCATATACACTTCCTCCACAAAAATAATAAGTATAAAATTGTCAAAAAACATCTTTTCAATGGGAAAGAAGAGACAACATCAAAACCACAAAGAATGACACCTCACATGTGGAAGTTGGAATACAATAGAATGAATCGTCGAGGTAATGTCATTCCATATGATATAGGTTTTTGTATGAAATTTAAATTTGGATACTGTCTTTTGTTTACTAATGATATAATTGATTTTCATGATATAATTGATATAATTGATTGTCAAGGCATTGATGAGAAACTTCCTAAAGGACTTAAAAGTTATCCTAGACAATTTAGTAGGTTGTCGTACTACAAGCACCTCCCAATTGTCCATTTGTTTGATGCTATGCATATTGGAAAGAATGTAACATAGACACTATGGAAAAAATTGGATTGAAGGTGTGACAAAGAAAAATTGGTCAAATTTTTCAATGACATTAATGAATCCAATCATGCATTGAAGTTTTTTGTTGAATCAAATAGAAATAGAAACCGAATAAATATGAGTGTCATTCTTGCTTGATAATGCAGCAACAAATTGATGCCATATATAAAGCCATAAAAAAACTAAATTTCCAATAGGATTTGCTACAAACATAAGCAGTCTCATATCAAAGAAAGGTGATTTTGGGTTAGAGTTTAAAATGCATGATTGGCATACCTTTGTCAAGGTACGTCATGTTCTTCTATATTTATAATAAATTTGTAAAACATCATGTACTTTTGATTGTTTTATTTTATAATGTATTGAAAAGATCATTTTATTATTATTGCAATATATTCTACCTCTATCTCTCCCACACAACTTTGACAACATGAGTGTCAAACATGTTATATATGATCTTAGGAAATATATGAGGTTAGAAGTGTTATTTGTTAGATTTGTTGTATTGAAGTGTTATTAGTCTCATTAATATATTTTTGCATGATGAATGTCTTCTAGGTGGTTGTCATCTAAAGAAATTGTTAAAAAAGACATAAATCAATGGAAGAGAAAAATTCCTCAGCTTTTGTGTGGGATGCAAAAGTGTCTACCTTCAACTTTTTCAATGCACAAGAATGCTACCTCATACATCTAGTTGAGGAGATTGAATTGTGCGGACTTGTACCAACTAGGTCAATGTGGATGATTGAGAGTCACTTAAATTTTTGAAGGGCTTTGTTTGACAAAGATCGCATCCTGAGGGTTCCTTGGTTGAGGGATATATAGTTTACCAAACCATGGTTTACATTAGTGAATATCTTCCCAAGTTTACATCAAAGATCCATATAGATCGCATTTGGGATCCCAATTCCCAACTCCATGAACAAATTCAAAGGGGAGTACTTGATGGGGAAAAGTAGATTGAGAAAAGTGAGAGGTAATTATAAGATGTTATTATACTTAATTATTATCCATCATCAATATAAGTTGTTTTTAACTGGTCTATTTATTTTATATAGTCACTTGTGAGTGAGATGCACTTCATTTGTATATTGCAAATAATCTTGATTAGATGATGGTGTGGATTCAACAATCTCAACAAAATAGTTACTCATTAACATGATTTTTTTTTGCTTCATTGGTTAAAGAAGCTCATCATAATGGAGATCCCAATGTTGCGCCAATGGTATTTAATCTAGCAAATGTTTTAAGAGGTGGAAAGGTATGTATAATTTAATCTATCATGACCCATTTGATTAATATCAACTCAAAGATGGATGCATAATTTTGACATGTTTTAAAAGTAACAGGTCAAGCACCACAAAGCTATGTACTACAACAATCATAAATTTTGCATAAAAAAGGTGGACGAGACTAAGAGAAATTGTGATTCTGGGTAATTACAATGTTCAAGATCACCAATATTTCATCTAGAAATAACATGCATCCTCAACAATCTAAAAATAGTACTATGTCATTTTGGATGATATAATTGAGTGCAACTTTAATTCCTTCAAACAAGTTCTATTCGGTGTAAAATGGTATAGGCTACTACTGAATCAAAATGATCTTGATAGAACTGTCATTGAACATGACAATGGATTTACAATGGTTAATACAATGTCAATGACCTGTATGGGATATCGCCTATGCCCCTATGGGTGATGCTTATGAGACTCAATTGCCTAAAATTTTATGGGCTTTGGTTAGCTAATAATCAATCTATAATAACTGTTCCTGGGGCTGCGCTTGGATATGCACATTGATCCTTTACTGGGTATTTGTCTCACTCTGGTGCTTGCTTTGTATATGCATATGACTGCTATGGATCTCTATCTCAAATTGAAACATATGGATTTTGGGTGGTGCCCCTACCTTTGCTCTTAGTGTCGGTCCCTACCATTCTATAGGCAAGTGGATAAATGGATTATGGCTTCCTAAAAAATTACTTTCTTTGGCCCTAACATTTTATAGGCAACTAGGTAACAAACTAGTGTCTACACCATGGCTAGCTCTAACCCACCTTCATATTGGCCATAACCAAGGATTGGGAAAAGAACCAATCATGAGATGCAACATAGTCTTTAATGATTGATTATTCAATAGTCACTCCATATAAGTGTTATTGAGGGTCTACCAATAATAGCCATGAGTTCCTTTCTCTCACTTCGTTCCTTATGCCCTACTTCATTCGCTGGATTCTTAGCAGGGTTATGACTCTCTACAGAATTGGAAGGTATGTAATGGACTATCAAACTTGATTAAACAAGTGGAACTCAATATGTTGAAACTACGAGTGATACCTTAACTCAAGCTTTTTATTTTGCCTCTAAACTAGGATGCTTTAGGGATGGTGACAAGGAAGCTGCTACTTTCACTAAGTCAACTAGCTATGCATTTTTGCCCCACCCCTTAAAATAGTAGGGCTTGCATGCCACAAATGACCTATGAAAAAGAAAAATCCTAGAACAAAATGAGAAGTGGCTAACCAACTTTGATGTGAGACATAATTGACTGCATTAATTTTGATAGCTACACCACCCATAGAATTTAAATAACCTGAAGAAACATAAGTCATATATTCTACTGAATGTCATTCTTGCCAAGGTTGTATGTCTTTTTCTATCTTACTTAGGTCCAAACCATTAGGACCTCTTAAAGGTTCCAACTGGGGAGCACAAAGATCCCAAAAATGCATTGTTTCCCCTCCAAAAATGATTTCTCTAGTAGGAGAACGCATAAGATATTTACCTAAACTAGTTGGCCCTTGGGTAGACCCCACACTAGCTCCAAGATGCTAGTCTCTAACTAGAAAATTAAATGCTTGTACTTGAGAGGCCTTTGGGCTGGTAGGTTCATAGAATTTGCTAGGATAAGTCATATTGTTAAACCAAACAAAACAACAAGCAATAACACCAAAGACAAAGAGAGTTGCCAAACTATAAGATAAGTAAGCTTCTCTGGACCATACAAATGCACGTTGAGCCAATGCAAAAGGTTTTGTTAAGATGTGCTAGATACCACTGAAGATACAAATGGAACCTAACCACACATGTCCTCCGATTAGATCTTTTAGATTGTCCACACGAGCAATCTATCCCTCCCCTCCAAAAGGGGACTTTAGTAAATAACCAAATATAGTACTTGGGTTATAAGGTTCATAATTTTTCTTATATCTCCACCACCGGGAGCCCAGGTATCATATATGCCACCAAAATACAAAGCCTTAAACATTAGGGGAAAAGCACCAACACCTAGCAAGATTAGGTGTATACCTAAAATTGTGGTCATTTTGTTCCTATCTTTCCATACATAATAAAAAAATGGAAAGTATTCTTCTAAAGTTTTGGGTCCAATTAGTGTGTGAAATACCATCAAAGCCTAAAACTATAGAAGAAATTAAGTGAAGTACCTCAGATACAAAATAGGGAAAAGTGTCCAAAATTTCCCCACTAAAACCAACTCCCCATCCTAGAATAGCTAGATGGGGAATCACGATTCATAAAAAATTACATCCTATTTAATTTGAGGGACTGAACAAATTTTGACTTCCATCCAGAAGTCACTCTCATAAATTGGCTATATTCATAAACTAGCCATAGCCAGTTGGAAATGAGCCCTATGTTCCTCCAAGCCAATGTGAGCAAGTGTTTTACTTTGGCATTTCACATAAATTGGGTGGTCATTTTTCATTAGATGTGATCCAAGAGGAAGACCGATAAAGTATAATGTGATTGAAGAAGAAGATACCAAAGAAGTGGAAGATGAAGTAGATGATGATGGTGAAGATGAAGGAGGAGATGATGATGTTGATGATGGTGGAGATGAAGAAGGAGATGATGATGATGATGATGATGATGATGATGATGATGATGATGATGATGATGATGGCAAAGATTGCAAAGATGTCCATGATGATGGTTATGGCATTGATGATGATGATGGTAAAGATGATGATGGTTGTGATGGTGATGGTGATGGTGATGGTGATGGTGATGGTGATGGTGATGGTGATGGTGATGGTGATGGTGATGGTGATGGTGACGGTGATGATGAAGATGATGATGATGATGATGGCCATAGTGACAAGTATGATGTTGATGATGGTCATTCTAATGATTTGGATGATGATGGTGATAATGATGATGTTCATGATGATTTGGATGATGATGGCAATAATGATGATGTTCATGATGATGAGATGGAAGAAGAAGATGATCAATAATATGATCAATGGAAATGTATTAGCTTTTGATTACTTATAATATGTTTTTTGTAGAAGCAACCAATTGAAAAATATACAATGTTATGTTTTTTGCAATGTATGCATATTGTTCACATTATGTTCTATGCATAATTTGTAGCATAAGTGTCATGTAATTTGTAACTAACTTAAGACAAATGATTTACAGATGCAAGAAACTATACCCCTTTAATGAGGATTGTACAAAGTGACATGGTTCAGGAGGTATAAGTTTATTACATGCTTGCTTTCTCTTTACCTTTGACATTAACTTTAGGCAAACTTTATCAATGTTAGCCTCATTTTATAACAAAATATTTTGCTCCTTCAACTATATCTCTCATTTGATGGGCTTTAGGTAACACCAAATAGGTATCTACCAAATTTGTCTTTCTCGAGTGAGGGAAATGTGGGAATAGAAGAGGATAGTGAGACAAGTAGTAGGTCTACGAAAGAGAAACAAACTAGAGGCAAAGAGATTAGAAAAAAATCAATAAACACAGGCAATTTTTTCCTACTCAAGGGGGGTCATGTTCTTATGAAGATGAGACAAAGGGTGACATCAAAGTTCCCTTGAGGTACACACTGTTAGTGTAGTTTTTTATTTTTCCTATTTTGTTAGGTTTTTCCTACACTTTTAGTAATCTCGATTAGGTTAATAAAGTATGTCTTATTAGGTGAATGGTTCTGAGGTGTCACCTTCCTACATGTGAGCATCCATTAGCTATCTTGGGAAGATACTTTTCTATCTTTAGTCCGATAGATGGTTGCTCCTCATTGGTTGGTGTTGCCACCTCCTCGCTCTTCCTAGCCTATATAAGCATGCTACCTAGCTTGTATTTGTATCTCTTGTTTTTGCATCCTCTTAATGCTATTTTGCTTTCAGCATTTGCATTACTCTCTTGGAGACTAACTCTATGATGCTATTTTGATTTTGTATCATTTGCATTCATAGTTTAGATATTTACTCTTTGCACTAGTTTTTTGGGTTATTAATCTTATCAGATTCTAACATGGTATCAGAGCTTTTCTATGTGCAAGAGTAGATTTTAGTTTCCTTATTTGAGAGATTCGGGGGGGGCAAATAAACTTTATTGTAGTTTTTTGAAAAACAAAGTATGCTCTTCTCTTGCATCTTTGGATGATCCTGAGAATCAGAAAAGTTTTGACAAAAATGATTTTTCTCTAGGGTTTCAATCTCAAATCTGACAACCAACTTGCATATTTGGAGTTTTCAATCAGTTTTGTAGGTTCTAGCATGCCATTGATGGACTTAGGAAGCTGATCCAACATTTGCATGTCATATTCTGGTTGTTGGGGTCATTTTTTGATTTTTGGAGCCATTTTTTACTGTTAAAGGTGTCTGATTTACACTACAGCAACATCTTCTGTACATCAGCAAGAAAAATGCTTTCTAAGTTTTGTTCACAACCCCGAAAAACCATCTGGGTATCTTTTATATTTTGCATGCAAGCTGTATATTTTGCAGAATCAAGCATGCAAAGCTACAGCCATACCCCTCTCCATTGGCAGTCGCAGATTTGAACACAGTTTTCAAATGTCTCATTCTTGCTCATACGGACTTTGATTTTGATGATTCTTATTATGAACTTGGCTATTTTTTTGTGCTCTATCCACTAGTGGAGTTGTTTTTTGATTTTCATGCATGAATTCTTCAGAAATTGCAGATTCTCAGCCTTGACTATGCACAATTCTTATTTTGGAAACTTCGGAGGATCATAACTTTCTCATACGACCTCGTATCGAGGTGATTCTTTTTTTGAAAGTGCATAATTTTTTGAGTAGATCACAGTGGTGCTATTTTTTTCCTTGATTATTGTGCCCAAGTTTCACTTTTAGCATATGCTCTTCATGAGGAGGCCCTGTCAGTTTTTCTTCCGTAACTTGAGCATATGGACATTTTTTTTGATTCAAAAAATGCATCGAAAAGCTAGTTCTAAGACAGAGATGATGGTATAGGTTTTTTTATTTTTGCTACAGTATGGTTACCTATTTTGGCAGTCAAAGACAGCTGTTCTATTTTGCCTTCTGAGAGCCATATCTCGCTCATTCAAACTCTTTTTTGGTCTCGCCAGATATCGTTGGAAAGCTAGTTCTATGAGTTATTCAGTTGCAGAGGTCTTTTATCCAAATTCTACTCCAGGTTCTTTCTCCTTCAAGTTTTTCACTTTCGCACTCTAGCGGATTACTTGGATTCTACAGCTCCTGGAATCTCTTCTTCTGTTATTTTGGCTCACTCTTCTTTCTGACTTTTGAGCATTGTATGCTTCTATTCTATTGCATTCCTTTTTCTGTAAATGCACTGAGATAAAGTGCCTGCTTTTGCATATCTAGGATCTTGTACACCTTGTGTTTGTTTGTACTCGCACTCAGTTATAAGGTGCCATGGGGGGTCATGATGTTTTGCCATTTTGTGCTCATCCACCTTTGTCAAGTGAATTTTTCTTCCACAACATTAGCCCATGCAGTGTGTTGGTGACACCGCCCTTTATCCTGTGCTTGTACTTCTATTGCACTATTGGTGTTCCTGATTCTTATTCTTGCAGATGTTTTTGGCATTACATTTCACTGTTCCTGTCACCCCTCTCCCTGTTCAACATTATGGGGTGGTTCACCTGTTGGCTCTATTGCTTCTTTGGTTCGATTGAGTGATCTACGTATTCAGTTTTTGTTCCTATATACTAGGCGGATACAGTTGCTAGGCACCTATGCATTTCGGTGAGATGGTTCATCTACTATATAGACACTCATTCATTCCTACCTTTGGAGGTCACCTCTTCGATTGATCAGCTCTTCAGACTTTGTCTTCTCTACCTGGTTATGCACTATTTCAGTGGGTGTTCTAGCAGTTTCTTCTGATAGTGTTTGCAGCTTCATGCTTTAGAGATGCTTCATGCTCTTTTTTATTCCTCTCTTTGGGACATTTCCTAGATTGGAGGCTTAGTTTCCTTCATCTAGTTCTTTTTCTTGTATTGGGTACCTGATCAGGCCTTGTTTTCGGGACCCATTTCTACATCCACCTAAGCTTCGCTTATGGGGGGGTGTTAGTGTAGTTTTTTATTTTTCCTATTTTGCTAGGTTTTTCCTACACTTTTAGTAATCTCGCTTAGGTTAATAAAGCATGTCTTATTAGGTGAATGGTTGTGAGGTGTCACCTTCCTACATGTGAGCATCCATTAGCTATCTTGGGAAGATACTTTGCTATCTTTAGTCCGATAGATGGTTGCTCCTCATTGGTTGGTGTTGCCACCTCCTCCCTCTTCCTAACCTATATAAGCATGCTACCTGGCTTGTATTTGTATCTCTTGTTTTTGCATCCTCTTAATGCTATTTTGCTTCCAGCATTTGCATTACTCTCTTGGAGACTAACTCTATGATGCTATTTTGATTTTGTATCATTTGCATTCATAGTTTAGATATTTACTCTTTGCACTAGTTTTCTGGGTTATTAATCTTATCAGATTCTAACACACACATCTTGAGAAAGAATGGGTACCAAAGGAATTACCTCCAATTAACACTGATTTTTGTGTTAATGAGAGGATATATCACATAGCTCCATCATCATTACATAGTTTGGGCCTATTTTCTATGGATGGCATAAAGGTCAATAATAAAAAGATTCTTGAATTGATGGAGTATGTAGGACCTTGTTTCAATTACAAAAACCAGATGTGGATAGTTCAATAAAAAAAAGTATGCATAGTTATGCACTATCAACAAATTATCTAGAATGGAAAGAAAATGATCAAAGTAAAAGACTTTTTCTGTACATTGATGGAAGTCCAAAAGTAATAGGAAACATTGCAAGTTTTATAAATAGTATGCATCTTGGGTCAACTAATAAGTGACCAAATTGTAGTTTTTACGTGCATGAGGGAAATCATGTTTTTGTATGTACATCAATAAGTTTAGGGGAAGAGTTGCTAATAGATTACAACTTGAATTGCATAGATACAAAGAAAGTTACTATCGTGGGACTTATAAGTACTATATATGTAAAATTTAAACTAATTACTTCCAATTAGAACTCTTATATACATTATACAATTTTAATAATAAGTTGTTTTGCTAAGTGGACTATTCCTCTGATTATGTTGATGTTTTTATATATAGTCTTTGTCACAGGGTGACATGGCTGATCCATCAGATGATAGAGGTAGGGATGTTGCTCCCACCCCTTCTCCAGTGTAGGTAAACCTTCTATATAAAAATTAATGCAATTGTAATTTTACAAAATGTTAGATTATTATGCTACTTTCATGAAGGTTTTGGACTTGTTTTGATTGTTTTACTGATATGTTTTATCACAATTTGATTCATAGGGAAAGGGAAAGGAACATATTGCACAACAACAATTGCTTGTTGATATGGCAACTACTGTATTAGCAATGATGGCATCACATATAGCAGTGACCCTATTATCCTGTTTAAAAAGAGCCTAAAGAACGTCAATCTACAAATTCTTGGGCTTGTGATAAATCCAAAAGAAGAGAAAGAGGCCATAAGAAATGAATAATGTCATAGAGCACACTGTCTAGAAGTAAGCAACAATGAGTCTTTTGCTAGGACAATAGTTCAATAAAGCTTTATGTTTTATACTAATTAATGGATCATGAACCACAATATGTATGTTTTGTTAAGGATTTTTTGAGACCACGCCAAGTTCTTCCACCTAACGAGGGTACCAGTTTATGTCCTACAAGTATGTGATTTCAATTCTCAATCATCATAAGGGACATTATTTTCTTCATGATTATTATTGATAGTTTTATATTATTGTTTTCATGTTCACTCTTATCCTTTACTTAACCACTTGTATTCATTCTTCAATACTTAAGATTGATACAATCCTTATCCATACTCTATAATTGATACTCATTCCTAATATGTTATCTTAGTTGTATGTGGAAAACTCATATATCTTTTCTAACTGTAATTGTTGAACCTTTATGATGATATAGTCTTAAGTGTATATCCTCTTGACCAATTCCATGTCCATGAGCTTGTGATGATATGATTCTGATATCTGTGTTGTACATAACAGTCGGTCTGAAACTTTCTATCATTACCTCTGATATGATTTCATTATCATTGTCATAAAAACTTACAAATCTATTTGAATTTGTTTACGAATATATTTTTCATTACAAGATCCTCATTGATAATGCCCTTGATGTAATGTATCCTTTTATTAAAATGTGGGAAATAAGTACAAATAACTTACAAAACTCAATTGCAAGAGACTTCTTTACTTAAAGTTTAAAATAACACTTAAAACTAATAATTGTTGATGTAAGAAAAATAGTCTATGGTACCACTTTTAAATGATTGTTCTTATGTTATACAATTGATATGATATATGAGAACAATGCCACTGCTATCTTGGATACAACAATTAGTTATATGTAAGATGATTTTGGTCTATATATATTCACTTAGTCCAATGCAACAATGTTAAGATTATCTCTATTGTTTTTTATATGATTGATAACAATTATATAAGGATGATATTTAATTTAAACAATGCAACTAATGATATTGGTAGCTATCTTTGATATGATAGTGTAAGTAAGCTACAATCTAGTCCTACTCTCACTATAATTACTATCGCTCATAGCGATGCATTTTCTATTCTTCATCTATTGATGAAAACTTGCAAGTGTTCTCAATGATATTATCGATATGTCTGATTTTGATACTTAAACATATGTAGTTATATTTCAAATATTTCTTATTGTGATATGATGATCTGTTGCTCCTAATATATTGTTATAGGATTGGTTTCACTTATAGTAGTATAATGCTTATGCTCAAATTGATAATATTTATTTGGAACAACTCATGGGTGGAGAGTTCCCCCAATACAGGACATGATGAATACATTGTGTGTGTGTGTGTGTGTGTGTGTGTGTGTGTGTGTGTGTGTGTGTGTGTGTGTGTGTGTGATTCTTTTTCAGATGTTGATGATTTCCATACACCTACTTCCACAAGGTTGGCCAACACTCTAAGATTGCCAACTACAAGATCAACAACAAGGAGCATGCCAACATCCACACTTGCTACAACTAAAGCTGGTAAATCTTTGTTTTGCTACATTTTGTTATGTGTTAAATATGATAATATTTGTACTTTCTAATTCATTTGAGTATATTATGACATTGATTAACTTTTTGCAAGGACAGGTATACCTTCTCATGGTGATGATAGAACTAATACCAGTACTGCTTGATGGGCTCTTAAATTAGCCATCTTTCTCATCACTTTTTATCCTCTTTCTAAGACATTTGATTGTGCATAGACATACATTTATGGTTTTAAGCATATGAACTTATGATTTCTATGTATATGATTATATATATGTGTGTGAACATAAGAGAGAATGTGGATACCTATAAAGACATAATATCTGCTCAATTTTATGGACAAGAATGGTGAATATAATAGTTATATATTTTAATGGATGTTCTCTCTCTTAAGCTATGTTTTGGGTAGTTACCTCCTGTAGCTATAGGTTTGCAAGAATGATAATTAAGACTAACACCTTTTCCTAATATTGATGATGTGGATATGTATGTATATGGTTGGATGTGTGTACATTAATTATCTTGCAGGAGTTGAACATGGATATTCAAGGACCAACATACTAGTGTGAGAGTCATCAAAACCAATTGTGATTGTAGAATCTTTGCAAAGTAATTCAATGCTTCTTGTTGCATGCAACACACAAATTTAATGTGTGCTATATTATGGGATTGTTCATGGTCAATAATGTTTCTACTATGAAACTTTATGAGTTGTAACTGATCCTCATTATGAAGTGATCATAGGTTTAGGAGTTAGTGGTAGTTTCTTTTTAAATAATTGATTATTGTGACTCTTTTGGAGTTATTCGAACAAACTAGTTTTTAATATAGAACTCTTGCATACGGTTTCAATTGAGTGTAATCATTTTTATGGATGGATAGAATGTTCAGTTCAAGTTTGCAACTTTCATCTTGATTGTACTTTCCATTCACTCATTCAAGAGGGGCCACTTGATGAGTGAATTGCTTTGTTAATATAGAGTTCATTTCCTATTCATTTATATGTTTTAGAACTCTGTTGTTCTTGTAGCCACTGATACCAGAATTAGTAGCCTATTCCTGTAGCACTGTTAGTTGGAGTAGTTCCTAACTATAATTTCCTGATTTGATTAGAAGATATTTGCTTGGATCAATTTTAGTTTAGTTTTCCTAAAGCATAATCATTTGAATTCCTTAAATAGGCTTAGAAGAGGAGGTTTGAAGCATATACCTTGTAGATTCCATTCTAATTTTACGTCCCTATTCAATAATTAAATGAGACTAAATAGTGCATTAGGAATCATTTGGTGTGTCCAATCCTGAATTAAGTAGTCCATTGCTTTGGTTTTCTAATACCATTGTGTGAACAAGCACTGTTGGTAATTTACCAGCATTTCTTGGAGCAGCCCATGTTACTTGTACTAGATTGTTGGAGGCATAATTGTTGATGGCTGAGAAAGATATGATTCCCTTAAAATTTCCTAAGCTTCTAGGTACTTTAAAATTGTAATTATTTAGAGTGTAATTGTAGTCTACTTATTCATAACTCATTTTTGACTAATGATGTGGTGATGATTCTGAAAGAAATGATCTTTTTATGAAACTTTTTATGATTGAACATTGAAGATATTTGGGTCCACATTATGTAAAAGGTACATAGCTTGATATAATTGGTTGCTACATTTTTTCGATCATCCATTTGTTGTAATATATTCAATGTACATAGCTTGAACTAATTTTTTTTGTTAAAATATGGACTGACCAAGCCCCTGAATTAAAAGATCATCTCATAAAAACTATGGAGGAGTTCTTTGGTCAAAATATTTTGAACAGAGCCCAACTTCTAAAAAAAGCTTGCAAACATCTAAAGACTTTGAGAGACCAGTACAAAAGGGCTCTAAAGCTCAACCCAAAGTATGAGCATCTGCATATGGTGCCATAGCTAGAGTGGAATGAAATCATTGAAGATGCAAAAGAGAAGAGACTAAGGGATAAAGGAATTAACCCACCACCCAACAAAATTAGGTATGTGTCTCATGAACTTCAGTCTCTCATCTATTCCATCCTTCAAAGAGAATCTTCAACATCTCATGAATACATACCAACCTTCAAACGCACATGCACACCATAACTAGGTCTCTATCACATTTTTTTTCAAGAATGTTGATTCACTGGTTTTGCTTGCAATAGCATGATTTAACATGTTGATTCATGGTCAACTCTTCATAAGGAGCAATGGTTATGATTCAAACCCATAAGATAACTATCAAGAAAACCAAGAAACAATTAACACCTTCCCTAATCCCCATACAGTGAGAATCATACAATCAATGTATTCTTCATTCTAAATTTGTACAATATTTATTGTCTAAAAATGAGCAGTGAGGCCTTTTTCCATTACATGTTATTTATAAGAAGGTTAGTGCATTGTCCTATAAGAACTTCTCTAAAATCCCAAGGAGGTTCTTGATCATTTTTTATGGCTTTTCACATGACCTGTAAGCATGTTTGAGGAACGTTGCAGCAGTCAAAGGTATGGAGTGAAGGAAAAAGAAATAGATTAATTGAGAAAAGTGAACAATCGTTGAAGTTTCATAGCAATGCTAGAATATAAAATAGGAGAGAAATATCATGTATCATAGCCAATCATTAAGGCATGGAATAATATCATGATGATTTCATACTAAGAGAGGATAGTTGAGCCATTACTTTTTTTTAACAATTTACATGCTTAATTCATTTGTGGATTTATATAATCCAACCTATTTCTAGACATGTGATTGTGGATTTATATAATCTAACATATTTCAAAGTTTACATATACAGGTTGTAGGACACATCGAAGGCGACACAAGCTAGGAAAGAGAAGGTTGGTCAACACCATCTTGGCTCTGGTGGATATATGAAAATTCACTCATGCCTTGTAAGGAGCAGTAAATAAAATTTCATATCAATTTTTTAATATAAAATTAAAAATAAGAAATACATTAATTATTGACAATATTATACAAAAAATGCAAGGCATTGAATATAATCTAGCACCCACAAAAGAGGACAAACAAATTGGCTTCAAGCAAGGCTATAAAATAGTGGTTGCTCGCCACCACACAAATTCTAGTGGCCAAATAGGTGTAGAAGATTCTGGTGTAGTGGTTGACACACAGGTAAATAGGAAAAATGAATAATAACACTAATCGAGAACTTCATGACAAATAATATATTTGATGTTAATTTCAAATAATAATAACAATGTGCACATGACATTCCACTATAGCTTACTACTCCTAGCACAAATCTTACTCATGATGATGAAGGCACAGATCCTACACATGAGGAAGACCTCAATGTGCATCATAATAATATAGGTACATATTAAATTTCTATTAAAAATTAATCATGTAATTATTAATAAAATTTAATGTCTTAAATTGCAATCAATGTAACTTCTATGTGATAATTTTTGAGTATGCAGAGTGTGATGCTAGTGTTAAGCATGTTGAGGTTGTGGCTGAACAAAATGTTACAATAGATGATGTGGCACTATCAAGTAAAGAAAAATCCATGTTATGTTCTTTAAATTAATGAAATACTTATAACATTAAAAAAAAAAATTTAGAATTAAACCCATTTATTTCTTATTGCAGGGGTGCATCAATCTTGTCCTTGACAAAAGAAGAGGAAGCCTCATATCGTAAGATCAAAACTGCAAGAGCCACAAGATGCCGAAGATAGTTAGGATGTGTCTATTAGCCTTTATCTTTAAAATAAGAAAAAAGAAATGAATAAATGAATGTTAAAAACCTTGTTTGATGATGAATTTTTTGATGGATTTTTATGAATGTTACTTATTAATGGGTTTTTATGATGATGAATGTTGCTTATTTATGGATTTTTATGAATGTTGCTTATTGATGATGAATGTTGATGGATTTTTATGAATGTTGATGAATTTTATGTCATGTTATTGAATGTTGTTATGTGATTATAATGATTGACATGTTCATAAAGTATTGATGAATGTTTATAGGTATTAATGAATTATATGTCGTGTTAATGAATGTTATGTGAATATAATGATTGATTTGTTCACAAATTATTGATGCATGTTTATATGTATTAACTAATTGTATGTCAAGTTAATGGATGTTATGTGATTATAATAATTCAATGATATACTTCTAAAATGAATGAATGAAATATTCACTTAGTTGTTAATGGGGAATTTAGAGTGATTATAGGGGAGGGAGAGGCCAAATGAGCTTCCACCTTCACATGGTTGGCCTTGTTAAGTAGAGAATGTGAAAGGATTCTCAAAACCAAGTGAAGCTCAAACTAAACCCATTAAAATCATTTTAGTTACAACTTATTTTTGTATCATGTCATTACTATCTCTCACATGCATTATTGTCATTATTGTAGATCATTGGGATGCTTGAACTTTGAAGTCTCTAACATGGTACTTACTTTTAGTGGGTGAACATATAAGGTTCCAAGTGAATGGCTTAAAATAGTCTTAACATAACTACTATGAATTACAACATGTTGCTTTCTCTATAAGTTGTATGCAGATTTTCATTTATTGATGATTACCAATTGCTTCTATGGTAGAAATGAACAATATGTTGCTTTCTCTATAATTGGTGTGCAGACATGGAGCTACCCTCGAAAGAGATTGTGTATCACGCTTGTCCACTAAGGAGGAGAAAGTGTTTGATTATCAATATTAGGGCATATTAATCTTTTAATTTTACTGGCTTGAGGTTTCTTATGTACTATCTTTGTTACTGTCAATATCTTATGAGACTCTCTACAAGTACAAGCTATGAATGTGTGTAAGTCAAATAAAGGTGAATAAATGTAGATCATAAGATGAAAGATGACTGAGATTGGAGGGGTATGCAAGCATTAGGCACCATAGTCCATAGAGTTTATTTAGTTGATACCAAGAGTTTCTTCCAGGTTTTAATTTATTATCATCCCTATTTTGTCAAAAATAAAAATGAAACCCAAGATCCCTATTCTCTCCAAGCTCCTTAAAGTCTTTCATAGCAAAAGTTATATCTATATTGAGAGAAAAAGGTCAAGAATTCTACAAGTTGTGAAGATAGCAGCATGCCTTTGTTAGTATGCAAGAAGTGTGCATCATTACTTTATTGTAGTTATTTTCATAACCAGTGGCAATGATATGTAATGATGCTTATTTTTTGTTTTCCACAATGGTAAAATGTGATTATTTGGCATGGAATGACCCTACGAATTAACTTGCTATTGTCATTTTTTAATAGTGCTCTCATGTTCAAAGCCCTCCTTGATATGCTTTGACATAAATAGACTTATGTTGTTACAGTTCTCTAATTCAATCTCATTTATTGCCAACATGTGCATTATTCACATATATTGATGATCGACATGCTACATTGAAAAATACATCAAAACTCGCCACTATTGGACTTGGAAAATATGGTCATAAAATTGGCCCTTGAGCACAAAACTATGACTCTAGCTTCTCATTCAAAGATATGGCCTGTCAACGACAATCAATTTGATCACTGTTAAAGGGTAAGATTTTTTTTTTTAAAAAACTCTACTCCCATCAATATTTTGACACTTACTGTAGTCGATGGTATAAGCAACCCATCAAAAAACCTCTACGAGTCATCTCTATTTCGATGCATCTTGTCATCAAGAGTATGACAAAATCATCAAAACATCTCTTGTTGTTGTCGATAGTTCGATGAATCTAGGCTTTGATGATGTGCAATACCCATCAAACCATCTCTCTCGGTCGTCGATATTTTGACATTCCAAAGTAGTTATCTAATGCCGCCATGTGACAATGATGGCAATAATTTTTGATAGATTTTGTCATCAGTATATCGACACCTATCTTGTGCATTGAACTTTAGACTCTAGTTTAGCGACTATAGTTTTTGACATTTTTTAGTTGCAATTTCAACAGATGTGCATTAAAAAATAGGTTCAAATTTACTAGTGAGTCCAATGTTAGCTAACTGACAACATATTACTTTTGTTAATTATTTTCTTAATACAAGCCTACTAAATGAATGTTTATTGATGTTTTGAAAGGGTTTTCAAGCCAAATTTTTTGTATCTTATGATATATAAGAAAGGTCAAGTTGTGAGGAAAAAATGTGTATCCTATTGAGTATGAAAGAGATGGATATGTGAGCAAAGACAAGGTAGAGTAGGAAGTGTGAAAGTTAAGTTGTAAAGAAACATCTGATCAGGAAGGATCTAGAGGTCAAGCCAGAATAGTGATCTAAATATGAAAAGTCAATTTCTTCATCAATCAAGTCAATCATTGTTACTCTCTAAGAATTGTATAGTGAAGAATCTCTTAACAGAGTTGACTTGACAATCATTGTGAAAATCCTCTAACAAAGTGGTATTTCTAGATGGAAGTGTCTAAATACCTCTAACAAGGCCACTCCTAATAGGGTGATTCAAATCCTCTAACAGGGTCATACTTGACCATGTATTTTGTAACAATTAATAGGGTTGGCTCCTACTAGGGCTCACTTTAGAAGAGTGAAAATTTTGTAACTAGTTGCATTAGTCATTTTCCCAAATTTGGTTTCCACATTAAATCTTTGTGTCTCTTGTGTTCATGTTATTTTCTTTATGGTTTATGGTTCTACAACTAAGTTACTAAAAGTTAATGCACATTAATATATCAGAACTGCTTTATTAATTGAGTTACAATAAATATCTAGTTCTAACTGAGTAGAGCAAGAATTTGGATTGTTAAGTAAAATTTTGTGGTGACATTTAAGGGACTCGGATTTGTTTTTGTGGTAACTGATTCACCCCTCCCTTCTTAGTTTCTCCTCTTACATTTCCAACACCTCCTTCATAATAAATTTTTTTCTTAAGATTTATCAACAACTTCTCTTCTTTGAATCTTTATAAAACTTCTATGATATGCTCAAGGTGTTCCTCTTTAGTCTTTTTGTAGATCTATATATCATCAAGGTTTACAATAACAAACTTACCCATACAATTCTTCAAAATTTCATTCATCAATCTCATTAAAACACTAGGTGCATTGGTTAAACCAAAAAGCATAACCAACCACTTATACAAACCTTAATTAGTCTTAAAATAAGTCTTCCAATTGTCACCTTGTCTAATTCTAATATGATGATACCCACTTTCAAACCAAACTTTGCAAAATATTTTTCTCTACTCAATCTATCTATATTGTCATCCATCCTAGGCAAAGGAAACATATACTTCATTATTATCTTGTTTATATCTCTAGAATCTGTGCACATTCTCCATTCTTCATTTCTCTTAGGTGCTAATATAACAAGTACTACACAAGGGCTTAAACTTTCTCTAATAAATCCTTTCTCAAGTAATTATTGCATTGATCTATTCAATTCTTCATTTTTTTAAGTGTAAGTCTACTTAGTGATTTGTTAGGCAAAGTCGCTCTAGGTATACAATTCGTGCAATGACTTATACTTCTCATAGGGGGTAATCCATTAGGAAAATTTTCATAAATAATATCTTGGTATTCATAAAACAAATATCTAACCTCGGGTGCATGCTCAAGTCCATCTTTTTTTTAAAAAAATCTAGGGATAAAGGGAAAGCAAATATTATGTTTGTTCATATCTTTCAAAAACTAGTCTCCATCAACTAAATAAACTCTCACGAAAGTACACTAACTTTCCTTAGATTTCTCAACCAAAGGAAATAATATTTGTTTCTTCCCATTATCCCAAATAGTATATTGATTTAATCTACCATCATGCAAATATAAAAAGTATATGACAACAATCCATAGGCATGATATCACACAAAAATTGATCAAAGTAACTCCCAGTTTTAAATTTCATAAAGCACCATTCACTTACTAGTAATTTCTGTTCATCCTTAACCCAAGCAACATGATAAGGGTTAGGGTGCTCCAACCTCTGCAAATTTAGTTTATTTGTCAATTCTTCAGACAATTCTTGAGATGCCAAACTCTAAGAATTGTCACTGTTAATGATCACTTTGCAACATTTATCTTTAATCCTACATCTAGTCTAAAGGAGACTTTTTCCTCAAATAGCTTCATTTTCCAACTTCCATTTTCCACAAGGTTCTTCTTGTCATCATATTCTCTCATTTCTTAGGTTTATTAGGTACATCAACAAGTTGTTACTGAATGAAATCATTTCTACTAGTATTTCTCATTTTCTTTCCAGAAAATTTACATTCAAAATATCTATGCCCTTCTTCACCACATTTTTAAAAAGTTCCCTAAAACCAAGATCTATCTTCTTTGTTTCCATTACCACTATTCCTAGAGTAACCAATATTATTACCTATAGTGTAGTTACCTTTTCCTCTACTTCCACCATCTTCTTTTCATTCTAATCTATCCTTATCATTAGATATATTTTCATATCTACTACCTTCTCTATAAGCTCTTCCTCTTCTATGTTGAAATATTCCACCTCTTGCTCTCTGTCTACTTTCTTTTTTTTTTTTCCAAAATTTATTTAGCTTTCAAGGCATACAAATATGCTTCTTTAACACTATCTATCTTTACAAAGCCAATCTCATCATGTATATAATATTTTAAATCATTCAAGTATCTAGAAACTTTCTCAAATTCATCATCAACATGCCTCAATCTAATATCCAACTTGTAGAATTCTTCAGTATATTTTTTAACAATCATCTCTTTCTTCCTCAAGTTTTGCATTCTTCTCAACAAACTAACTTGATAATCAGTAGGAAAGAATTTATTTTTCAATTTACCAACCATCTTTACCCAAGTCTTGATATTTTATTTTCCTCTTGTTTGTCTATTAGTTTTCAAGTGTTTCTACCAAAGGAATGCATGTCCTTTCAACTTTTTAGTTGTTATCATCACTTTCCTATCCTCAAGAGTAGTCTCATAATCAAAATATTTCTCAATCTCAAAGATCCAAACCAACAAAGCATTAGTGTTAAGTCTTCCATGATAAGGAGAAATTTTTAAAATGGGTCTAGCATTCTCTTTATTCAAAGCTCTCAAGATCATTTCTTCATCATTCTCAACCTCAGATTCAGTAGTTGGTTTTGCTACTACTTCTTCATCACTAACATTCTCAAGATGTACTCCTCATGTTGTCTCAACAACTTCAAGTCTAGTTGTAATTTGTGTCAACATATCCCTAATAGTATTATATATATTTCCTCTGCCTCACACCATTTTGATAATAGTTCTTGACAGAATAGTCACCTCTACAATTTATTCATGAAAGTCCAATTCTACAACCCTACAACCAAACTTCAACCAAGTTCTACATTATCCCAAACTTTGCCAACAAAAGAACTCGCTCTGATAACACTTGACACAAGGATAAAGGGTAAGAGGAGGAACCTTCTAGCCATCCTTTCTTAGTGATACACACAGAAGCCACAAAATAGAGAAAGAAAACAAATTTTAGAGGAACTACTACAACAATGGATTGATAATCTTCATTCAACATGCCAGGCATAAGGCCTACCTAGTTACAACCATATATTTTTAAATATAAATAAAAAAGCTTAGGATCTTAGGCTTATAAATCCAAATATTAGTATTTTCCTTCTCTCTAACTTTACTCTAATTTTCCTATCTATTTTTATAGCTAGCAAGGTTACAAGTTGGCATGTCAAGTAGTTTATTACAAATTATAGGTCTTGACCCAAAAGGACAAATTAGTAATCCATTAAACAAATAACTTAAATTTTTCATAGACAAGGACACATCTATATGTGTCTTTTCAAGGGAATCCCAAGTGTGAAAAAATCAAAGAGTTCATATGCAATTGCGCAAAGTCAAACCCACATGTTACTTGAGCTCCCAGGAAATCAACATGCCTCAAACAAAAGAAGGAATAACTTTTGCAAATAAAGGAATTGGGATTTTTTCCCTTAGACCAAGGATCCATGATAGGTTAATATAAAGTAGATGATTGTATAGAAAGAGAAACCATGAATAAAAATGACTATTCTCAAAATAAAAAACAAGAAGAATTGAAAGGGAATATTTTTGGTGATGCAAGATTGCCAAAGTACCCAAGATACTCCTACATTAACAACTCTACTCAAACAATCCATGATACCATCCATCTATGACAATGAGACTATGTACTTGATTGTGTTCTTGTTAATACCCTGAGATTATGTACACATTCTCCATTCTTCTTTGGTGCTAATACCACTAGTACAACAGATGGACTTAGACTCTCTCAAATCAACATTTTCTCCAATAACTCATGCACTTCTATCTTCAACTCCTCACTTTTTGCTGGTGGCATTCTATGCATTACCTTGATTGGTAAACTAGCTCCTTGAATCAAGTCCATCTAGTGATTGATCTTCCTCACTAGTGGTAATCTATCAAACACATTATCAAATACAATATCTGGAAACTCTTCCAATAAATCCATAACTTCAACAAGTACCTCTTTGACTTCTTCTTTACCATCTTTTGGAATTATTGCAAAATACATAAGCCCATGCCTCATTCACTCTGGGAAATTCTTTCCATCAACAAAAAATATGTTAGCAACACTATATATCTTTTCTTCTTTATCTTCTAGTGGCTTCATCTTATGTTTAGCTCCATCCTTTGTCAAAGTGTAAGTATTCACATGACCATTATGCACAACATGCATGTTGGTGCACGAGCACCTAGGTTAGGTTGTTAGAAAGAAAATAAGAGTCTCAAAAAGACTTAGGAGTAATGAGGTTCTTAGTTTTGGTGTCCTTATACATATGGAGAAATAATGTAGTGCATTATAGATAACTTGGTGTCAAAATGTTGCATTGGCAAAATGTTGTCAATTAGGTCCAAAAGTGCTAAAATTTGTCTTAGAGGGCCAATTTGGTGTATCAAGGTAGTTAGGAGTGAAAATTACCTACACATGGTCTAAATAACTTTCATAAAGTTTGAAGAGTGGAAATGCAAAAATTGTCAATATTGCAAAAGTTGCACATTGACAATTTTGCAATTTTGCAATTTACTTGTCCGAGAAGTTGCAAAAGTGGTTAGAGAACACAAGGAGGTTATCCATGAGTAGGAGTTGGTTTAGTTATTTGAAGAATTAAATTTCAAATCCCTCCAAGTCACAATGGAAGAGGTTGGAAGTTTTGAAGGGTATGGATGCAAATCAATTAATGAGAAATGTTGATAGTTTTGAATGAAAGAGTAGGAATTTGATTGCAGTGTGATTGAACTAGTTCTTTGGTGTTTGGGTTTAGTTTTTGCATATTTATTACTTTTTTTTTTGGTTTTAAGTTTCTATCAATCTTTTGGTGGTTGCAATAAATGTTTTTGTGATTTGCCTGTTTGCTAGCCCGTACTGGGGCAGACTTCACAAAATGGTGTCTACCAGTATTCCCCATGGTTGAAATTTGCTAAAAGATTGATAAATCATATTAGACACTCTTTTATTTGTATCATATAAGGTATGGATCAATAAACACAAGGCCAAGCACTTTCCTTTGAAGCCCTAGGTGAGCCTAAGCTGTTCTCGGCCAGAAATTGAAAAAATGAATGTTGATTTCTTCCAAGGGTTAGTCATTTTTGAAGGAATGGGTGTAATGGAAGTGAAGAGATTAGTTTGAAGGTGTGATGGATGTAACGAGAGGTTTCCAAAGTCATAGGTGAGTGAGAGAAGGCATATTTACATTAGATTTCCTTGAATTGTTGACAAACCCTAGTAAACCCTTGAAATTTGGGTTAGGGCATCTGGTATACCTTGGGAAACCAAGACTTCATGAATCTTTAATGTCTTTGAAAAAGGGTATATTTAATTGGAGTTAGTTTGGAGCCTTGTTAAGGAAAGTTTAGTGCAAATCAAGTTTTAGTCCATTAGGAGGGCTAATTGGGGGCTATTAGGCCTAAAAGGAGCTTTCTCTTATTTTGAATAGATCATATAGGAAGCTAATGAATGGAATGGGAAAGATGGATGTAATCCAATCCAAAACACCCTAGGAAGAGCCTCCAACCCTTGAAAGATAAGTTAAGTCATTAGGGAGGCCCATAAAGAAGTTTTTATCTACCAACAATTAAAACATTTTTTATTATTAAAAAATCTTATCCATTCAACCAAAGTAAACAACAACCATAAAAATATGCACATAGACAATTACACAAGGTATGTTAACTAGGGAAACCCTTGATCAGAGGGAAAACCTCGGTGGGAATAATGCCCACAAGATGATATACTAATATAAATATTCCTTGTTAAAGGATGGACCCTGTTAGAAGTCTATTACAACATTTCATATGTAGAGTCCTTGTTAGGAGAATTTGAATCCTTATTAGGAGATTCCAACCCTATTAGGAGTTATGCCAACCCTATTGGGAGTTGTAGTATAATGTATGCAAGAAGAGCCCACTACACAAACATGCAATTTCAATTACAAGAAGAGCTCACTACTAAAACAAGTAATTTACTATTAATTTTCTCTTTCCTCTATTCCATCAATTGAACCAATCAATATCTAACCTTGTAGACCAGCTCATGAACCTTGAATCCAAGTATCCAACCTTGGATCACACAATAAAACCTCAAAAATGAAGTTTCCTTCACTTCCGCTCAACTTTGCATTTCGCTCTCTCTGTTTCTTACAATCACTTTTCCATTTCTTTGATGATAAAGGAAAATTTCCTTCTTTTATACCGAGTTCGTAAAAAAATTCCCTAAGTCAACTGTTAGACCTTCTCAACTGATTATTATAGGACCACATTAAGAACATGTTACACTTAGCAATAACATTAATCTTTTGCCTTGAAACTTGGATATCTTTATGTACATGTAATATTATGACGAGAAAACTTAGCCATGTCATCACCAACGTGTCTTCCTCACATCCTCAACCTCAATGCTTAGAATAACAACTCTACTAAGAGATATAACAAGTTTACTAGAACATGCCTCTATAAACTCTATCTTAGAACAAACATTACCAAAACTTACATAACTTCTTCCAGACTTATCATTTCTTCACCTAACATTAACTGCATATACTAGATACTCAAAAGTATCTCCCATAAACTTAGATAGTGAGAATACTCAACTAGTCATCTATACCAACTTGATCTTTCCACTATTCTTCTGTCAAATACCACAAAAACCTGTTATGTTGACATCAATGACAAACACAATCATGAATATAACATATCATCACAATAATGATCTAGCCATGTATCTAAAATACTCCTCCATAGGAATATCATCAACATTCATGCTTATGACAAGTTGGTCTATTAGCAAATCATCTTGTAGTGTTTAGGGTTATTCCTTGTGTGAGTAGAGTGTCTCCAAGGTGTGTGTGCATCATCTAACACTACCATAGACTTTTCCTATTAGATTGGTATCAGAGAGAATTTGATTTTGGGAGATATAAGTGCATGTTTGACTATGAAGAAGAATCCTCTATATAATCTACCATGGTAACAAATACAGAGTTAGGTAAGAAGGTTCAAGAGTAGGATGAAGAAAATGTAGAGTTGAAGGAAAAGATAACAGCCTTGGAAACAATGCTTGATAAAATGACACTCAAGATTGAAGCAATGACCAACAAGGTCACCTAGCAAGAGGAGTGTGGCAGGTAGAAGCAA